>JAPVLO010000476.1:1200000-1670349 GCA_027257055.1 Cephalopachus bancanus | reverse complement strand
CAGCTTAGCAGTCATGAACAAGGGGTAGTGCAGGGGCTGGCATATTGCCAGGTACCTGTCGTAGGCCATCAAGGTGTAGAGGAAACACTGGGTACTGCCCAGGAAGTGATAGAAATAGAGCTGAGCGACACAGCCGCCGAATGGGATGGGCTTGATGCCTGAAGTGAAGCTCATCATGAGGCGAGGAACGATGATGGAAGAGATGCCCATGTCAATGATGGAAAGGACACTAAGAAAGATGTACATGGGGTGGGCGTGGAGCTTTGGGTCTGCCCAGACAGTGATTAGAATAAGCAGGTTTCCCAGCTGAGTCAGGATGTAGATTAGCAAAAAGAACACGAAAAGGAATGTTCTCAGCCTGAGTGGATAGGGAATTCCTGTCAGGATGAACTCAGTCAAGAGTGTGCTGTTGATGCTTTCCATCTCCCAAAGAATCTTACCTAGACGATAGGAAAACAGGAGTTAACATAGAGGTGAGAGCCGGGCTCGGTGGCTCAGCCTGTAATCCAGCGCTTTGGGAGGCCGAGGTGAGTGAATTGCCTGAGCCCGCGGGTTCGAGACCCGCCTGGGCAACTTGGTGAAACTTCATCTCTACAATAAATAAAAAAAATCAGCTGGGCGTGGTAGCTTGTGCCTATAGTTCTGGCTACTTGGAAGGCTGAGGTGGAAGGATTGCTGGAGCCTAGCAAGTTGAGGCTGCAGTGGCTGGGAGTGGCCACTGCACTCCAGTCTGGGTGACAGAGTGAGACTCCAACTCAAAAAACAAACAAAAAAAACACCAAAAAACATAGAGGTGAGAAGAAAGTGAGGGGAAGCTGGGCTCAGTGGCTCAGCATGTAATCCTGCGCCTTTGGGAGGCTGAGGTGAGTGGATTGCCTGAACCCGCGGGTTCGAGACCTGCCTGGGCAACTTGGTGAGACCCCCATCTCTTCAATAAATCAAAAAATTAGCCAGGCATGGTAGTGTGCACCTGTAGTTCCAGCTACTTGGAAGGCTGAGGCGGAAGGATCGCTGGAGCCCAGCAGGTCGAGGCTGCGGTGGCCGTGAGCGGCTACTGTACTCCAGTCTGGGTGACAGAGTGAGACTCCAACTCAAAAACCAACCAACCAACCAACCAACCAACCAACCAAACAAACAAACAAAAAACATAGAGGTGAGAAGAAAGTGAGGGGAAGCCAGGCTTGGTGGCTCAGTTTGTAATCCCGCGGCTTTGGGAGGCTGAGGTGAGTGGATTGCCTGAGCCTGCGGGTTCGAGACCCACCTGGGCAACTTGGTGAGACCTCATCTCTGCAATAAATCAAAAAATTAGCCGGGTGTGGTAGTGTGCGCCTGTAGTTCCAGCTACTTGGAAGGCTGAGGTGGAAGGATCACTGGAGCCCAGCAAATCGAGGCTGCGGTGGCCGGGAGTGGCCACTGCACTCCAGTCTGGGTGACAGAGTGAGACTCCAACCCAAAAAAAAAAAAAAAAAAAAAGTGAGGGAAAACTAAGAGAAAGATTGTAAAAATGAAGGGCAGTGGCAGAAAGGTTTCTCTCTCTCGCTCTCTTGTTAAAAAGTTTTTATTGTAAAGATGTGGGGTACAATTTAGGGTTAGGTGTACAAACATTGATAATACAGGTACCCCTGTTAATAAGGTATGCCCCTCCCTCCCCTAGCACTTTCCCTCAACTGCCAATGCCACCGCCCCCCCACCTTTTTTTTGAGTTGGAGTCTTACTCTGTTATCCAGGCTGGAGTGCAGCGGCACGCTCACAGCCACTGCAGCCTCCACTTGCTGGGCTCAGGCAATCCTTCCGCCTCAGCCTTCCAAGTAGCTGGAACTATAGGCATGCGCCACCATGCCCAGCTAATTTTTGATTTATCGTAGAGACTAGGTCTTACCGTGTTGCCCAGGCTGGTCTCGAATCCCTGGGCTCAGGCAACCCTCTTGCCTTTGCCTCCCAAAGTGCTGGGATTAAAGACGTGAGCCATCGAGCCCAGCTGAGGTTTCTCTCTTATGTGGAAAGATGACAGATGGGAAGAAACTATGTTCTTTGGTTGATATTTTGCATATGTAATTTTATTGGAACACAGTCATGCTCATTTACTTACATATTGTCTGTAGATGCTTTGGTGCTATGAAGGCAGAGGTGAGTAGTTGCATTGGGCCCTCAAAGCCTAAACTATTTATTCTCTGGACTTTCACAGAAAAAGTACACACCTAGAGCTTTGTACCCAGAGAATTTTTCCCCAAGTCTTTGGAAAATAATCATGAACTGTGGTATTAGCATAGGCCAGTGTTTCCTGGAAACATGGCAGGCATAGGGAAGGGTGTTTCATTAGATGCTCTGCCAGTTTAGAATCTTCCAAAGACCACTGGCTCATTCTTGTCTCTGCCAGGACATACATTTACATGGAGTGAGGAATATGCGAAATGAAACTGTAGACCCAAATTTGGCAAGAAGTGAGCAGTAATGGGTAGTTATATTCAGTAATCTTTACATTAAACACTTAACTTTAAACCTGCTGTTTCCAAACTCTATAGAAGCTTAGCTATCATTATTTAACCATCTCTGTTATGATGTTATAAAAAAAAGAAGCAGTAAATCTTCTCATGCTATGTCCTTTTATTCTCTTTTGAGTGAATGAATGAATGAAATGATGTTGTAAATTTTTTTTTTAGTTTTAAACATTATAGTTATGGGTAAACAGCAAGGTCAAACTTCAAAAAGTTGGACCACAGTTCTCTTTCAGATGCTAGAGTGACAGATACTGGCCTCTTGCCCCACTTCCCAACTTCAGAATGCACAGAGGCTTGAGTTCCTACACAAGTTTCTTAAGAAATTAATGATTGACACGGCGTGGTGGTTCATACCTGTAATTCCAGCACTTTGGAAGGCTGAAGTGAGAGAACCGCCTGAGTCCAGGGGTTCAAGACCGCCTGGGCAACTTGGTGAGACCCCGTATCTACAATAAATTAGCCAGGCATGGTGGCACACACCTGTAGTTCCAGCTAATTGGAAGGGTGAGATGGAAAGATCATCTCAGGCGTGAGCATGACACTGTACTCCAGCCTGGCAACAGAGTAAGACTCAGACTCAAAAAAAAAAAAAAAAAAAAAAAAAAAAAAAAAGAAAGAAGGAAAAAAAAAAAACTCATGACTGTGCCCAGCAGTAGTCCTTGACTGAAGGAGTCAGGTCACTGCTCTGGTCTGGATGCCATGGGATGCTAGGTTTTCTGGGGTAACTGAGGTTTGATGCTAAGCTCTTTAGATTTAGAAGCTTGAGGTAGTCAGTCTCCCTGGGGAAATCAGGTTCTGAGAAATCAATTCGCACTATCAAGTACCTCAGAGAATGACTTATACACCAACCAATTTATCAACTTACAGTGGAAGATCTTGCTCCCATGACTGAAATGGTGTGTAAACTCCCCAGGGTACCCACTTATTAATAACTTCAAAGTCCCTGGGAAATCAAATTAGGAATCAGATGTGTATTTCTGAGTTTTGAATCACAACAAGGAATTTGATGAAGCGCACTTGATTTAGGTCACAATAAATTATACCTGATAAATCATACAGCATCTTTTTTTTTTTTGAGTTGAAGTCTCACTCTGTCGCCCAGACTGGAGTGCAGTGGCCGCTCCCGGCCACCGCAGCCTCGACCTGCTGGGCTCTGGCGATCCTTCCGCCTCAGCCTTCCAAGGAGCTAGAACTACAGGCGTGCGCTACCACACCCGCCTCATTTTTTGATTTTTATTGTAGAGATGAGGTCTCGCCAAGTTGCCCAGGCGGGTCTCAAACCTGCGGGCTCAGGCAATCCACTCACCTCAGCCTCCCAAGGTGCGGAATTATAGGCTGAGACACCGAGCCCCGGCTCATACAGCATCTTTATCTAAGACAATACTTCAATTTTCCCTTTAGATACAATAGCTTTTCCCCTGGGCAGTAATGGGGATACATCGACAGAATTTTATTAGAATTATTTTCTTTCCCGGTCTGTTTCCCTTTTAGATTGCCTTTGTTATATCTATTAGCTCTTTTTCTTTCTTTCTTTCTTTTTTTTTTAGAGATAAGATCTTACTCCATCGCCCAGGCTGGAGCAGAGTGGGATCATAGCTTACCACAGCCTTGACCTCCTGGGTTCAGGCAATCTTACTGCCTCAGCTGGGAAAACTTGTTAACCTTATGTGGAAGAATGAAACTAGGCTCCTTCTCACCATATGCAAACATTAACTCAAGATGAATTAAAGACTTAAATATAAGACCACAGACTATAAAAATCCTAGAAGAAAACCTAGGAAACACTCTTTTGGACATCAACCTAGGCAGCAAATTTATGACTAAATCCTCAAAAGCAAGTGCAGCAAACACCGAAATTGACAAGTGGGACCTAATTAAATACATTCTGCACAGCAAGAGAAATTATTAACAGAGTAACTAGACAACCTACAGGATGGGAGAAAATATTTGCAAACTACGCATCCAACAAAGGACTTGTATCCAGAATCTATAAGAAACTTGAATCAACAGAAAAAAAAGCAAATAGCCCTATAAAAGTGGACAAAGAACATTCTCAAAAAAAAAAAAAGACATACAAGTGGCCAAAAAACATATGAATAAATGCTCAGCATCACTAATCATTAAAAAAAAAAAAAGCAAATCAAAACCACAATAAGAAATCATCTAATACCCGTCAGATGGCTATTATTAACAAGTCAAAAAACAACAAATGCTGGCAGGGTTGCAGAGAAAAGGGAACCTCATATACTGTTGGTGGGAATGGAAACTAGTTCAACCACTGTGGAAAGCAGTGTAGAGATTTCTCAAAGAACTAAAGATAGGTTTACTATTCAACAGAGCAATCCCACTACTGGGTACATTATTTCAAAGGAGCATAAATTGTTCTACCAAAAAGACACCTTCACTTGTATGTTTATTACAGCACTATCCATGACAGCAAAAACAAGGAAGCAACAATGAATTGGATAAAGAAAATGTGAGACATATACACCATGGAACACTACCCGGCCATAAGAAAGAATTAAATCATGTCTTCTGCAGCAACGTGGATGCAGCTGGAGGTCATTGTTCTAAGCCAATTAACACTGAAACAGCAAATTGAATACTGCATGTTCTTACTTATAAGTGGGAGCTAGACACAAGGTACACATGGGCATAAGGATGGCAACTACAGACACCACTGGAGACTTCTGAAGGGAGGAGCAAGGGAGGGCACAAGGGTTGAAAAACCACTCTTTGGGTGCCATGTTCATCATTTGGGTGAAGGGCTAAACAGAAGCCCAAACTTCACTATCATAGGATATGCCCATGTAACAAACTTGCACATGTATGCCTTGAATCTAATATAAAATAAAAAACCAACCCAAAACCAAAACCAAATGAGAGCGAGAGAGAGAGAGAGAGAGAGAGAGAGAGAGAGAGAGAGAGAGAGAGAGAGGAGAGACAGACAGACAGACAGAGAGAGAGAGCGAGAGGAGAGACAGACAGACAGAGAGAGAGAGAGAGAGAGAGAGAGAGAGAGAGAGAGAGAGAGAGAGTGTACAAAAACTCATAGAATAGACTGGGCACGATGGCTCAAGCCTGTAACCCTAGCACTTTGGGAGGCCTGATCCCAGGGGTTCGAAACCAGCCTGGGCAACTTGGGTAGACCTTGTCTCTACAATTAATCAAAAAATTAGTGGCAGGTGCCTGTAGTTCCAGCTACTTGGAAGGCTGAGGTGGAAGGATTGCCTGAGCCCTGCAGATCAACACCGGGGTGGCTGTGAGCTTGCCACTGCACTCCAGCCTGGATGATGGAGTGAGACCCTGACTCAGAAAAACCCACAAAAATTAGCTGGATGTGGTGGTGCGCGCCTGTAGTTCCAGCTACCTGGAAGACTGAGATGGAAAGGATCGCTTAAGCCTAGCAGGTCGAGGCTGTGGTGGCCGTGAGTGTGCCACTGCACTCCAGCCCGGGCAACAGAGTGAGACTCTAAAAAAACCAGACTCTGTTGAAACAGAGTGAGATTCTAAGAAAATCAGAAGCCAAAAAACTTTATAGACTAATGATGGTAATTTGCACCTGTGCAGTGTTCTCATAATCCTTTTAAATGACAGAAGAGTCCTACAGCTGTATAATGTCAGAGTAAGGACTATAACCAGGTTTTATAATTTCCAGTCTAGAACTTTTTCTACATTTTACTAAACATTCTTTCCCATAAATAACCAAGCCAAAATAATTTAGTAAATTATATGATTTGAATAACGATTTAAAGAGTTTGAAGGTTCATTCTGTCAAGGATTCTACACTTGTGTTGTTGCCTTATTTCAAAACCTGGGTCAAGTGGAATAAAATGCAAATACTAAAATCAAATTAGCCGGGTGCAGTGGCTCACGCTCATAATCCCAGCACTTTGGGAGGCCGAGGTGAGAGGATTGCCTGAGCCCACAGGTACCAGAATAGGATGGGCAACTTGGTGAGACTTCATCTCTACAATAAATCAAAAAATTAGCTTAGCTTGGTGGCATGCGCCTGTAGTTCCAGCTACTTGGAAGGTTGAGATGGAAGGATGGCCTGAGCCCAGCAGGTCGAGGCTGCGGTGGCCGGGAGCGTGCCATTGCACTCTAGTCTGGGCGACGGAGTGAGACTCCAACTCAAAAAACCTCCCAAAAAACAAAAAATAAAATCAAACTAGAGTCAAATTTTGTTACCATGAATTCGTGAAGTGGACCAGCTTCTTTCATTGTCTGACATTCTATCACACTGAGGGTTTCTTTAAAAAGTGGAGTAGTGCCTTAGGGCTTAGCGGTATTTTCTTTTCTTTTCTTTTCTTTTTTTTTTTTTTGAGTTGAAGTCTCATTCTGTTGCCAGGCTGGAGTGCAGTGGCACACACCTTCATAGCCACCCTAGCATCGACCTGACCTGCTAGGCTCTGGTGATCCTTCTGTCTCAGTCTTCCAAATAGCCGGAACTACAGGCGTGCGCTACCACGCCCGGCTAAACTGGGATTACAGGCTGAGCCACCGAGCCTGGCTGTAGCGGTGTTTTCATTTCACAGAGATTTAGACTTTGATGATACTGATGCAATGTATTTCTGAATTCTGATTGGTGTCAAATATAAAAGATCATCCAGTACAAGTATGTTTGAAAGAGACATGGGGGCCGGGTGCAGTGGCTCATGCCTATAATCCGAGCAATTTGGGAGGCCAAAACCGGAGCACCGCTTGAACCCAGGAGTTCAAGACCAGCCTAGGCAACATAACAGGACTTCATTTCTACAAAAAATAAAAAAATTAACCAGGCGTGGTGGCACATGCCTGTAATCCCAGCTATTTGGGAGGCTGAGGCAGGAGGATTGCCTGAGCCCAGAAGGTTGTGGCTGCAGTGAGCTGTGATTGTGCCACTGCCCTCTAGCCTGGGTGACAGCGTGAGACTCTGACAAAAAAAAAAAAAAAAGAGACTGGGCACGGTGGCTCATGCCTATAATACTAGCACTTTGGGAGGCTGAGGTGAGAGAATTGCCTGAGGTCACAGGTTCGAGACCAGCCTGGGCAACTCGGTGAGACCTCATCTCTATAATAAATAAAAAAATTAACCAGGTGTGGTGGCGTGTGCCTATAGTTCCAGCTACTTGGAATGCTGAGGCGGAAGGATCACCTGAATCCAGCAGGTTGAGGCTGTGGTGGCCATGAATGTGCCACTGCCCTCCAGTTTGGGAGACAGAGTGAGACTCCAACTCAAAAAAAAGAAAGAAAGAAAGAAAGAGAGAAAAAGATGTGGGAATTATCACAAACTGAATATAAGTCTATTATTTTTATCAATAAACATTGTTAGTGACTGATTTACCAAGGGAAATATATACCTTTTCTAATGAGGCAACAGGCACAGGCCCCATTTCAGCAAATGAGTTTTACTTAATTCTGGCCCCAAACTACATCCCTAACTCTCAACACGCATCTCTCAAGTGGCCCTGAAGAAAACTCTAAGTATTTCATTATTTTCTGAAAATCAGTTCAGAAGCACACTTTCTTTTTTTATTTATAGAAAGCACCTCAAATATTTAGAAAACTAATATAATTTATCATCCCCCCCCTCTTTTTTTTTTTTGAGTTGAAGTCTCACTCTGTCACCCAGGCTGGAGTGGAGTGCGGTGGCATGCTCATGCCCACCGCAGTCTTGATATGCTGGACTCAGGTGATCCTTTCTCCTTGGTCTTCCAATTAGCTGGAACTACAGGCACATGCCACCATACTAGGCTAATTTTTTGATTTGTTGTAGAGATGAGGTCTCACCAAGTTGCCCAGGCTGGTCATGAACCTGTGAGCTCAGGCAATCCTCTCACCTCGGCCTCCCAATGTCCTGGGATTATAGGCCTGAGCCACCGTGCCGAGCCATCCATCACCCCTTTATGAAGTTCATAATAAGACATGTAAAACAAAATAATCTCAAGATGAATAACATTGAAATGAATATATACATATATACAATGAAAAATGAGCTACTAAATCTAAGTTATGAGACTAAGAGTTTCCATTAAAATGCAAGAAGCTCAAACTGCACCTGCATGAAACCTACATATGTAATAAATCTTCACTTGTACCCCACAACTCTAAAGTAAAATAAAATAAAATAAAATGAAATAAAAGCTGGATGCGGTGGCTCATGCCTGTAATCCCAGCACTTTGGGAGGTGGAGGTGAGAGGATTGCCTGAGTCCAGGGGTTTGAGACCAGCCTGGGCAACTTGGGGAGACCCTCATCTCTACAATAAATAAGAAAAAAAATTAGCCAGGCATGGCGGCGCTTTGGAAGGCTGAGGCAAAAGAATCACTTGAGCCCAGGAGGTTGAGGCTGCAGTGGCCGTGAGTGTGCCACTGCACTCCAGCCAGGGCGACAGTGAGACTCTGACTCAAAACAAAAAAAAAAATCCACCAACAAAGAAATCACATTACAGTTTTACTCTCATCTGTTTTTTTTTTTTTTTTTTGAGGTGGAGTCTCACTCCGTTCCTCAGTCTGGAGTGCAGAGGTATGCTACCGGTCACTGCAGCCTTGACCTGCTGGGTTCTGGCGATCCCTACGCCTCAGCCTTCCAAGTAGCTGGAACTATAAGTGCGCGCTGCCACGCCCGGCTAATTTTTTATTTCTTGTAGAGATAAAGTCTCGCCAAGTTGCCCAGGCGGGTCTCGAACCCGCGGGCTCAGGCAATCCATTCACCTCGGCCTCCCAAAGCGCTGGGATTACAAACTGAGCCACCGAGACCGACCACAACTGGTTTTAAAATTTTGAGCAGAAGCCGGACTCAGTGGCTCAGCCTGTAATCCTGCGCTGTGGGAGGCTGAGGTGAGTGGATTGCCTGAGCCCGCGCGTTCGAGACCTGACTGGGCAACTTGGCGAGACCTCATCTCTGCAATAAATCAAAAAATCAGCCAGGCGTGGTAGCATGCGCCTGTAGTTCCAGCTACTTGGAAGGCTGAGGCGGAAGGATCGTCGGAGCCCAGCAGGTCAAGGCTGCGGTGGCCGGGAGCGGCCACTGCACTTCAGTTTGGGTGACAGAGTGAGTCTCCAACTCAAGAAAAAAAAAATTTTTTTTTTGAGCAGAAAACTTATCTCATAAGTGGGAGAAGAGACTTGGTTAGGACCAAACAACAGAACAAAGATGGACCCACCACAGAACCCTGGGATGCACACTCCTTATCTGGTTGGTATTAAAGCCAGGCAGTAAATGAACCTCTGATGCAGAATAGCTTTGGAGAAAGATGTAGCCAAAAATAAAGGCCTGGGGAGGTAGTGTTAGTCCGATATAAAAAGGCTAAATTGTAGTTGCATAGTTAGAATTAGCAGAATAGTAAATAAATTTTTTGAAAAAGTAGAAAGAGAACTATACTGAGTAATTAAAGAAGGAAGATATTGAGAAATTATGTGACTGAGAGTGGAGAAACCCCTTACACAGTGTTTGGACCCAGCATTTACCTATATTTGAAATGTACTTCGTGATCATCTGTATTTGGGATTCTCTTTTCTTTTGAGCATCTCTCTCTATCAGGGATCAAGTGTTATAGGTGATGTTTTACTCTGGAAAATGGGATTAGGACAGTGGCAGGTAGTACTTAGGGGAGAGAGAGTTACTCTTACCTGGAACTGTCAGCATTCACCCAGAATCCTTTTGCAATCTGAAAGATACAAATCTGTTCCTAGAGAGGTTTTCATATCTCAGGGTCAGTAGTAGTTATTGTGAAGAGACCATGGCAGAAGACCTAATTAGTGGGTTTTGGCTGGATCAAAGTAAAGGACCAGACTACTGAAACTTGAATTATTATTTGCCTTCTTGTTTATAGATATTCACTTCCAGCTTCCTTATGAAGTGGGGAAAGAGCTGTGACTTGAAGGTAATTGCTAAGGCTGGTCTCTCTTGTGTTTCATTACTTCTTTTATTTTCCCCAGAGTCAATTACAGTGTGTGAGACCCAAACCTTAGCTTTGTATTGCTATTATATTATAATAGCAATACAAATATCCACAGTCTATTTCCTGGGAGACTCCTTTTAGTTTTTAGCTTTTTTTTTTTTTTTTTTTTTTGAGTTGGAGTCTCACTCGGTCGCCCAAACTGGAGTGCAGTGGCCACTCCCGGCCACTGCAGCCTCGCCTGCTGGGATCCGGCGATCCTTCCGCCTCAGCCTTCCAAGTAGCCGGAATTACAGGCATGCGCTACCACGCCCGGCTGATTTTTTGATTTATTGTAGAGATGAGGTCTCGCTGCCCAGGCGGGTCTCGAACCCGCGGGCTCAGGCAATCCACTCACCTCAGCCTCCCAAAGGCGCGGGATTACAGGCTGAGCCACCGAGCCCGGCTTAGTTTTTAGCTTTTTTTTTTTTAACATTGTAGTATCTGATGGGACAAAATCTGTGGGTCTTAACAGGTTTGCTAAAGATTTCAGATCGGTGGTTTTCTGAATTGCGGGGGACAAAAAAAGGAATAAAAAGCTAATGTGGATTTTACTTGTCAAGAGATGTTTTCTAATTGGCACATTCACATTTTATGATATTCACATTTCTTTGAATTACTAAGATACTAAGGTAGATCCTCATAGACTTGAAGAAACACAGAATCTCAGAGTTAGAGAGACATTAGAGATTATCCAATCCAACTGCCATCTACAACATTTTAAGTCATGCTCCCTGAGTTAGTCACTTTTTCCCCTAAAATAATACTGTTTTTCTTTGGCTTTTTTTCCTATCAAAGTATAAAAAGTATGAAATATAAGTAAACTTTTGCATTGTACACTTAGAAGTGTAAAATACAAGTACTATAGAGTTATTTATACAATGATAAATCCTATCAAATCTGAGTTCATTTATATTTAACATAGGGCACAGAAATAACTGAAATCCACTTTTTTTGGTTACACATATGATTCAAATGTTCAATATAAAGAAAAGCACTTAACTATTTTGACTCTCTTTCACATCTGCATGTTGAAATACTTATTTATTTTATTATTATTATTTTTATTTTTTGAGTCAAAATCTCACTCTGTCATCCAGGCTGGACTGCAGTGACATGCTAATGGCCACCACAGCCTTGACCTGCTGGGCTCAAGTGATCCTTCAGCCTCAGCCTTCCAAGTAGCTGGAACTACAGGCATGCGCCACCACACCTGGCTAATTTTTTGATTTATTGTAGAGATGAGGTCTCGCCAAATTTCCCAGGCTGATCTCGAACCCGTGGACTCAGGCAATTCTCTCACCTTGGCCTCCCAAAGTGCTGGAATTATAGGCATGAGTCACTGTGTCCGGCCTATTTTATTTTATTTATTTTATTTTTTTATTTTTCAGACTTCAGTTGGAATCTCTGTCACCCAGGCTGGAGTGCAGTGGCATGATCATGGCTCACCTCAGCCTTGACCTCCTGGGCTCAGACCATCCTTCAACTCAGTTTCCCGAGTAGCTGGAACTACAAGCATGTGCCACTATGCCCAGCTAATTTTTTGATTTTTTTGTAGTGATGAGGTCTTGCTATGTTGCCCAGACTGGTCTCGAACTCCTCCTGCAATCCTCCTGCCTTGGCCTCCCAAAGTGCTGGAATTACAGGTGTGAGCCATCTGGCCTGATACACCTATTAAAATACTCCTGTATAATCAAGTTTGGTCTTACTTTTTCTTTTTTTTTTTTTGAGTTGGAGTCTCACTCTGTCACCCATACTGGAGTGCAGTGGCTGCTCTCGGCCACCGCAGCCTCGATCTGCTGGGCTCCAGTGATCCTTTTGCCTCAGCCTTCCAAGTAGCTGGAACTACAGGTGCGCGCTACCACACCCGGCTAATTTTTTGTTTTATTGTAGAGATGAGGTCTTGCCAAGTTGCCCAGGCGGGTCTCAAACCTGTGGGCTCAGGCAATCCACTCACCTCAGCCTCCCAAAGCGCGGGATGACAGGCTGAGCCACCGAGCCCGGCTGGTCTTACTTTTTTTCTTTTTTTTTGAGTTGGAGTCTCACTCTGTCACCCAGACTGGAGTGCAGTGGCTGGCTGCTCCCGGCCACCGCAGCCTCGATCTGCTGGGCTCCGGGGATCCTTCCACCTCAGCCTTCTGAGTAACTGGAACTACAGGCGCGCGCTACCACACCTGGCTCATTTTGATTTATTGTAGAAATAAGGTCTCGCCAAGTTGCCCAGGCAGGTCTCGAACCTACGGGCTCAGGCAATCCACTCACCTCAGCCTCCCAAAGGCACGGGATTACAGGCTGAGCCACCAAACCCGGCTTGGTCTTACTTTTTCAAGTCAAGTTTAAAATCTCAAAATCTGTCGCCCAGACCAAATAGGTAATCATCCCCACTTCCCTAACTCCAATAACTATGAAGTTAATTTAATTTATTTTTTAAATGTAGGATCTCACTCTGTTGTTCAGGCTGGAGTGCAGTGGAACTATTGTAGGTCACTGTACCCTTCCACTCCTGGCCTCAAGTGCTCTTCCCACTTTGACCTTCCAAACCACTGGGATTATAGGCGTGAGCCACTGTGCCCGGTCCTGAAGTCAATTTTATGACAGGACTCCAAACACTGAATTATGATGACAAATGCTAGGTCCAATTTCTTAATAATCATTTTTGATGTGGCATGCTTGGTAGAACTCGGGTGTAGAAGACAGCATTGATCCTCCAAACCAAACTCCGTATTGCAGCATGTGGTTGTGTAATGATTTATACATTAATAGGTTCTGGCTTCGACCTGCCACCACTCGATGTCTCACTTAATTTCTACCTGGCATCTAGTTCAAATCTCTTTGCAAGTGACATCCAAAGTCCCTAAACATAGTTGAGCCTCCAGAGAGAAAACTATTCTTGTAGAGAGGATGTTTATTTATTTATTTTTTGAGTTGGAGTCTTTTTTTTTTTTTTTGAGTTGGGAGTCTCACTCTGTCACCCAGACTGGAGTGCAGTGGCCGCTCCCGGCCCCCGCAGCCTCGACCTGCTGGACTCTGGCGATCCTTCCACCTCAGCCTTCCAAGTAGCTGGAATTACAGGCATGCGCTACCATGCCCGGCTGATTTTTTGATTTATTGTAGAGATGAGGTCTCGCTGCCCAGGCAGGTCTTGAACCTGTGGGTTCAGGCAATCCACTCACCTCAGCCTCCCAAAGGTGCAGGATTACAGGCTGAGCCACCTGTAAAAGTTGGAGTCTTTTACTCTGTTGCCCAGGCTGGGGTGCAGTGGCATGCTCATGGCCCCTGCAGCCTTGACCCCCTGCAGGTGATCCTTCTGTCTCAGCCTTCCAAGTGGCTGGAACTACAGGCACAGGTCACCACACCTGGCTAATTTTTGTATTTATTGTAGAGATGAGGTCTCGCCAAATTGCCCAGGCTGGTCTCGAACCCGTGGGCTCAGGCAATCCTCTCACCTTGGCCTCCCAAAGTGCTGGAATTATAGGTGTGAGCCACCATGCCTGCCTGAGAGGATATCTGTTAACAGGACTATTCTGAATTACTTCATCTACAATTTCTGAGATAGTTTGTGTAATGTCTGGATTTGCAAACTCTGGAGGAAAAAAATTTTCAGGTACCAAGAATCTCTCATAACTAACATCAATGGAATTTTTTTCTTTGACTCCAGCATACTTTCTAAATCCACTTTAAATCATCTGTGCCATACTTGTTAAATTCTTTTACTAAATCTGGACAGACATATCTATTGTACTCCTTTACTGCCTTAGCAATTTTCAGGGATTGTTCTAGTGGAATTCCTTCTTCTTAGTCTCTCAGTAGTTACTAAATAAAATATGTTATATCTTGTTCTGTGATTGGAATGTGTTTAATACAGATGCCAATTACACACTCTTCAGCCCCAGGAATGCACTGTCTCCACTGCTTATTACCTACCAATCAACATCTGTTCTCTTGTCTTGAGTTCCAGGATGCAGCTAAGGTAAAAAAAACCTGCATAGTAATGTACAAACCTGAATATTGAAGGACTCAAACATTATTTCAGCAGTATAATCCCTGCTTTCTGAAGTATCAAGTGGAGGACTAGTTAGAAGAAAATTATGGTCTTCAGGTTCTGCCCTTAAATATTTAAAGATTGGCAGGGCTCGGTGGCTCAGCCTGTAATCCCAGCACTTTGGGAGACCAAGGCGAATGGATTGCCTGAGCCCACAGGTTTGAGACCAGCCAGGGCAACTTGGCGAGACCTTGTCTTTACAATAAATCACAAAAACTAGCTGGGTGTGGTGGCATGCATCTGTAGTTCCAGCTACTTGGAAGGCTGAGGTAGAAAGATCGCCTAAGTCCAACAGGTCGAGGCTCTGGTGGCCATGAGCATGCCACTGCACTCCAGACTGGGTGACAAAAGTGAGACTCCAACGCAAAAAAAAAATTAAAGACCAATTGCTCCATAAACTTTTCCATCAAGTCCCAATCTTTAACCATGATGAATTGGTTACTTAGTTGCACATGGAGGCTTTTCTGTTGCTTCATCACCAGTGAAGACGGCTAGCTTGTCACTATCTTTCATCATTCTCCTTTGAGCTTGATCACTCTATTTATTTATTTATTTATTTATTTTTGAGTTGGAGTCTCACTCTGTCGCCCAGACTGGAGTGCAGTGGCCGCTCCCGGCCACCACAGCCTCGCCCTGCTGGGCTCCGGCAATCCTTCCGCCTCAGCCTTCCGAGTAGCTGGAACTACAGGCGCACGCTACCACGCCCGGCTGATTTTTTGGTTTATTGTAGAGATGAGGTCTCACCAAGTTGCCCAGGCGGATCTCGAACATGCGGGCTCAGGCAATCCACTCACCTCAGCCTCCCAAAGGCGCGGGATTATAGGCTGAGCCACCGAGCCCGGCTTTTGATCACACACTATAGCTGACTCCTTAATGGCAGTACAGGAAGTGATGGTAAATTGTGGTGCTATACTTCAATCATATCTTAGTTTTGTATTCCTGATGCCAGAGCCCACAGGTTGGCTGTTGGCCTACCATATTTTGTTCACCTTACCTGCTGTCTCCACTGCCACTGTCTGCTCTCGCAGAGGTCCAGCTTCTGGTGAGCAGGACCTGTGTTGCAGGGAGGGAATGAGAAAGACAGACAAGAGACAGCGGGATTGGGAGGTCTCTCTCCTCAATAGGTGAGAGCAAGTTTATTATTTAGCATGCCTCTTATATAGGCAAAACTGTATAAGGGACTATTGCAAAAACAAGCACCATCAGCATCTAGGCCAGGCATCCGGGCCAGGTGTGATTGAGGCATCCAGGCTAGGTGTGGTTGACGTCACACCACTCTGCTTTATTATAAAGTAACAAATCTAGGTCAGGGGAGATGAGGGAGCCACAGCAGTATTATGTTGTTACTAGAAGGTGAGCTGTTCTGCATTTATCTTCTTGTACCTAGGGCTTTATTGTAGCTAAGACTTTATCTGTACTATGTGTACCCAGATATGTGGGCATCTGAGACACTGTTTCGTGTAGCAGGCTGCATTCCTCGCAGCCTGCCTTTGGCTAGAATGCAGAGTTTCCCAGCAAGACCTTGCCTATGAGCTTGAGGTACTCAAGGCCTGCTACTTTTATGTAGCAGGCTGCATTCCTCACCTGCCTTTGGTTAGAATGCAGAGCTTCCTGGGCAACTTGACCCGCCTGGGCAACTTGGCGAGACCTCATCTCTACAATAAATCAAAAAATTAGCCGGGTATGGTAGTGCACGCCTGTAATTCGGCTGCTTGGAAGGCTGAGGCGGAAGGATCGCCGGAGCCCAGCAGGCGAGGCTGCGGTGGCCGGGAGCGGCCACTGCACTCCAGTCTGGGCGACAGAGTGAGACTCCAACTCAAAAAAAAAAAAAAAAAATGCAGAGCTTCCAGGCGAGACCGTTGTCTACAAGCCTGGGGTACTCAAGGCCTGCTACAGTGGCAGTGCTTGTTGCTCCCCACATCACATCTGCTCCGAGTATAGGCTTGGTTCCTTGAACAGAAGCCAAGAACACAAGGACCTTGTCAGCTTATGCTCTGGTCTCCTTTATGCTCTGTGCTGGTAGAGGCTAGAGATTGGCAGTGGGAGATGGGGGTTATCTTATCATCCACAGTCAGATTGCCTTCTCCATTGGGAGGAGGGGGGAGCTAGGAATCCCAGGAAGTAGAAAGAAAGCAGCAGTCTTGGTCAGCAGCTCCCACTTCAGCAACCCAGGCAAGTAGGTTGTCCTTGCCTTGTCCCACCGTGGCTTTCTCATTCTTTTACTTCCCTCCTCCTCACTCTTGCTTCTATCCTACAACTTTTCCCCCTTACACCACCTTTCCCAAGAAGTCAAAATGTCCACTGGTGCCAGTGCCCTGGCCAGGCCAGGCTATCCAAATATCTTTGAAATGGTTAGAGAGTGTCTCAGTCATTTTCACCTAGTGTGGCTTAGTTTAATCAGTTCCTTAATAATGCTAGCTGAGATGCCACTGATAAGATGGAAGTCTTTTTTTTTTGAGTCGGGGTCTAACTCTGTCACCCAGGCTGGAGTGCAGTGGAACGCTCATGGCCACCGCAGCCTCAACTTGCTGAGCTCAGGTGATCCTTCCGCCTCAGCCTTCCAAGTAGCTGGAACTATGGGCATGTGCCACTGCACCCGGCTAATTTTTTGATTTACTGTAGAGACGAGGTTTCACCATGTTGCTCTGGCTGGTCTCGAGCCCCTGCCTCAGGCAATCCTCTTGCCTCTGCCTCCCAAAGTGCTGGGATTACTGGCTTTAGCCACTGCACCTGGCTGGAAGTCTCTTTAATATGGATGCAAGGGAGAAAAAAATTGGGGAAAGGAGGTTTTACTTGGAGTAGCTTTCAGAAAAGAAATTGTTAATTTTATAAGCCCAGATTTGTACGTGAAGTGGCTTTCAGAAGAGATATTGTTAATTTTATGAGCCCAGGTTTGTTTATGGCAACCAGTGTGTGTGTGTGAAGGGGTACTTTGTGAAGTGGAACATGAACAGGTGCAGGTTTATGGCTCTTTATGTTGTTTACAACTTGGTCTAGTCTCATATTGAAGCTAATTGAATTCTGCTAGCAGCTCTGTTCTACAAAAATCATGTTGTATTCCACAAACTACTTATGTTTATTGATGAAATTAGTAATGATACATATACTTTTAGGAGACTAGTTAGATCTTATGGATTAAATTTACATAGGAACCCAAGATCTCATAACCTTAATAGCATCTCATCTCCACTGATAACAATAACGAGATATCTAAGTTTAGGTGTCACACAAAACAAAACTCTGGTTTCTATTCAATATCATTTTATTTATGTCACAATTGGCCACTTTAAGGTAGCTGTTCCAACCTTAATAACTTCTTGTAGAGCTATGAGTTGAGACTTTCGACTCTAAAATAGTGATGTAAAAACAAGCTGGTAAGAGAATTGCACTTCCATTTCCATGATGCCCATCTTCTCAATCTGTCTGGCACCGAGTGCGTGAAAAATTTCCCCTGACTCATGGTTTCTGCACTGGAAGAGGTGAGATCTCGGTGGATAATCAGCTTTTCCACCATCTTGGGTTTCCTGGCAGGAGAGCTGTCCCTGCCTAAAGAAGCATCAAGAGTGTTTGAAGGGACAGGTAGTTCAGAAACAAAGAAAAGAGATGGGGCTACTATCCCCAGCCCCGGAAACTCTACTCTGTAACTCAGTCAAAAAAGATGCCAAACGAAAGTGGCTGTTCAGCAGCACCACACTGTAGGAGGTCCCACAGGACCCCTGGGCACCAACCCCCAGCCAGACTTTCCATACTACTAGAATATCCCCTTTGGGACCTCCCCCATTCAGGACCGGCAACACTCTGCTTGTTTACTAGAACTGAGGCAAACGTGAGCTTAAGGCACTATCTAGTGAGAAGGAGGCAGCAACTTAACAGAAAAAGAAAGAAAATCAACAGGTAAGTTATGAAGAAGTTCTAGCAAACATAGCCAATAAAAACCAAAACAAGTCGGAGAAGACTGAAATAAATAATCCCGTAATGCAAAGACATAGATGAGTGGATTGCCTGAGCCCGCAGGTTTGAGACCCACCTGGGCAACTTGGCGAGACCTCATCTCTACAATAAATCAAAAAATCAGCTGGGCGTGGTAGGGCGCGCCTGTAGTTCCAGCTACTTGGAAGGCTGAGGCGGAAGGATTGCCGGAGCCCAGCAGGTGGAGGCTGCGGTGGCCGGGAGTGGCCACTGCACTCCAGTCTGGGCGACAGAGTGAGACTCCAACTCAAAAAAAAAAAAGAATTCAAAACAGCAGTTTTGAGAAAACATAGTGATCTCCAATATAACACAAAAAAGCAATTTAGAAATTTAACACAAAGATTGAAATAATAAAAAACTCCAAATAAACAGAATTTTTTTTTTTTTGAGTCTGAGTCTCTGTCACCCAGGTTGGAATGCAGTGGCACACTCATGGCCACCCAAGTGTCTACCTGTTGAGCTCCGGTGATCCTTCCGCCTAAGCTTTTCAAGTAGCTGGAACTACAGACGTAAGCTACCCTGCCCAGCTAATTTTTTTTTTTTTGATTTATTGTAGAGATGAGGTCTCACCAAGTTGCCCAGGCTGTTCTCGAACCTGTAGGCTCAGGCAATCCTCTCACCTCGGCCTTCCAAAGTGCTGGGATTACAGGCCTGAGCCACCATGTCTGGCCCAAACAGAAATCTTAAAACTGAGAAATACATTTGATGAACTGAAAATTTGCTAGAGACTCTCAAAAGCAGACTAGATTAAGCAGAGGAAAGAATCAGTGAACTCAAAGACAGGATATTTGAAGATAATCCTGTCTTCGAAAGAAAACAGAAAAAAGCAAAAAGAATGAAAGAAAAAAGAATGAAAAGGAATGAAGATAGTCTGAAAAGTATTAAAAATTACCTCCATGGTATAAATCTGAGAATTATTGGTGCTCAAGGGGGAATTGAACAAAAGCAAGAAGTAGATATTGTATCAAAGAAATAATTACAGAAGGTCGGGTGTGGTGGCTCATGCCTGTAATCCCAGCATTTGGGAGGTGGAGGAGAGAGGACTGCCTGAGCTCAGGGGTTCGAGACCAGCCTGAATAACAGGTGAGACCTGGTCTCTACAATAAAACAAAAAAGTTAGCCGGCTGTGGTGGTGTGTGATGTGGTTCCAGCTACTTGGAAGGCTGAGGCGGAAGGATCATTTGAGCCCAGCTTGTTGAGGCTATAGTGTGGTTAATGGCTGTGAGTGTGCCATTGCACTCCAGCCTGGGTGACAGAGTAAGACTCTGTCTCAAAAAAGAAAAAAGAAAAAGATAAAAAGAAATAATTACAGGAAAATTTCCAAAACTCGAGAAAGAAATAAATATCATGGGAAGGTGAGAGAACACCAAACAGATACGAGTCAAATAGCATTACCCCAAGGCACATAATAATCAGACTTTAAAAAATCAAGGACAAGCTGGGCTCGGTGGCTCAGCCTGTAATCCTGCGCCTTTGGGAGGCTGAGGTGAGTGGATTGCCTGACCCCGTGGGTTCGAGACCCACCTGGGCAGGCGAGACCTCATCTCTACAATAAATCAAAAATTAGCCCGGCGTGGTAGTGCGTGCCTGTAATTCTGGCTACTCGGAAGGCTGAGGCAGAAGGATCACCAGAGCCCAGCAGGTCGAGGCTGCGGTGGCCGGGAGTGGCCACTGCACTCCAGTCTGGGCGACAGAGTGAGACTCCAACTCAAAAAAAAAAAAAAAAAAATCAAAGACAAAAAGATGATCTTTTAGGATCCTCTTGCTTTTTTTTTTTTGAGTTGGAGTCTCACTCTGTCACCCAGACTGGAGTGCAGTGGCCGCTCCCGGTCACTGCAACCTTGACCTACTGGGCTCCAGCGATCCTTCCGCCTCAGCCTTCCAAGTAGCCGGAACTACAGGAGCGCGCTACCACACCCGGCTAATTTATTTATTTATTTATTTATTGTAGAGATGAGGTCTTGCCAAGTTGCTCAGGCGGGTCTCGAACCCGCAGACTCAGGCAATCTCATCTCATCTCATTTTTTTTTTCATCTCATCTCATCTCAGTCTCCCAAAGCGTGGGATTACAGGCTGAGCCACTGAGCCCCGCTGATCCTTTTGCTTTTAAGCAGCAAAAGAAAAATAAGAAAATAAGAAAATAACATATAAAAAAAGCTCCAATTCATCTGGCAAAGACTTTGCAGCAGAAACAATATAGTCTAGGAGGAGACACACTTTCAAACTGCTGAGAGAAAAAAAATCACCACCACTCAAGAATACTGTATCCGGCAAAGCTATCCTTCAAATAGAAAGGAATAATAAAGTTTTTCCCAAACATAAGCTGAGAGACCACAAGAAATGCCTAAAAGAGTTCTTTAATGTGAAACAAACAAACAAAAACAAAAAAGCAAAAAACAAAAGAAAACAAAACCCCCAAACACTAAAGTGCAAAGAAGAAAACATTTGAAAGTCTAAAACCCACTAGTAAAATTAAGTACACAGACAAACCCAGAATATTCTTTTTTTTTTTTGAGTTGGAGTCTCACTCTGTCGCCCAGACTGGAGTGCAGTGGCCGCTCCCGACCACCGCAGCCTCGACCTGCTGGGCTCCGGCGATCCTTCCGCCTCAACCTTCCAAGTAGCCGGAATTACAGGCATGCGCTACCACGCCCGGCTGATTTTTTGATTTATTGTAGAGATGAGGTCTCGCTGCCCAGGCGGGTCTCGAACCCGCGGGCTCAGGCAATTCACTCACCTCAGCCTCCCAAAGGCGCGGGATTACAGGCTGAGCCACCGAGCCCGGCTTAAACCCAGAATATTCTATCACTGCAGTTGTGATGTGCAATCCACTTGTAAGTTTAGTATGAATACCAAAGACATCTACCAAAACATTAGCAGCTACAGCAACCTGTTAAGAAGCAGGCAATCTAAAAATATGTAAACTGAGGCAACAATCATCAAAATGTGGAGTGAGCAAAGAAGTTAAAGTGTAGAGTTTCTTTTTTCACATTTTCTTTTTCTATTCTTTTCTTTGTGATCTAAGATAAGTTATCATTTCTTCAAAATAACTTGTTAAATCTAGAAGATGTTTTTTGTAAGCTTCATGGTAATCTCTATGCAAAACCTATAATACATTCACTAAAAATAAAAAGCAATGAATTAAAATCTATTATTAGAGAATAATCACTCAACCACAACCACACACACACACAAAAGACAATTAGAAAGGAAGAGGAAGAGAGAACTGAAAAACAATCAGAATTTAGTGGGGGGTGGGGAGAGGGAGAGATCGGCAGTAGTGGGATACTGTCGGCGGGTGGGGGGGGGCAGACCTCATCAACAAAAGTACCTGCATAATGAACATTTCTATACTTAACCCTGAATTGTACCCCACATCTTTAATATTAAAAATTAAAAAAAAATCAGCCGGGCTCGGTGGCTCAGCCTGTAATCCCGCGCCTTTGGGAGGCTGAGGTGAGTGGATTGCCTGAGCCCGCGGGCTTGAGACCCGCCTGGGCAGCGAGACCACATCTCTACAATAAATCAAAAAATCAGCCGGGCGTGGTAGCGCATGCCTGTAATTCCGGCTACTTGGAAGGTTGAGGCGGAAGGATCGCCGGAGCCCAGGAGGTCGAGGCTGCGGTGGCCGGAAGCGGCCACTGCACTGCAGTCTGGGCGACACAGTGAGACTCCAACTCAAAAAAAAAAAAAAAAATCAGAAAACTAGTAACAAAATGGCAGTATTAATACGTTCTTACATTTCAATAGTAATATTGAATGTAAATAGACTCAATTCTCCAATTAAAAGGCATACAGTGACTGGGTTGATAAATAAATAAGGCCTAACTATATAGGGGGGGACCCACAAAAACTGGAATTTATTTATAAAAACTTGTGTAGTTATTCTTTTATGTATATATATATATTTATTTATTCTTGTTTAAACTTCAGTCACCTTCAAACTACTCTCCATTTGATGTAATACATCTTTTTCTACTGCTCAAAACAGTTTCTGAACTCATCAATTTTGATGCCTTTTAGTGCTGCTATTTTTTGTTTCACCGCTTCCACATTGGCAAAACGTTTCCTTTTGAGAATTTTTTTTTAGCTAGGGAAACAAAAAAAAAGTCTTTTGGGGTGAGATTGGGTGAATAGGGAGGGTGGGGCACGGAGGTCGTGCCATTTTTGGTAAGAAAAACTGTTGAACACTCAGTGTGGTGTGGGCAGGTGCATTGTCATGGTGGAAGAAGCAGTCACCTGCTTGTCACAACTTGGGACATTTCTTCTGAAAATCATGAGGCAACTTTCTCAAAACTTTCAGATAAAATCTTGGGTTGACCATTTGATCTATCCAAATGAAGAAATTCTGAGTGCATCACAAGAAGCCCATCTTTCAAAAGATGATTTTGGTTTTCTTTGGGTCTCCCCAAAAGAATGCTGCCTATAAGAAACCTACTTCACCTATAAAAACACACACAGACTGAAAGTGGAGGTGTGGAAAAAGATATCCAAGGCAAATAGAAACCAACAAAGAGCAGGAGTAGCTATACTTAGATAAAACAGACTGCACATGAAAGACTGTAAAAGAGACAAAAAAGGACACTATGTAATGATAAAGGGGATATGAAAATTCAGCAAGAGGATATAGTACTTTTTTTTTTTTGAGTTGGAGTCTCACTCTGTCACCCACACTGGAGTGCAGTGGCCGCTCCCAGCCACAGCACCCTTGACCTGCTGGGCTTCAGCGATCCTTCTGCCTCAGCCTTCCAAGTAACTGGAACTACAGGCGCGTACTACCACGCCCGACTAATTTTTTGATTTATTGTAGAGATGAGGTCTCGCCAAGTTGCCCAGGTGGGTCTCGAACCCACGGGCTCAGGCAATTCACTCACCTCAGCCTCCCAAGGCGCGGGATTACAGGCTGAGCCACCGTGCCTGGCTAGGATATAGTAATTATAAATATTTATGCACCCAACACTGAAACTCCCAAGTATATAAGAGGCTATAACAATTACAAATACCTATGCAAGAGGATACAATGATTCAGCAACATGATATAACAATTATAAATATCTATGCACCCAACACTGGAACTCCTAAGTATGTAAAGCAAACATTAATACATCTAAAGGGAGAGATAGACTGCAATACAGTAGTAGCAGTGAACTTAAGCACTCCATTTTTAGTAATGAATAGATCATCCAGACAGAAAAACAACAAAGAAATATCAGAACTAAATTACACATTAGGTCACAGAGACCTAACTGACATTTACAGAACACTTCACCTAACTGCTGCAGAAAACACATTCTTTCCATCAGCACAAAAAATATTCAGAATAGAATATATCTTAGGCTTCAAAACAAGTCTCAACAAATTGAAAAAAGTAAAAATCACCGGGCTTGGTGGCTCAGCCTGTAATCCTGCACCTTGGGAGGCTGAGGTGAGTGAATTGCCTGAGCCCGCAGGTTCGAGACCCGCCTGGGCAACTTGGTGAGACCTCATCTCTACAATAAATCACAAATTAGCTGGGTGTGGTAGCACGCACCTGTAGTTTCAGCTACTTGGAAGGCTGAGGTGGAAGGATTGCCGGAGCCCAGCAGGTCGAGGCTGCGGTGGCCGGGAGTGGCTACTGCACTCCAGTCTGGGTGACAGAGTGAGACTCCAACTCAAAAAAAAAGAAAAAAGAAAAAAGAAAAGAAAAAAGTAAAAATCATTATCAAGTATCTTTTCTGATCACAATGGAATAAAACTAGAAATCAATAATGAGAGAAACCTCAGAAAATACATGAACAGATTGAAATTAATCGACATGCTCCCAAATGATCAGTGGGTTAATGAAGAAATTAAGAAGAAATTAAAAAAATTTCTTGAAGCAAATGAAAATAGGGATACAGTATGTTAAACTCTATGAGATAGAGCAAAGGCTGTATTAAGAGTGTAGTTTATAGCAACAAATGCCTATAACAGAGAAGTAGAAAGACTTCAAATAAACTACCTAACAATGTACCACAAATAACTAGAAAAGCAAGAACAAACCAAACCCCAAATTAGTAGAAGATAAATAATAAAGATCAAATCAGAACTAAATAAAGTTGAGACTAAAAAAAACCCAGCAGATGAATGAAACGAAAAGTTGACATTTTGAAAAGATAAAATTGACAAGCATTTAGCTAGACTAAGAAAACAGACAAGACGCAAATTGATAAAATTAGAAGTGAAAAAGGAAACACAATGACTGAGGCCACAGAAAAACAAATAATCAACAGAGACTGTTTTTAACAAGTATATGCCAACAAATTGGAAAACCTAGAAGAAATGAATACATTTCTGGACACACAACCTACCCAGACTGAGCCATGGAGACACAGAAAACCTCTATAAACCAGTAATGAGTAATGAGATCAAAACCATAATAAAAAGTCTTCCCTTAAAGAAGAGCCTAGGACCTGATATCTTCACTGCTGAATTCTACCAAACATTTAAAGAAGGATGAATACCAAATCTAATCAAATTCTTCAAAAAAATCGAAGAGAAGGGAATACTTTTGAACTCATTCTATGAGGCTAGTATTACCCTGATACTAAAACTAGATAAGGACACAACAAAAAAAGAAATATAGGCCTAACACTGATGAACATAGTTTCAAAAATCCTCAACAGCATACTAGTAAACTGGATACAACACCACATCATAAAGATCATACATCATGGTCAAGTGGGACTCGTTCCAGGGATGCAAGGATGATTCAACATATGCAAATCAATAAATGTGATACATCATATTAACAAAACTGAAAACAAAAATCATATGATCATTTCAATAGGTGTTGAAAAAGCATTTGGTAAAATTTGACATCTTTTTTTGATAAAAACTCTCAACAAACTGGGTAGAGAAGAAAATTACTTTAAATAATAAAAGCCATAGATGACAAACTCATGGCTAACTTTATACGAATGGGGAAAAGTTGAAAGCCTTTCCTCTAAGATCTGGAACAAGTCAAGGATACCCATTTTCACTGCTTTTATTCAACATAATACTGGAAGTCCTGGCCAAAGCAATTAGACAAGAAAAAGAAATAAAGGACATCCAAATTGAAAAGGAAGAAGGCAAACTAGCCTTTTTTTTTTTTTTGAGTTGGAGTCTCACTCTGTCACTCAGACTGGAGTTCAGTGGCTGCTCCCAGCCATCGCAGCCTCGACCTGCTGGGCTCCGGCGATCCTTCCACCTTAGCCTTCCAAGTAGCCAGAATTACAGGCATGCGCTACCATGCCTGGCTGATTTTTTGATTTATTGATGAGATGAGATCTTGCTGCCCAGGTGAGTCTCGAACACACGGGCTCAGGCAATCCATTCACCTCAGCCTCCGAAAGGCACAGGATTACAGGCTGAGCCACCGAGCCCGGCTGCAAATTAGCTTTTTTCACAGACAACCTGAACTTATACTTAGAAAAATCTAAAGACTCCACCAAAAAACTGTTAGAACTGATAAGCAAATTTAGCAAAGTTGGAGGATACAAAATCAACATACAAAAATCTATTGATAAAAAATTCAATAGATTTTTTTATGCCAACAGTAAACAATCAGAAAAAGAAAGCAGTCTCACTTATAGTAGCTACAAAGAAAGTAAAATACATATAAATAAATTTAACCAAAGAAGTGAAAGATCTATACAAGGGAAACTAAAAAAACTGATAATTAATTTTGCTAAAATGGCAAAACTACACCAAACAGTTTACAGGTTCAATGCAATCCCTGTCAAAATACCAATTACATTCTTCACAGAATTAGAAAAAAGCAACCCTAAAATTTATGTGGAAACACAGAAAACCTTTAATAGCCAAATCCATCTTGAGCAAAAAGAACAAAGCTGGAGACATTCCACTACCTGACCTCAAAATATATTGCAAAGCTATAGTAACCAAATCAGCATGGTACTGGCATAAAAACAAACACATAGACAAATGGAAGAGAATAGAGAACCCAGATATAAATCAAAGCATTTGCAACCAACTCATTTATGAAAAGGCACTAAGAACATACAATGGGGAAAGAACAACCTCTTCAATAAGTGGTGCTGAGAAAACTAGATATCCATATGCAGAAGAATGAAACTAGACCCTTCTCTCTCACCATACACAAAAATCAAATCAAAGTGTATTAAAGACTCAAATGTAAGATCTGAAACCATGAGACTACTGGAAGAAAAAATTGGAAAAATACTTTAGGACGTTGGTCTGGGCAAAGGTATTTTGTGTAAGACCTGAAAAGTACAGATAACCAAAGCAAAAATAGATAAATGGGGTTGTGTCAAGCTGAAGAGCTCTGCACAGCAAAGGAAACAATCAGCAAACTGAAGAGGCAATACATAAATGGGGAAAAATATTTGTAAACTATCGTCTACAAGGGATTAGCAACCAGAATATATAAGGAGCTCAAACAACTCAACAACAACAAAACCCCAAATAATCTGATTTAAAAGTGGGCAAAAGATCTGAATAGACATTTCTCAAAAGACGACATACAAATGGCCAATGGGTATATGAAAAAAACAATGCTCAACATCACTAACCATCAGAGAAATGCAAATAAAAACCACAATATTCCCAATGAAAGAGGACTAGATAAAAAAATGTGGCACATACACATGATGGAATATTATGCAACCATAAAGAAGGACAAAATTATGAACTTCGCAGCAAGTTGGGTGAACTTAGAGTCTATAATACTGAGTGATCTATCACAGAGACAAAGAACTGAGTACCACATGTTCTCACTCATAAGCGGATCTTGAGCAACTATTGTAATACTCTAAGAAAAGGATTGGCAATAGTGAGAAACTGCCAAGGAAGCGGGGCACACCTCATCAACAAGGGTACCTGCATAGTGGACATTTGTATACCTAACCCTGAATTGTACCCCACATTTTTAAAATAAAAAATTAAAAAACCCCCACAACATTATCTCACCTTAGTTAAAATGGCTTTTTTCAAAAGGCAGAGAATGACAGATTCTGGTGAGAATATAGAGAAAGGGGAATCCTTGTACACTGTTGGTGAGAATAGAAATAAGTACAGCCGCTATGGACAACTATATGGAGGTTCCTAAAAAAACTAAAAATAGTACTATCATATGATCCAGCAATTTAACTACTAGATATATATTCAAAAGAAAGGAATCAATATATTGAAGAAATATCTTCACCTCCATGTTCACTGTGGCACTATTCCCAATTGTCATGATATGTATTCAACCTAAGTGCCCATCAATGAATGAATGAGTAAAGAAAATGTGGCACATATACACAACAGAATGTTATCCAGTCAAAAAAAAAAAAAACACAACAAAACAAAACAATGAAATGCTATCATTTGCAGCATGAATGCATTCTGGAGGCCAGCTCCAGTTTCATGGTTAGAACTGGAGGTCATTATGCTAAGTAAGCCAACCACAGAAAGACAAATATGGCATGTTTTCACTCATATGTGGGGGCTAAAAAAAGTGGATTTAATGAAGATAGGGGTCAATCTGCCGTTACCAGAGGCTGGGAAATGTGGAGGAGAGGAGGGGGAGTCAAGAGAGGTTGATTAATGGATACAAATATACTGTTTAATAGAAGAAATAAGACCTAATGCTTGAGAGATCAGTAGGATGACTGTCGTTTACAATATTCTATTTCATATTTTAAAATAGCTAGAAGAGCCGGGTTCGGTGGCTCAGCCTGTAATCCCGTGCCTTTGGGAGGCTGAGGTGAGTGGATTGCCTGAGACCGCGGGTTCGAGACTCGCCTGGGCAAGTTGGCGAGACCTCATCTCTACAATAAATCAAAAAATTAGCTGGGCGTGGTAGCGTGCGCCTGTGGTTCCAGCTACTTGGAAGGCTGAGGTGGAAGGATCGCTGGAGCCTAGCAGGCGCCGGCCGGGAGCGTGCCACTGCACTCCGGTCTGGGTGACAGAGTGAGACTCTAACTCAAAATAAAATAAAATAAAATAAAATAAAATAAATAAAATAGCCAGAAGAGAAGAATTTGTATATTTCTAGCATAAGGAAAAGACAAATATTTAAGGTCATGGATATCACAATGTGATTTGATCTTTACAAATTATATGAATGCATTAAATTACCACATGCATCCTGAAAATATGTACATCTATTATGTATCAATAAAAAAGATTGGCTATGAAAACAGTAAATTGTTTTTATTTATTTTTATTTTTTGAGCAGCGTCTCACTCTGTTGCCCAGGCTGGAGTGCAGTGGTACAACCACAGCCTGGGCTCAGGCAATCTTTCTGCCTCATCCTCCCAAGTAGCCAGAACTACAGGCGTGCGCTTCCACACACAGCTAATATTTTGATTTTTTTTGTAGAGATGAGGTCCCACCAGGTTACCCAGGCTGGTCTCAAATCCCTGGCCTCAGGCAATCCTCTCTCCTCTGCCTTCCAAAGTGCTGGAGTTACAGGTGTGAGCCACTGTGCCTGGTCTGCAAACAATAAATTATTATAGACCTAGAAGTTGTTTTGAAAAGCTTCTTCTTATGGAAGAAGTTATAAATAAATCTTATGATCTCACTGTTAGATTTTTTCTCCTTAAAATATGTATTTTTATTGATGTTCATGTTTATTTCCTTTGTCTCACACCTAAATATTCCTATTTTTTGCAATCTTTGATTTTATCTTACTATTAAAATTAGGCCAACATGACCCCTCACATCTAGATGAGTAAAAAAACTATTGATAAATGAAAGAATACTTTTTTTTGGTCTTTCGTCTTCTGGAAGGAGCTACTGAACTTGCAATTATACTTTCCTGTACTTGAGTCTTCTGTTCCCAGATTCTTTTCAGTGCTTTCTTGTTCCCCCAGGTCAGACCAGGACAGGTTGCAGAGGATAAGGCAAAAGTTATTTGTATCAACCTGGCCTGATCAGAGGACATTGCGTGATTGACTGATGGGTCCACTGAATGACTGGCTGGGTGGCTTCCAGATCTTTGTCTCTTTGGCATTATGATAATTAAGCAAATGGTTTTCTGTATGCTTTGGACAATTTAAATGCACCTAAAAAGACTTTCTTGTGCTGTTTTTTTTTTCTGAGTTGAGTCTCACTCTGTCGCCCAGACTGGAGTGCAGTGGCCACTCCCGGCCACCGCAGCCTCACCTGCTGGGCTCTGGCGATCCTTCCACCTCAGCCTTCCAAGTAGCTGGAATTACAGGCATGCGCTACCACGCCTGGCTGATTTTTTTATTTATTGTAGAGATGAGGTCTCGCTGCCCAGGCGGGTCTCGAACCTGCGGGCTCAGGCAATTCACTCACCTCAGCCTCCCAAAGGCGCAGGATTACAGGCTGAGCCACCAAGCCCGGCTCTTGGTGCTGTTTTAACTAAAAAAAAAAAAAAAAAAAAAAAATGCTGATTTGGTTAAGTATTAGTTAGGACAAGGTAACAAAGTAGCCCAACAATAAAAATCAGGGATTAAAACTTTATTGTAACAAGGTAACCCAATAATAAATCACTGGGTTAGAGAAGTTAGAGGTTTATTTCCCTCTCACTTAAAATTTTAAAGTGAATGGACAAGATAAAAAATCAATGTGGTTCATATACACGATGGAGTATAACATAGCCATAAAGAAAGACACAATTATGGACTCTGTAGCAACTTGGATGGATTTAGAGTCTATAATACTTAGTGATCTATCACAGAAACAAAGAACTGAGTACCACATGTTCTCACACCTAAGTGGACCCTGAACATTTACCATAATACTATAAGAAAGGGATTGGCAGTCGTGGGACACTGCCAGTGGAAGGAGGGGTGGGGCACATGACATTAATAAGGGTACCTGATCTCAAATCAGGCAAAGTGGGGACCAAAGGGAGGCCCAAACTTTACCTGTTACAATGACTACTTACTTACCAAATCGTGAATTGTACCCCACATCTTTAAAATAAAAAATAAGAAGAAAAAAAAAAAAGAAAAAAATTGTTTGAAGTGAATGATTCAGGTTTGTAGATGACTCTTCTTCAGTTGGTCACAAGGTACTGTTTGTGGGTCCCTATGATGTGCTAGTCTAGCTCAGAGGAGGGAAAGAACGTCGAAAAGTTCATGCGCCAGTTTTGAGGCCCAGGCCTGGAAGTATCACACATACACACATTCTTCTCATTTTCAATTTGGGACAACTTAGATATGTGACTACATCTGGCTGCAAGAGGGACTAGGAAATATCCACAGAGAGGCAGTCACATTCCAGTTACATCTTTTAAACTAGGGAATAACAAGAGAATAAGCTGGGTGCGGTGGCTCACGGTGGTAAACCCTGCACTTTGAGAGATGGAGGTAAGAGGATTGTCTTGAGTCCAGGGGTTCAAGATCAGCCTGTGCAACTTTACGAAACCCCGTCTCTATCATAAATAAAAAAAAATTAGTCAGCTGTGGTAGCAAGTGCCCGTGGTTCCAGTTACTTGGAAGGCTAAGGTGAAAGGATTGCCTGAGTCCAGCAGGTCGAGGCTGCGGTGGCCGTGAGCGTGCTATTGTACTCCAGCCTGGGTGACAGAGTGAAATCTAGACTTGGGGAAAAAAAAAAAAAAAAAGAAGAGAGAAGATTTTGGTGGTCAGTGAGCCATTCCTACCATAGCAGTTACTAGTAGATATTGGGAGTTACAACACAAATACCAACATAATGTGCTTTCCTTTCTTCTAAAACTCTGATCTCAGCTATAATACAGTCCAGCCTAAAAAAGTGATATAAAATTCAAAGGACTACAGAAATACAGGGAGGAGAATATTAATTCTGACTGAGAGAATCAGAGAAAACTTCCTGAGTCCCAAATGCCTAGAAGCTTGAGAAATTAGGAGTGAAGCACATGGAGACAGGGCAGTATTATACTGGTTTTGTCTGAATTTGCCTGGAAAAATTCTCTCCCTTTCCAGATAAAGCATTCATTCCTCAGTGTCAACATATGTGCTTTCCCTTGAGGGATGAGTCAAACAAATGCAAAACAACTATGGACAATATATTGAGGTTGAATACAGCACTGAGAGATTCTTCTTAGTAGAATTACATTCAATGCAGCTTAAACCAACATCTATTTGTTGAGCATTTGTCACATGCAGTGGTAGCTGAAAGAGTGGTAGTGATGATGTTGGTGTAGTTATTTTCTTTTCTTTTTTTTTTTAGTTGGAGACTTACTCTGTACCTCCGTCTGGAGTGCAGTGGCACACTCACGGTCACCGCAGCCTCGACCTGCTGGGCTCAGACGATTCTTCCATCTCAACCTTACAAGTAGCTGGAACTCCAGGCGCCTGCCACCACGCTTGGCTGATTTTTTGATTTTTTGTAAAGATGAGGTCTCACCAAGCTGCCCAGGCTTGTCTCAAACCCCTGGGCTCAGACAATCCTCTTGCCTTGGCCTTCCAAAGTGCTGGGATTACACGTTTGACCCACCCCACCCAGCCAGTTACTTATTTTCATTCACAGTCCCTATTGTTAACCTCTTCAGAGCAGACTTCACTTCCTGGTTTCTCAGAGTATAGATGAGGGGGTTCAGGAATGGAGTGACAACAGTGTAAAACACAGCCACTGCTCCATCCAGGGGACCCTTGGAGCCAGCCCTAAGGTAGATGAAAATACAGGGAACGTAGTAGATTGTGACCACGGTCAGATGGGAACCACAGGTGGAGAAGGCCCGGCGTCTCCCGTCAGCAGTACGTATCTTCAGGATGGCGTGGACTATGTTGGCATAGGAGAGCAAAATTAACATGAAACAGCTGGCGGCTACTACTCCAATGTCCACAAAGGTCACCAGCTCATTGACAGTTGTGTCAGCACAGGCCAGTCTCAACACTGCAGGGATGTCACAGACAAAGTAATCCACCTGATTGGGGCCACAGTAGGGCAGGCGGAAGGTCAGAGTGGCCTGGATAGATCCATGGATGGAGCCGGCCACCCAAGCTCCAGCCACAAGGACTGTGCACAGCCTCCCATTCATGAGCACAGGGTAGCGCAGGGGCCGGCATATTGCCAGGTACCTGTCATAGGCCATCAGGGTGTAGAGAAAGCACTGGGTGCTGCCCAGGAAGTGAAAGAAATACAACTGAGCCACACAGCCAGCAAACGGGATGGCCCTGCTGGCAGGAGTGAAGTTTAGGATGATTCGAGGAACGATGACTGAGGAGAGCCACATGTCCAGGAATGAGAGCACTCCCAGTAGGATGTACATGGGGCGAGCGTGGAGCTTCGGGTCAGCCCGCACAGTGAGCAGAATGAGCAGGTTCCCCAGCTGAGTCAGGATGTAAAGGATGAAGAAGACCAGGAAGAGGAGGCTTCTTAGATGAGGGGGGTGAGACAAGCCCAGGAGAATGAACTCTGTCACCACGGTGTCCAGCGAGGTGTTTTTGGTCTTTCTCATTCTTTGGGTAGTCTGCTAAGAAGATGGTGAAGTCTGACAAGGGAAATACAACACAGTAATGTGATTAAATGCTTTTTGTCTGATGAGCTGTTTGGGAGGTAAATAGAAGACTTCTCTATTTTAAGTAGAAAGTATTTGCCATCAATCATCTCGGTTTGTTTGGCAGGACAACTCTCAGAGGCTAGTTAATTTTCAAGTGTCCTGAAATGCTCCTTTAATGAGACTAGACTACATATGAGTGTTGGAATCTACATACAAGGCATGGATTAGAATTTGAATAATAATGTAAGTGCGTATAGTAGGTCTATTTCCCAAAGAAGGACCACAGATAAATATGTTTTGGTGTTATGAAGCAGTGTGAAACAATTACCTTGCAATCACCATCCCTATTGTTGGTTTCTGACTTAATGTCCTTGAAATGTCTTCTCCCATTATCTACAACAACTTTTGTGATCTGATTGTTTGCAGATTTCTAGTTTTCTTTCTTTTAAAAATTTCAAAAACTTATTTTATCCATGTATCATTTATCAATCAGTCTGTATCTATCTTTCTATCTATCTACCTACCTATCTATCATCTATCCAGTTACAGAAAGTTCCCTACATGCAAACTTTCAAGTTACAAACTTTCTTTTTTGAGCCGGGGTCTCACTCTGTCACCCAGGCTGGAGTGCAGTGGCACACTCATGGCCACTGCAGCCTTGATCTGCTGGGTTCAGGATTTTCCACCTCAGCCTTCCAAGTAGACAGAACTACAGGCACATGCCACTAGGCCCGGCTAATTTTTTTGAATTTATTGTTGAGATAAGGTATTGTCAAGTTGCCGAGGCTGGTGTTGAACCCCTGGACTCAGGCAGTCCTCTCACTTTGGCCTCCCAAAGTGCTGGGATTACAGGCTTGAGCCACTGTGCCTGGCCTCAAGTTGTGAACTTTCTTTTCTTTTTTTTTTTCAGAACTAAAAAAGGACTTTATTTATTGAGGGCAAGAGGGTGCAAACAATACAAAAATCAAAAGCTTATCTGGCCTTCAATTAACTTTTCTTCTCTACTTGTCACATGGGAGTTGGATTTTGTTTGTACATTTTCTAAGGGTCCTGATCTGCTCACAGAATCCTTATACAAAGGGGAAGCTTTGGGCAGAGTCCTTCAGTGACCCTGTGGGATAACTCTTAGCAGGGTGGGAGGCATTGCTCGGTTCTGTCTACTTCTTTCCCTTCTGTTTCATTTGTACTACAAAATAGTCGTTGCATGCAATGGTGAGGCCAGCGATGAGCGAAAAGAAGCTCTGGAAGTCCACTTTGCCATCTCGGCATTGGTCAAGGTCCTTCATTATTTTGTCCACGGCCAGAGGGTCTTTCTGATTTTCCAAAAACCCAGGGAACTCCTTTTCCATGAGTACTCTCAGGTCTTCCTTTGTTAAGTAGCCTTTATCCCCAGCAAATTTGTGGAATGTAAACATATGGTTTCCATGGCATGTTCCATTTGAGATGGCATTTTGGTGAGGTCTATTGCGGACGCTGGATGGGCGGGGATTGGGCAGCAAGGAGCCAAGTTGTGAACTTTCAAAGATGTGAATGTGTATTTGTATGACCAATCATGTAAGTTAGGTCTTATGTCTGGCGTAAATTGTCACACATGTACATCTTCTCCAAGTGGTTGTGCTTTGTGTATTTACTACAGAGTACTGTACAGAGTACAATATCTTTATTTCAAGCCCAGGATGTCTGGAAGCAAGTGTAAAAGCAGCGGAGATATAGCTGGTACTGTATAGCTGATTGTGTTCATTGGGTAACTAGGTTACCTTTGTTGGACTTATGAACAAATTGGACTTATGAATGCGCTTTTGAAATGGAACTCATTTGTATGTAGGGAACATACTGTATTTATCTACTTATTTGTTTTTCATAGTCTTCTTTCTTTTAGTTCCCTCCGAGCACCATGCCCTCCTTCATTCTGGACCTATGAATATCCTTATTCATCTAACGTATCTTCATTCCTCAGGATTCACTTGGTCACCTCCTAGGGAGAAGTTATCCTCTCCTAGAAGATAATCTTCTGGGAGATAAGAGATGATATTATAGAGGGTGATTACAAGATAATGTTAGAAGAGCTGTTTGCTTAAATGCTTATTGGTTTCTTCTACTAGATTATAAGGTCCTTCAGAGAAAAGATCAAATCTTTGATATATCTGCATTAACTGCCACAGTGCTTGGCAACAGTAACTTAACAAATATTTGTTGGCTGATTGGCTACTAAGTGAACAATGTCAGCTCCTACTAAAACTGCACCATGTTTCTTTGCGTGATCACATCTCTCATGCTGTGATCATATAGTCATACATGGACATATATACAGTCATATATAACTGGGAGGACAAGAGATAAGCCTTGCACTTCAAGTGATATGAGCCTATGCTCATTGTAAACAGAGCCCAAGGTAGTATGTGTGCTTTCTGTTTGCTCTAGGAAATTTATTGATTAACCTAAGTAGTTCAGTGGTTTTGTTTATTTGGATTATAACAGCATTGATCATTGTAGAATTTGATCTTTGGTACATCATTATTTTGTTTTATTTTGAGTCAGAATCCCATTCTGTTGCTCAGACTGGAGTACAGTGGCACAATCATGGCTTACCACAGCCTTGACCTCCTGGTTGGAAGGCTGAGGCAATCCTCCCACCTCAGCCTTCCAAGTACCTGGAACTACAGGCATGCAACACCATGCCTGGCTAATTTTTTTTGTAGAGTTGCGGTCTCGCTGTGTGCCTAGGCTGATTTCAAACTCCTGGGCTCAAGCAATTCTCCAGCCTTGGCCTCCCAAAGTGCTGGAATTCTAGGCATGAGCCATCATGCCCAGCCATGTACATTGTTATTTTTGCCTTCCAAAAAAATGGGTTTTTCAAAAACGCTTTAAAGATATGAAACATCTGAGCCAGATGTTATTTAAAAACTCCCTTTTGAAGGACAAAATTATGAACTTCACATGGATTGTGAGACTTTTTGGATGGATTTGGAGACTTTTTTTTTTTTTTGAGTTGGGGTCTCACTCTGTTTCTCAGCTGGAGTGCAGAGGCACGCTCCCGGCCACTGCGGCCTCAACCTGCTGGGCTCCGGCAATTCTTCCACCTCAGCCTTCCAAGTAGCTGGAACTACAGGCGCGCTCTACCACGCCTGGTTAATTTTTTGATTTATTGTAGAGATGAAGTCTCACCAAGTTGCCCAGGTGGGTCTTGAACCCCCGGGCTCAGGCAATTCACTCACCTCAGCATCCCAAAGCGCGGGATTACAGGCTGAGCCACCGAGCCCAGCTTGGATTTGGAGTCTTATAATACTCAGTGGTCTATCATAGAAACAAAGAACTGAGTACCACATGTTCTCACTCATAAGTGGACCCTGAACAATTATCACAATACTATAAGAAAGGAATTGGCAGTAGTGGGAAACTGCCAGAGGTGGGGGTTGGGGGAGGGACACACTTCATTAATAAGGGTACCTGATCTCAAACCAGGTGAAGTGTGGACCAAAGTGAGGTCTAAACTTAACGTGTACAATGATCATTTGTACACCTAACCCTGACTTGTACCCATCTTTAAAATAAAAATAAAAATAAAAAAAACACCCAAAACTCCCCTTCGATGGGTTGTTCAAAAAGAGTATTTTAGGTATTTTTACCAGTTGCTCAAATTAAAACATCTCATAATTCTTTTTTGTTGCCTTTTGCTTCTTTTTAAAAATAATTTTGTTGTGTATATTTAAGGGATGCAACATGATGTTATGAGATATGTATAGACAGTAAAATGACTACTGTAGTGAAGTAAGTTAACATATTCATCATTCTCACGTTACCCATTTCTTTTTGTGGCAATGACAGCTACAATCTACTCATTTAGCAAATAATTCTGCATACAGTAGTATTAATATTATTATTGCAGTCCTCATGTTGTACTTTAGACCTCTTGACTTGTTCAGCCTATGTCCTACTTTGTATCCTTTAAGAAACAACAAAAATTAAACTAGTAAGGTAATTACACAGTGATCTGCACTTTAACAGATGTAGCCACAGGGATGCCATTAGAAAAATTTCCTTTTATAAATACCAATCTCAAACATATTTTATCTTCATTATTAAAGAGAATAATAATATCTGATAATTGTTAATAATACTGAATGTTCACTACTCTATGGAGTCCATAGAAATGTTAATTATAGACTTTGCTCACGAAGGCAAGAATTTAAGATTTTTGTTATTTTATTTTCAAAAGGAAAAATACCTTCATTCCTTTCAGGATGGGTAGTTGGTACTTTTTTGCTTAGAACAGAAAGAGATGACAACGCTTGGGAGCTTGTATGTGATACCAATTATGAGCCAATTTATTTTCTATCAGTAAGAGAAGATATATACTATGAATGTGCTTCTACCTTAGGCAAATGATGTACTTTTAAAGTTTTTTTTATGAAGATCAAATTTTCACAAATCAAATAATATTGGAATTATACTAAAGAGACTGTTATTTGCATGATCATACATAATGTTTATAATGGATTTTTTTTAGAAGGAAAAACTCAGGTTGGAGTGCAGTGGTATGATCATAGCTCACTGTAGTCTCCAACTCCTAAGCTCAAGCAACCCCTCTGCCTCAGCCTCCTGAGTAATTGGGACTACAGGTGCATGCCACTAGGCCTGTTAATTAGAATTTTTTTTTTGTAGTGATAGGATCTTGCTGTGTTGCCCAGGTTGATCTTGAACTCTTGACCTCAAGCAGTCATCCCTCCTCAATTTATAAAACTGCTGGGATTACGGGCATCAGTTACTGTGCCCAGCCATAATGAATTTTTATGTATCATAAAAAAATGTTATTTTTCTTAACCAATCTGAGTTCTTCCGTGGCTATGGTGCATAAACCTAGGTGCGCTTTCTCAAACACTCTGCTGGGAAAATGCTCCTTCCATCCTCAATCCCCCCTTTCTGTCTGGCCCCAGGCATCCTGACTGGCAGAGCAGGGACACTGATGGCACTCATAGTGGGTGAGTGTGAGGGAGACATTCCTTTTCCAGGCAGAGGTAGCAGAAGATGATGATTTTGATTTGGCATGGTGTAGTGGGATTGCAGAGGAAGGCAGACAGTGGGGAGGTGGGTAGAATGTGGAAGATTTATAGGGACAGGAAGCGTGTTTGCAGAAGGACAGAGTCTTTTTTTTTTGAGTTGAAGTCTCACTCTGTCACCCAGGCTGGAGTACAGTGGCACTCTCATAGCACTGCAGTCTCGACCTGCTGGGCTCAGGTGATCCTTCCGTCTCAGCCTTCCAAGTAGCTGAAACTACAGGTGTGCGCTACCATGCCCGGCTAATTTTTTGATTTATTGTAGAGATGAGGTCTCGCCAAGTTGCCCAGGCTGGTCTCGAACCCATGGACTCAGGCAATCCTCTCACCTCGGCTTCCCAAAGTGCTGGGATTATAGGTATGAGCCACCGCACCCAGCCGAGGACAGAGTCATTCTAACAGAGAGTGATTTTAGAAATGAGAACAGCCGGGCTCGGTGGCTCAGCCTGTAATCCTGCGCCTTTGGGAGGCTGAGGTGAGTGGATTGCCTGAGCCTGCAGGTTCGAGACCCGCCTGGGCAGCGAGACCTCATCTCTACAATAAATCAAAAAATCAGCCGGGCGTGATAGCGCATGCCTGTAATTCCGGCTGCTTGGAAGGCTGAGGCGGAAGGATTGCTGGAGCCCAGCAGGTCGAGGCTGCGGTGGCCGGGAGCGGCCACTGCACTCCAGTCTGGGCGACAGAGTGAGACTCCAACTGAAAAAAAAAAAAAAAAAAAAGGAAATGAGAACAATCTTTTCTTTGTACTAAAAAAAAAAATGAGCCAACTTAGAGAAAACCAAAAGGAGAAAACGAACCAAATGTTTCCCTCTTAACTTAAATGTGATGTTTTCTTATAGGTCTACTAATCTTTTGAAGCTGTGGGGTTTTAGGCTATGTAAATTGAGGAGTGAGGCAAACTTAGAGCTGTCAACTAAAAAAAACATTTTAAGTATCCACATCTTGGTTAATTTGATACATATTCTAAAATTTCCAATTTTTTTTTTTGAGTTGTAGTCTTACTCTGTCACCCAGACTGGAGTGCAGTGGCACGCTCCCGGCCACCGCAGCCTGACCTGCTGGACTCAGGCGATCCTCCCGCTTCAGCCTTCCAAGTAGCTGTAACTACAGGCACGCGCTACCACGCCCAGCTAATTTTTTGATTTACTGTAGAGATGCGGTCCCACCAAGTTGCCCAGGTGGGTCTCGAACCGGCGGGCTCAGGCAATCCACTCACTTCAGCCTCCCAAAGCGCTGGGATTACAGGCTGAGCCACCGAGCCCGGCTAAATTTCTAGTTTTAAATAGTGTTTAATATTGCTAAGATCATTATTTATTTATTTATTTATTTATTTATTTATTTATTTATTTATTTGAGACAGAGTCTTGAACTCCTGGACTCAAGCGAGTCTCCTGCTTAAGTCTCCTTAGTAACTGGGACTACAGACCTGCATTAGGACTTCTGGCTGATCTTTCTATTTTTTGTAGAGATGTGTGGTCTCACTTTCTTGCCCAGGTGAGTCTTGAACCCCTGACCTCAGGCGATGCTCCCACCTCATCCTTGCAAAATGGGATTATAGGCATTAGCCACTGCTGAGTTCATTTTATGAAATGTTTGTAATTTAATATCAAAAGTATATGCTTAAATAAAATAATCTACCACTGACAGATTCAACATTCAAAACCACAAGTCATCAGGTGCAGGGGCTTTGGTCTGGAAATTCAAGGGAGGAACTCCTGGGGATGGAGTGAATGAGGGTAGCATTGAGAGAGCATGGTAGGGCAGGGACGAGCTAGGGTTATATGGGAAATAATAGGCTGGACAGCTTGCTGTGCTCCCCTCCACCAGGAGACCAAGTCACTTCTTTGAGCCCTTTGCAGGCAGTGCCTTTTCTTACTTTGAAAAAAAATCAGATTATCCCAGAGAGAGTTTAGCCTCTTTCTGGCATGTCTGCATGGAGCTGGAGTTTTGTACAGGGCACCTTTGAATTGGCGCCATCCTTATTTAGAACAGATAGGAATCACTAAAGTTGAGAGATGAGGAATAACCCAGTGTGGGGTTGTTCAATCTTGTTTGCCTTTAGGGCCAGACTCAGACCACAGCCTTTTTAGATTATCAGGCAGCCTGAGCAGAGAGGCGGTGCAAGGAGGACGAGCAGAATTTGGATGCAGTAGGGAGGCAAATCCCATATTTTCTTGCTCTGATTATCCTGTCAGTGTCCTTGCCGTCTAACTTAAATGAAGAAAGCTTGCTTAAGACAAGATACTTGAAACAAGGCCTTCCAATCTTCAAGTAGGTTGACTAAGTGTGTTCTGGGAAAAGAAGAGTTACTGTGTTTATACAGTAACACTGAATCTGTATTGCTTTATCACCTCCCCCAAAACAGAGAAAATAAGATAAAGGATAAATGTTTAAAATTCTTTTTCTCAATTCAAAGAAGAAAGTTCTCAAATCTGGAGAAAGGCCAATTTACTTCAAAATTCATATGCCTGACTAATTAGATTTGGGAGTAGAGGGTGAGTTGAGGAAGAAGATGGGAGAAAGAGACAGATTAAATATTGTTTTGGACAAAATTACTAAAATTTTCAAAGTGTAGAAATTAAGCACTTGATCTTATTGTGAATTGACTCAGCTTTAGAAATGATTTTCTTCTTGGACTCACATGGATGCGGCAGCAGAATCTTGGAGAAGGTTGGTCTGTTCTCAGGCGGAATGGTCGTGCAGGTAAGGAAAGCATCCTTCAGAACATTCCTTTGGTTTGTGGTGATGGGTGATGGGTTACTGATTCTGTTTTGGAGTGGAATTAAAATCTTCCAGGGAATCAGCTCATTGACTGATTTAAGAGTTGTTGAAAACCTCTGGCCTTAGAGGTCTGTTACAGAGTCTGACTTCTCTACTTAGAATCTTGAATTGGTTACATTATTAGCTAGATCTCCTTTGATCCAGGTTTTACAAACACTGTCAAGAGATTTGAAGAAAATTATTCACCTCTTGGGAGTTCTACCCTAAACATTTCCCACTTGAGACCTACACTCCCCGGATCCTCATTATTTTTTGGTTTGACAGCCAGCAGGAATCATATCTGCATATCTAGAAAGTGAGCTGTGAAGAACAACATGATTTGTTCCAATGACCTCTAACTTCTGTGAGTTCCTTCTTTGCAGTGTTGTGAAGGTCACACATTTACCCAGATTATATGAGGAGGGTTCCCTCAAAAACTGGGATTTATTTTTTAAAAATTGTGTATTTTGTGTGTGTGTGTGTGTGTGTGTGTGTGTGTGTGTGTATTGGAGTCTCACTCTTTTTTGTGTGTGTGTATTGGAGTCTCACTCTGTCGCCCAGACTGGAAAGCAGTGGCACGCTCCCGGCTGCCACAGCCTCGACCTGCTGGGCTCCAGCGATCCTTCCTCCTCAGCCCTCCAAGTAGCCGGACTATGGGCGCGTGCTACTACGCCCGGCTAATTTTTGATTTATTGTAGAGATGAGGTCTCGCCGAGTTGTGCAGGTGGGCCTCGAACCCTCAGGCTCAGGCAATCCACTCACCTCAGCCTCCCAACATGCTGGAATTACAGGCTGAGCCACTGAGGCTGGCCTATTCTTTCATATTTAAAATTCAGTCACTGTCAAAGTATTCTGTCTGATACAATACACCTATCGAGATTTTTTTTCACTGTTCAAAAGTCTTTGAACTCATCAGTTTTGATGCCTTTTAGTACTTTTGCCGTTTTTTGTTTCACCTCTTCCACATTGGCATAATGTTTCCCTTTGAAGAATATTTTCATCCAGGGAAACAAATAAACAAAAAAGTCACTTGGGGCAAAACTGAGTGAATAGGAAGGGTGGGCCTTGGGGTTCAATGCCATTTTTGGTCAAAAACTGCTGAACACTCAGTGCGGTGCGGGCAGGTGTGCTTGTAAATCACACATCATGGAATGGGCAGATGCGTTGAAAGGATCACCAAAAAAAAAAAAGAAGAAAAAATTCACTGAAGCCAAACGCAGTCTCTTGCAACAATGCTAGCTGGTACACTGATGCTATAGCATTTACCTAGTGGGAAAAGCCTGTACTACAAGGGGCTTGCCCTCCAAAAAATAATTCCTTTTGTTTTTTGTATCCCCCCTCGTATTCAGAAGGACATTAAAAATGTACTTAGTTTTCAAAAATCGAGCTAATCTTTCTTACATCGTCCTGTCTCTCTGGACACCGAGAGAAAATAAATCCTAACTTAGGCCAACTGAGGACATTTAATTAATTACCTCCAGTTTAAAAAATCTTGAGCTGAGTTTAGTGACTACTTGGGAGGCTGAGACAGCAGGATTGATTGAGCCATAGAGTTCAAGACCAGCCTGGGTTTCATGATGAGATTCCATCTCAAATAATAACAATAACAACAGCACAAATTTGCCAGAGAATCTAAAGAAGTCTTGGGTGACTCCATTGTTCCTATTGCGATGGAGAAGGAGATCTCATCTTGGCTTCAAATTGTTGGAATGCTCCTTGTATTTTTGTTCTTTTTTTGTAGGGATATGGTAAGTCTGATAGGCTCCTTGAACCATACAGGTGAAGATAGTGCCATCTAGATGTTTGGCGTGACTTACTCTCACCCATGGTTTTTGCTGGAGTTGGTTTGTACTGGCTTATAATAAATAGCTGATTGTTAACATGTCAGAAATTTTGTGAGTTCTTTGTTAAACTTGCAATTAAAATATAAATTTGCAACTTAATAGACATTTTGAATTAAATTATCTCAAAACAGATGTACTAATACTAAAAACTCATCACTTTCTACTTATTTTATTTTTTACTAATATCGATGAGGTGACTCACATCTATCATATCTTTATGGTAGAAATACTATATAATAGTGTAGGTGCATTGATGTCATGTTTGAGCTTGAAACTGACCCATGGTGGAAGCATTTACACCATAAAGTTGGCAAAGAATACACATCAGGGCTTTAAAAAAGATTTTGAGCCAGGCGTGGTGGCTCAAGCCTGTAATCCCAGAGCTTTGGGAAGCAGAGGTGAGAGGACTGCCAGCCTGAACTCAGGGGTTGGAGATCAGCCTGGGCAACATGGCAAGACCTTGTCTCTAATAAATCCAAAAATTAGCTGGGTTTGGTGGTGCGTGCCTGTGGGTCCAGCTACTTGGAAGGCTGAGGTGGAAAGCTCACCTGAGCCCAACAAGTCTAGACTGTGGTGACCATGAGCATGCCACTGCCCTTCAGTCTGGGCAATAGAGTGAGACTCAAAAAAAAAATATATATATATATAAATATATAAAATAAAACAAAATATTAAATTTTTTTTTGTTATTTAGTTTTTATTTCTCTGCATTCCAACTAGATGTGGAAGGGAATAAGGAAAATATGGAACCCAAAGAATTGTAGTAAGAACACAAAGATTATAGGGATATTGCGAGCAAATGGGATGCAGGGGGTGCTCTCCTGAGCTATAGAAGAAATGATCTGGTAGTTTAAGATAAAACAAGTCAGCCGGGCTCGGTGGCTCAGCCTGTAATCTCGCACCTTTGGGAGGCTGAGGTGAGTGGATTGCCTGAGCCCGCCGGTTCGAGAACCACCGGGGCAACTTGGTGAGACCTCATCTCTACAATAAATAAAAAAATTAGCTGGGCTGGCAGCGCACGCCTGTAGTTCCAGTTACTCGGAAGGCTGAGGCGGAAGGATCGCCGGAGCCCAGCAGGTCGAGGCTGCAGTGGCCGGGAGTGTGCCACTCCCTCCAGTCTGGGCAACAGAGTGAGACTCCAACTCAAAAAAAAAAGGCCAATATTTGAAAGATAAGAAAACAGCCGGGCTCGGTGACTGAGCCTGTAATCCCGTGCCTTTGGGAGGCTGAGGTGAGTGGATTGCCTGAACCCGCGGGTTTGAGACCCGCCTGGGCAGGGAGACCTTGTCTTTACAATAAATCAAAAAATCAGCTGGGAGTGGTAGCGCATGCCTGTAATTCTGGCTACTTGGAAGGCTGAGGCGGAAGGATCGCCGGAGCCCAGCAGGTCGAGGCTGCGGTGGCTGAGAGCGGCCACTGCACTCCAGTCTGGGTGACCGAGTGAGACTCCAACTCATAAAAAAAAAAAAAAAAGATAAAACAAGTCAAATTTATTAGAGTAGTCCACAGTCAGCAATGGTGGTCTTCTTGTTGGTCTTGCCATTCTTGGACCCAAAGTTCTCCATGGCTTGTACAACATTCATGTCCACTTTTACCTTGCCAAAAACCACATGCTTGCCATCCAACCATTCAGTCTTAGTAGTGAAGATGAAAAACCTAGAACCGTTTGTGTTGGGTCCAGCATTCGCCATGGACAAGATGCTGGGACCTGTATGCTTCAAGATGAAGTTCGCATCATCAAATTTCTCCCCATAGATGGACTTGCCGCCAGTGCCATTATGGAGTGTAAAGACACCACCCTGGCACATAAACCCTGGAATAATTCTATGAAAGCAGGAACCCTTATAACCAAATCCTTTCTCTTCAGTGCTCAGAGCATGAAAGTTTTCTGCTGTCTTTGGAACTTCGTCTGCAAACAGCTTGAAGGAGACGTGGCCCAAGGTCTCGCTGTCGATGGCAATGTTGAAGAACACAGTGGGGTTGACCATGGCTGATGGGAAAAGGCTCAAGGTGACGGGATCTGCAAAGCCAAAAAAAATTTTTTTGAGAACCAGTTTGTAAACATTTACCAGCATACCACTGGAATCTGTAGTTCCTGTTCTTTCTGTAAGTCATGCATGCTGTGTAGACTTGGTTTTGACTCCAGCCTTGTGTTGTTGCATTACCATTCCATACACTTCTCAGTCTTCCCTGACAAAACACATAGGCACCTCTGACTTCCTTGTCTCTAGGCACTGGAAAACCAGATTCATATAATTACGCTCCCTTGTGTCATGAGCTGACAGCCAGTTATCTTAAGGATCTGCAGCCTCTCCATGTCATGCCCACAGAAACATGCTACTATTCTGTTCAGGTGCCGTGGCTCATTTCTGTAATCTCAGCACTTTGGGAGGCCAAATATTGCAGTGGAAGATAAATTAATTTAGAAATCTTTTCCTGCTTATGACAAGACCTGACTTTCAAGTGGATGGTCTTGCTGCAGATATAAAAACCTATTTTGGTCACCAGAAACTGAATAATCATTCTTTCTTTCTTGTTTATTTCTACATTGCTATTCTAATCTTTCTTCTTTGCCATACTACCTCCCTTCTCCTTCTTTCAAGCATATTGATACTTTAAGCGGCTAGGGCTAGGTCCTGCTTACAGACATCCAAATAGAAGGGCACATCAAAATATGTAAAAATATTACTTCTTTAAAGAAGTATAATGAAGGAGGATCGCTTGCGTCCAAGAATTGGAGACTCAATGCAGCTGAGACCTTGTCTCTCCAAAAAGTTAAAAAAAAACGTTAGCCGGGCATGGTGGTGTGCCCCTTGCCTCAGCTACTCAGGATGCTGAGGCTGAAGGATCGCATGAGCCCAGGAGGTCAAGACTGAGGTGAGTCGGGCTCGGTGGTTCAGCCTGTAATCCCGCGCCTTTGGGAGGCTGAGGTGAGTGGATTGCCTGAGCCCATGGGTTCGAGACCCGCCTGGGCAGCGAGACCTCATCTCTACAATAAATCAAAAAATCAACCGGGCGTGGTAGCGCATGCCTGTCATTCCGGCTACTCGGAAGGCTGAGGCGGAAGGATCGCCAGAGCCCAGCAGGTCGAGGCTGCGGTGGCTGGGAGCGGCCACTGCACTCCAGTCTGGGCAACAGAGTGAGACTCCAACTCAAAAAAAAAAAGACTGAGGTGAGCATGACTGTGCTCCAGCCTGGGTAACAGAGTGAGACCCTGACTCAAAAAGCAAAAACAAAACAAAATACTCACCCAAAACAAAAAACAAACAAAAAACCATGCTACTATCTCTGGTGACCTTTGGTTTTCCTACATTCTGCAAGGCTCCCATTTATCTTTTTTTTTTCTTTCATAATTGAGTTTATTGGTTGTATTGAGGATCAGTACACAGACATTTCAATTTGTACACAGTTCTTAACATACGTACCGAAAATCGAAAAAGCCATGTATTATTATTTTTAAAAAGTTATTCCAGTGACTTTCCAGCTTAAAATTTGGAGGCAAATTTTCCTTAAGAGGATATCAAGTACCAGTATCTTCAAATGTTGATAAGCTGTTACATACATCCCACCAATTCACAATTTATCATATACCCAACATACTCAATTTTTCAATCTTTCACAACACATTAACAAAGTTATCAGGAAAACAAGACTACCATGACCAAAGATGTTACAGAGTGCACACAATTCTGACAGGGAGAGCCATGATCAAGGAGTGGTTTTCTTTAGGAAACAATTCTACTAAAAAACAACATGGGAATAGAAGTAATTTTAAATGTTCAAGGCATTAAATGCAGGACTGTGATCCATATTGCCACTTAGTATACTTTGCATTACAGGATATAAAAACTAACCCCCCATCAATGGAATGTTAAGCTGATATTCAAGATAGTCAAAACCTCCTGTAATTCAATATCCCACACTATTTTCTGGTTGTACCAAAAAAATAAACAACCAGCGAATGATTTCACCTCTTAAAAAAAAGCATTTACACTTCAAAAATGGGATGAGGTGGGATTCCCTCCTTCTTAAAAATGTTTCTAGAGCTACTAAAAAACTTGCATTTACAAAATAGTTGATAAAAATATTCCTCTGGATTGTACAAGAAGGGAGACAGGGACCACTGATAAGACATGGGATATGATACTCTTCAGGCTTGGCTTCTTTCTCTCCTGCTTCATCAGAGGCTGGATTCTCCTCGGTTTTAGTTTCTCCATTTTCTGCAGGTAACTCTTCTTTAGTTTCTTGGTTAGCCACTTCAGCCTGCTTTCCCTTCGCTCCCCTTTTCCCTTTTGCTTGCACTTTTTTGTCTGAAGATTTATCCTTTCCCACCGCCTTTTTTGGCTTTGCTTCCACTTTTGCAGGAGCAGGTTTAGCCGACAGCAGCGCTGATCTCCTCTTGGGCTCCTCCTTCACCGCTCCCTCGGTGGAGCTGACCTTCCTCTTGGGCATCTTGGCGGGGCGCAGGGCGCCTACCGGGTGCCTGCAGGCAGCGGCACGGCCCATTTATCTTGATGCTTGGTTTCAAGTTGGGAAAAACATGAACTCTAGCATTTGACTTCCTTGGTCTACCTCTACTTCCCTTCTCTTCTGCATAATCCTCCCAAATTTACAGGGATGAGATTTTCCTGCTTTCATTTAATTCTGTGTGGAGCCTTCAGTATATACATTCTGCAACCAAGTCTACCAAGCCAGGCTTGATGTATTGCAATGGGAGATAAATTAATTTAGAAATTTTTTTTCCCTCTTATGACAAGTCCTGACTTTCAAGCTGATGGTCTTGCTGCAGATATGAAAATCTATTTTGGCCACCACAAACTGAATAATCTTTCTTTCTTGTTTATTTCTACTGTAACATTGCCATTCTAATCTTTCTTCTTTGCCACACTACCTCTCTTCCCCTTCTTCCAAGCATATTGATACTTTAAGCGGCCAGGGATAGGTCCTGTTCACAGACATGCAAATAGAAGGGCACATCAAAATATATAAAAATATTATTTCTTTACAGAAGTATAATGAAGGACAGAAGAATTCAAGGCCGTGATTACTCCCATTGCTAGGAGGCATTACGAAACTGATATGTCTCACCTCACCTTGTGGTATAAAATAAGATGGCAGCTTTTATTTTTATTTATGGTTTTTTTGAGTTGGAGTCTCACTCTGTCACCCAGGCTGGAGTGCACTGGCACATTCACAGCTACCACAGCCTCAACCTGCTGGGTTCAGGTGATCCTTCCGCCTCAGCCTTCCAAGTAGCTGGAACCACAGCTGCACACCACCGTGCCCAGCTAATTTTTTGATTCACTGTAGAGACAAGGTCTTGCCATGTTGCCTAGGCTGGTCTCGAACCCCTGGGCTCAGGCAAGCCTCTGTCTTCCAAAGTGTTGGAATTACAGGTGTGAGCCACTGCACCCGGCAGCTTTTACTATTTGAGTTAAATTTCAAGAGTCTCCATGTAGCTACTGTGAAGATGTTATTATTACCACCACTATCCTCCTCCTGTGGTAAGTTCAAGGACCCAGGGGCTTATTCATTCCCAGAGGTCAGTATAATAGCAACATTCTCTTCAAGGAAAAATCTGGAAATTTATCTTTGGTATGAAAGTCTTGTGTTCTTTGGCTACAGGATGTTACTGGTAGTCCAGAAGACATTTTTTTTTTTTTTTTTTTTTTGCCATCTCTGCGTCAATGCCTGGGCAAGTTTCCTCCATCCACTTGGTCACTACTGTTACTGTGTAGATGTAGACAGGAAATTTTCTCCCCTCACTGCCATGGCCATGCTGATTTCCACAGCCATCCAGCCTGGGATGCCATTGCCACAGCTCCTCACTGACCTGACTCTTTAAGTCAACTCATGTGGCATAACTCTCTTCCAAAAGGATTGAGTTTAGAGGGTCTTCACTCTTAGTCCTATGTTGTTCCTGGAAACTTGCTTTTCCCCACTCTGAATCTAGACTTTTCCTCTCTCTCTCTCATCCAAGATTTATTCTCATTTCTCATTCTAGCATGACTGATGTCTCTTTCGGGAGAGCAAAGCCTCACTACATAAAAAATATATTGTGATTATACATAATACATCGTATACATTTTATCCACATCCTTTCTATTTCCACCATCCCTTCTAAGCCGGAATCCTTCAAAGATTACTTAATATTCATTGATATGACTTTACTTCATGGATTTAATGCAGCAGGAGTCCCCTCCTCCTCCACTTCCATAAAACTTGTTTTCAAGATAATCAATGACTATATACACACACACATATTTATTGAGGAAACAAAAATTAGTTATATCTCACCCTCAAGAATGGTGTGAGGAATATATTGACTACAGGTCAGAGCAGGATCATAAAGAAGACTGTAGTTATGTTTGCCGATGGTTTTAGTGAGGTTAGAGGCAGTGGCTAGGAAAATTACATAGCGTGGGTAACATTTGTGCTCCTTTTTGAAAGATGAATAGACACGGAGGGACGCTTAGCAGAGGAAAATGTTGAAGCAAAAGTGTGAAGACCTGAAGCAGCCTGGCATGAGCAGGGAAACGATTCAGAATATCTGTGGCATAGGTTGTGAGTAGAATTAAAGTGAGATATAATTTGGGTTTTATATGACGGAATAAATAATCTATCCTTACTTAGTAGGAGCTGGGGAGCCACTGAAGGCTTCACATAGGAGAATGTCATGGTCACATTAAAATTGCAGGTTGAGACCAGGGGCAGTGGCTCAAGCCTGTAATTCCAGCACTTTGGGTGAGAGGATTGCCTGAGCCCATAGGTTCAAGACCAGCTTGGGCCACTTCACGAAACCTCATCTCTACAATAAACCAAAAAATTAGCCAGGCATGGTAGCACGTGCCTGTAATTCCAGCTACTTGGAAGGCTGAGGCGGAAGGCTTGCTTGGGTCCAGCAGGTCGATGCTGGAGTGACCATGAGTGAGCCATTGCACTCCAGCCTGGGCAACAGAGTGAGACTCCAACAACAACAACACAAAATTGTAGGTTGATCACTTGTGCATCTGTGTAAAGAGAGACAAAATATGGTGGACAACACTGACCCCGTCTTATCCCTCACCACTGGTGTACTTCAGTGATCAGCATCTGTTAATTCTTCTTGAGGGGGTGAGAGGAACCTCTTTGGTTAAAGAGACAGCAAGTAAGAAGTACCCGAGTCTCAGTGAGAGGCTCTGGTCAGTGCCAGCAGGGAGAGAGATGCCTTGGATCTCTGGACAGAGAAAGCACATATGAGCTTCAAATATGAGCTCTGAGTTGGCAGCAGCCAGGTCAGATGCCCTAACATGCTGGGGTATATTTGTAATCAAGCTGCTTCTCATCTAGACTACTTGATTCAGCATAAACCTAAGGGAATAATAGCAGGGCTTTCTTTATTTAACAATGGTTAACCATAATTTTGAACAATGTTTGGGAGAAACCTAGTTTTGGATATAGAAACACAGCCTCTTAAGAAATTTTGCTGCCTAATCTAGTTTTATATAATGTCAGTTGTAAAATGAGACAACTGAAAAGAACTAGAAGATTTTTAAGCCTTGCTTTGATTTTAAATTTTTATATTTTTAATAGGGAAAGAAAATACTACTTGTTTGGTGGGGGTGTGTGTTGTGTAAAATGGCAATGATATGTTTTGTCACAAGATGGCAGTATCATATTTATTATAACCAGATGCTATGTAGCCTACTATGTGCAGTAAATAAAAAAATAATGCTTTCAGAGGGTTCATGAGGATATAAATTGCCTTTGATTTTTTCTTCTTACGTCATGCTTATTTCTATCTTTATCCTAGTTGCATGTAGTTTATTTCAATTTTCTCATCACTGGCACTACAAATTTAAGTTTCCTATTTTCTACTAATTTTTACAGAACAGGCAAAATGCACAAACAATGCTGTTTGGACAAAATTGAGTAAAGTAAAAGGAAGGTGGCACCCCTCCCTCACAACACATATTTGCTATCCACCTGCTGTTGTGTAAGTCTGACATTATACAAGAGACTGAATCCAGCATATACAAAAAGCTTTTTTTTTTTTTTGAATTGGAGTCTCACTCCTTCGCCCAGGCTGGGGTGTGGTGGCACACATGCTCATGGCTACCCCAACGTCGACCTGCTGGGCTCCAGTGATCCTTCTGCCTCAGCCTTCCAAGTAGCTGGAACTACAGACGCACGCTACCACGCCTGGCTAATTTTTAAAAAATTTATTGTAGAGATGAGGTCTCGCCAAGTTACCCGGGCTGGTCTCGAATCCACAGGCTCAGGCAACCCACTTGCCTCGGCCTCCAAAGTGCTGGGATGACAGCTGAGCCACAGAGTCCGGCCTACAAGAAATTTGTTTGTTTGTTTGTTTGTTTGTTTATTTATTTAGAGTTGGAGTCTCACTCTGCCGCCCAGACTGGAGTGCAGTGGCTGCTCCTGGCCACCGCAGCCTCGACCTGCTGGGCTCCGACGATCCTTCCGCCTCAGCCTTCTGAGTAGCTGGAACTACAGGTGCACACTACCACGCCTGGCTAATTTTTTGATTTATTGTAGAGATGAGGTCTCACCAAGTTGCTCAGGTGGGTCTTGAACCCACGAGCTCAGGCAATCCACTCACCTTAGCCTCCCAAAGGTGCGGGATTACAGGCTGAGCCACCGAGCCCGGCCTTTTTCTTTTTTTTTTTTTTTTTTTTTTTAATCTCTATGGATTTGCCTGTTCTGGACATTTCATACAACGGAATCATACAACATGTGGCCTTTTGTGTCTGGTTTCTTTCAGTTAGCATAGTGCTTTCAAGGTTCATCCATGTGGAAGTATGTATCAATATTTCATTCCTGAAATGGGTGAATAATATTCTATTTTGTGAATACGCCATGTTTTGTTTTTCTATCAGTTGATGGGACATTTGAGTTGCTTACATTTTTGGTCTAGTGTAAATGATGGTGCTTGCATTCATGTACAAGTTTTTGCATGAAATTATGTTTTTATTTCTTTTGGGTATATGTCTAAGAGTGGAATTGCTGGGTCATTGGTAAATCTATGCTTAGCGTTTTGAGGAATTGTCAACCTGTGTTTTGCATTTCCTGCGGCAATTATGAAGATTCTGATTTCTCCACATCCTTGCCAATACTTGTTATTGTTCATCTTTTTAAAATTGTAGCTGCCTGGCTGGGTTCGGTAGCTCAATCTGTAATCCCAACACTTTGGGAGGTTGAGGAGGGTGGATTGCCTGAGCTCAGGGGTTCGAGACCAGCCCGGGCAACTTGGTGAGACCTCGTCTCTACAGTGCATCAAAAACTAGCTGGGCATGATAGTGCGTGCCTGTAGTTCCGGCTACTTGGAAGGCCGAGGCGGAAGGATTGCCTGAACCCAGCACATTGATGCTGGGGTAGCCGGGAGTGTGCCACTGCACTCTAGCCTGGGCGACAGAGTGAGACTCCAACTCAAAGAAAAAAAAAATTGTAGTTGCCTTTTATATTAACTACTATTAGTGAGAGGCCAGTAGGGATAAAAATATCAGGGATAATAAGACATTTTTTTCTAAGACATCTTGTTATATGTTTAAGATATTGTTGATGTTTTCCTTTTCTCTTCTCTTTTTCCTCTTTTCCTTTTCCTTTCCTTCTTTCCTTCCCTTTCTTCCTCTTGCATCTCTGTTCTTTCCTTTCAGTTTGCATTTGCTTTTAGTTTCTTTTAAATTACATAGTGGAACACGTTCATTTTAACATTAACCAATTCAGAGAGGTACAAGAATAAAATTAACTCACTAAATTCTTCCATTGCAGCCCCAACATAACCAATGTTAGTAGTTTACTGTGTGTATTTTTACACTTTTTTTTTTGAGTTGGAGGCTCACTCTGTGGCCCAGGCTGGAGTGCAGTGGCACGCTCATGATCACCGCAGCCTCGACTTGCTGGACTCAGGCGATCCTTCTGCTTCAGCTTTCCAAGTAGCTGGAACTACAGGCATGCACCACCATGCCCAGCTAATTTTTTGATTTATTGTAGAGATGAAGTTTTGCCATGTTGCTCAGGTTGGTCTCGAACTTGTGGGCTCAGGTAATGCTCTCGCCTCTGTCTCCCAAAGTGCTGGGATTACAGGCTTGAGCCATGGCACCAGGTCTTTCACACTTTTTTTTTTTTTGAGTTGGAGTCTCACTGTGTTGCCCAGATTGGAGTGCAGTGGCCGCTTCTGGCCACCGCAGCCTCGACCTGCTGGGCTCCGGCGATCCTTCCACCTCAGCCTTCCAAATAGCTGGAACTACAGGTGTGCGCTACCATGCCCGGCTAATTTTTTGATTTGTTGTAGAGATGAGGTCTCGTCAAGTTGCCCAGGCGGGTCTTGAACCCGCAGTCTCAGGCAATCCACTTACCTCGGCCTCCCAAAGTGCTGGGATACAGGCTGAGCCACTGAGCCCGGCTCTTTCACACTTTTAAAAGTTTACACATATATACATTTATTTGCAATAACAGCATCATTTAATACTCATCACTCTGTAACTACCTTTGAATCTTTTGAAGATTATTTCCATACTGCCTATTGAAAGTACACTTAAATGGTGGGTATTTTCTCTTCTTGTCCTAGTTTTTGAAACATATACAACACAAAAGCATATGATATTCAATATATGCACAAACACCCTACTTGTAACGTATTCCGGATTTTATTTTGGTATATAATGAGAAAGTAAACTATCACTATGGACAAACTGACCATGCTTGACTTTGTTTATGTTCTCATTTGTTTTCTCTCTTCTTTTTTTTTTTTTTGAGTTGGAGTCTCACTCTGTCGCCCAGACTGCAGTGCAGTGGCCGCTCCCAGCCACCGCAGCCTCGACCTGCTGGGCTCCGGCTATCCTTCTGCCTCAGCCTTTCACGTAGCTGGAACTACAGGCGCGCGCTGCCACGCCCGGCTAATTTTTTGATTTACTGTAGAGATGAGGTCTCGCCAAGTTGCCTAGGTGGGTCTCGAACCCGCGGACTCAGGCAATCCACTCACCTCAGCCTCCCAAAGGCATGGGATTACAGGCTGAGCCACTGAGCCGGGCTGTTTTCTCTATTCTTGTTTGTTTGTTTTTTGAGTTAGAGTCTCACTCCGTCGCCCAGACTGGAGTGCAGTGGACACTCCCAGCCACCGCAGCCTCGACCTGCTGAGCTCCGGCGATCCTTCCGCCTCAGCCTTCCGAGTAGCCGGAATTATAGGCGCGCGCTACCACGCCTGTCTAAGTTTTTGATTTTATTGTAGAGATGAGGTCTTGCTGCCCAGGCGGGTCTCGAACCTGCGGGCTCAGGCAATCCACTCACCTCAGCCTCCCAAAGGCGTGGGATTACAGGCTGAGCCACTGAGTGTTTTCTCTATTCTTAACACACAGTTCTATTGTTCAATGTTCATCACAATCATTTGAATTAAAACTTGTGGATTTGCTAGCAGAAAATGTTTATGTAAAGACACTCCTGTGTAAGTGAACACAGAATCTTTATCATAATATTTATAATAAAGGGATTGGCAGTGGTGAGACAATGTTGGGGGGAGGGAGGCACATAACATCAATAAGGGTACCCAAACTTTACCTGTATGATGACCACTTATGTACCTAACCTACAGCTTTAAAATTAGAGAGAGAGAGAGAGAGAGAGAGAGAGAGAGAGAGAGAGAGAAAGACCCTCCTGTAAGAGAACTCATAGCTGCTCCTGTGGAAGAAAGCTTAAAGTCATCCCTTTGAGAAAGAGCTCCTCCCCCTGTATTTCTTCTGGGTTTTGCACCTAGACTGAACTTACTCATCCATATGGAGAGTTCACCTTCTTCAGACCCCACTGGTGCAGGAACCAGAGATGAAGTTTCAGACTCGTGGTGTCCTACATCAGATGTGGGGATTTTCCCTTCTTTATATTTCCCTGAAGATGGGAGGTAAGTCGCAATTGAATAGCAAATGTTGCTGAGTTTTCAAAATAATTTTCTTCCAGCTAAATGATGGCAACTTTTGACATTTGTAACAATAGGGTCCTTCCTGATAGATCTTTTATTATGTAGAGTTAATTATTACTGGATATTAAATATTAACTACTGCTACTATTATTGCTGCCACTTTGGCCATCATTTATTTCTATCTATAAGGACCTCCCTGATCAATGGCAGGTCTTTTGTAACCACATGGAAATCATTATTTTTGATAGTGATGTGACTTCCAGGAGTACTGTCCCTGGTAACAGTCATGTGTCTTGTCATAGGCACTGCAGGACAAAGCATTGAGCAGCCCACCGAGTTGATAGCTATGGAAGGAGCTGTTGTACAGGTCAACTGCACATACGGGACATCTGGGTTCAACGGGCTGTCCTGGTACCAGCAACATGTGAAGGCAGAGAACACATATTTCTCTCTTATACTGTTCTGGATGGTTTGACAGAGAGAGGTCATTTTTCTTCATTCCTTAGTCGCTCTGATGGATACAGTTACCTCCTTCTGAAGGAGCTGCAGATAAAAGACTCTGCCTCTTACTTCTGTGCTGTGAGAGACACAGTGATTATGAGGCTTCTTCAGCTGTACCAGAATTCAAAAGGCAACTAGCTGGGTATGGGTGGGCTTGAGAAGTTCTAGTATTTCCTGATTGTACGCTTGCTTACTCTCTAATTTGAAACTTTTTTTGAGTAATGTAACATAGGATTCAGACTGAATCCCATTGTTTTCTGAACCATCGATTGCTAGAAGGAGGGGAATCCCCCTTTTCTCTTGCTTTCTCTTTCTCTTCTTCTATTTCTCCTCCTTTTCCTTTTCTTCCTTTTTATTTGTACCTCTAATATTCTGTGGCTGTAGGGGTGGGAGTAAAAATTGTTTTTGAAGGAAGTTATTTATTCAAGGGAAAGAACTCTTGAATGCTATTGTTTATGCAATAGTAAGCTATATTCTTGTACATTTGTCCTTGGGAAGTTCTGAAATTTGTGCAATAAATGCACATTCCCCAGCTTGAGATATTAATTTATCATTTAATTATGTCAAGTATGTCCTCATTTTTATATTTACCTGAGTAATAATTTTGACACTGTTCAACATTCTGTGGATTTATCTAGCATGTTGGAGATTGGGGGGGCTGTGGACTTAGAGGGTAAAGAGAAGATCAAGGAGAAATCCTCTATGTGGGACAGAAAAGTGAGGCCATGCAGTGACATGAAGGGAGGTTGAGGGAGGAGAAGATCAGTAAGGAATTCCTGTGAAAGCGTGAGATGATGAAAAGAACAGTATTATATAATATCCAGATTAAAGGTTTTCTTTTTCTGAGTTGTAATTCTTGTATGTGATCTCAATGTTTTGAAGTTGTTAAACATTCCAACCTTTATAGTCTGTCCATAGAGGGCAATGCAGAATTTCTTCCCCATATGTGAATTCTTCTTTTTCTACATCTTAGTACACATATTTAAGTCTATACATTTTCCCCCCTTGGCTTTGGATGTCAAGTTCTTTTATCAGCTTATTTTGAATCATTCTTTCTGAGATAAACAGAAAAAGAGAACTTTAAATTAGGGAGTAGTAAAGAAAGGCAAAGTGGATGGTTTCCACTCAACAAATATGTTTTACTGAGTATCTTGGTTGTGCTAGGTACTTTTTCAATTGCTGGGGTGCATCAGTGAATAAAATATCCCTGCACTGATGTTGCTTATTTTCTAGTGAATAAGAAGTTTTAGCAGATATGCCTTTGAAAGTACAGAGAAAATAAACTTGGTCTTCAGAACTGGACTTCACTGTCGTTAATAGGAAGAGAGCTGAGGTGTAGGTATGCAATGCTGTTATGTGCTTGTTACACATTTTATAATACAAATTAGTCATAAGCTGAATAAGGGTGGTATAATACTGAATGATTACAAGACTTTGAGTCAAGTTATTCAAAGAATCTCAATCTTTCATGATACTCAAATGTATCTGGGTTCATAGTGGGACTTCATATAAAATCAGAAAGATATTGGAGGAAACAAATGACTTTTGACATACGTGCTATTAGTAAAAGTGAAAAAATTCAAATACTCCTTCTCTCTCTCTCTCTCTCTCTCTCTCTCTCCTTTTTTTGAGTCAGGGTCTCATTCTATCACCCAGGCTGGAGTACAGTGGCATGGAACGTGACTCACCACATCCTAGACCAACTAAGCCCAGATGATCCTTCCATCTCAGTCTCCTGAGTAGCTGGAACTACAGGAGCATGCCATCATGCTTAGCTTCTTTTTAAAAATTTTTTAATTTGTAGAGATGAGGTCTCACTATGTTGCCTAGGCTGGTCTTGAACTCCTGGGCTTAAGACATCCTCTTGCCTGGGCCTCCCACAGTGCTGGGATTATGGATATGAGCCACTGTACTCAGCCTGAGATAAAGTCTTAAACACTTTTAGCAAGGAGTGGATGGTAAATAGAAATGATCTCTACACTATCAAATATCTTAAATGTGAAGACACGAAAGTTGCTGATACTCATCCTGGAAAAAGTGCTCCGTACCTCATTGCTGAATATCACTAGGGCCACTCTTGAAGTACTTTCCTTGGGAAGCCATGCACTGATGCCAGTGTCTAATCCACCCATCCAAGCAATTTTGGAATTCTTTTTCTGGAATGGCCATTGGAGTTGTCATTGAATTACCCTGATGTCCTGAATGTCATCAAAATGTCTTCCTTTCAATATTTCCTTTATCTTCAGGTAAGGAAAAAAGTCATTTGGGGCAACTGGATCAGGTGAGTGTGTGTGTGTGGGGGTGTTCCAATACAGTTATTTGTTTACTGGCTAAAACTCCCTCATAAACAGTGCTGTGTGAGCTGGTACATTGTCATGGTGCAAGAGCTCCTTTGGGACCATTTTTTGCACATCTCCTTCTCATGCCAAGATTTTCAGTTAAGATTTTCCTGTTTCTCTATCAATTTTTATTTGGTCTGCTGTGCTTCTCACAGTCAGCTGATGATTTTGACACACAATTTGATGATGTTTTGCAATGTTTTCATTAGTTCTGCTCATTACTGGCTGTCCTGACCGTTCTTCATCAGTGACGCTTTCTCTCTCCTCAGAAAAACTTTTAATTCATTTTCTTCCCGAAATTATCCCCATAAATTTGGACTAACATGTCCCTGATTTAACCTCTACTCTTGACAAGTTTAACAAGAAATTTAATGTTTGTTCATTGTTCTCATTCAAACACTGACATTTTTGTGATGACAGCTCTGGTGGTCATTCCAGAAGAAGAGTTCCAAAATTGTTTTGATGGATGGATTAGGTACTGGTGTCAGTGCATAGCTTCCCAAGGGGACTACTTCAAAGGTGACCATAGTGATATTCAGCATTGAGGTATGTAGGACTTTTTCTAGGATGAGTTTGTGAACTTAATTGTCACACCTTGAATATAGCTCAAGAAAACGAAGACATCTCCTTTGTCCTTTTGTTTGGGTGTTACTAAGCCCTAGGTTAGTCAACTGTTTCTTGTGTTTACTCTACTTCCATATCTTTGTAATTAGTTCATATTCAGATAAAACCCTCCTCAAATTATCTTGTTTTGAGGAGGCAATTTATTGCCTTTTGGGAAATCCATGTACCTAAAAGTTATTTGACCACTCCTATTTAACATAGTACTAGAAGTCTTAGCAGAGCATCAGGCAAGATAAAGAAATTAGAGTTATTTAAATAGGAAAAGAGATAGTTGAATTATTTCTATTTGCATATAATTTGATTCTTTTTTTTAGCTGGAGTCTCACTCTGTCACTCAGACCACTCCTGGCCACTGCAGCCTTGACCTGCTGGGCTCTGGTGATCCTTCCGCCTCAGCCTTCCAAGTAGCTCGAACTACAAGCACGTGCTACCACGTCTGGTTAATTTTTGATTTATTGTAGAGATGAGTTCTCATCAAGTTGCCCAGGCGGGTCTCAAACCTGCGGGCTCAGGCAATCAACTGACCTCAGCCTCCCAAAGTGCTGGGATTACAGGCTGAGCCACCGAGCTTGGCCACAATTTGATTCTATACCTAGACAACCCAAAACAGTCCACCAAAAAACTCCTGGCACCAATATACAACTTCAGCAAAGTATCAAAATACAAAATCAGTAATAAAAAAATCAGTTGCATTTCTATACACTGACAACAAGAAGGCTGAAAACCAAATTAAAATACACAATCCCATCTACAATAGCCACTCAAAACAATAAAATACCTTAGAATATGTTTAACCAAAGAGGTGAAAGATTTTTACAACGAGAACTACAAAACACTGCTTAAAAAAATCAGAGATGACATAAACAAATGGAAAAACATTCCATGCTCATGGATTGGAAGAGTCAATATCATTACAATGTCCATACTACCCAAAGCAATCTACAGCTTCAATGCAATCCTCATTTAACTGCAAGCAATATTTTTAACAGACCTGGAAAAGACAATCCTTAAATTTGTATGGAAGCAAAAAAGAACCTAAATAGCCAAAGCAATTCTCAGCAAAAAGAACAGTCAGTGGCATCACATTCCCAGACTACAAATCTTACTACAAGACCACAGTAACCCAAATAGCATGGAACTGGTGCAAAAACAGACACATAAACCAATGAAACAGGATAGAGAACCCAGAAGTAAAACCACTGACCAACAACCAACTTATCTTTGACAAAGTTGACAAAAAATTGGAGAAAGGACACCCTATTCAATGAATGGTGCTGGGAAAACTGGCAAAAGTATACGCAAAAGAATAAAACTGGAACTCTATCTATCACCATATACAAAAATTTACTCAAAGTGAATCAAGAACTTCAATGCAAGACATCAAAGTGTAAAAATCTTAGAAGAAAACCTAGGGAATGCTCTCCTAGACATTGACCTAGGCAATGAATTCATGACAAAGTCCTCAAAAGCAAATGTAGCAAAAACTAAAATTGACCAGTGAGACCTTATCAAGCTGCAAAGCTCTTACACAACAAAAGAAACAACCAAAAGAGTAAAGTGACAACCTTCAGAATGGGAGAAAATATTTGCAAACTATGCATCCAGCAAGGGCCTAATATCCAGAATATATAAGGAACTAAAATGTATTTACAGGAAAAAAACCAAATAATCCCATTAAAAAGTAGGCAAAAGCATGAACAGAAAGACACTTCTCAAAGGAAGACATACAAGCAGCCAACAAACATATGAAAAAATGCTCAACATCACAATCATCAGAGAAATGCAAATCAAAACTACAGCTCACACCAGTCAGGATAGTTATTAATAAAAAGTCAAAAAACAATAGCTGTTGTTGAGGGTGCAGAGAAAAGGGATTGTTCATACACTGTTGGTGGGAATGTAAGCCAGTTCAACCCAGTGCAGAGTAATCCGGAGATATCTCAAAGAACTAAAAATAGACCTACCCTTTAACTCAGAAACCCCACCCCTGGGATTATACATACTCAAAGGAACAGACATTGTTTTATCAAAAGACACCTGCACTTGTGTGCTTATTGCATCACTATTCACACGGAACCAACACAGGTGCCCATTGATGGTGGACTCAATAAAAAAATGTGGTACAAATACAGTATGGAACACTATATGGAGCACTGTATGGCACACACAGCTATAAAAAGGACAAAATTTTAACATATCACTTTAATGCTAAAAGGCACTTAGTATATTACATTACTATCAGATATCCAATAAGAATAAATGCATATTAAAATGGAACATGACCGTGCAACAGAAAGAGCATGCCATTTAACCAATTGATAAATAAAGACAGAAATGAAGTGGAAGGATATGAATGTTACACTGTCCATAGGTGGATAAGCTAAATGAAAATGGACAGTTTGAAATGTGCTAGCTAAGTCTGACTCTGGTATCTTCTCTAAACGTCCTTCACATGACATAGTTTACACACTGACTACTTTTAAATCCAGGGCTCCCACAGAAATGTATATTCAATTCAATTCAGCAAATATTTATTTGACTCAGACATCTATAGGCTATATTCTGTGTTCTTTTTTGGTAAAAAAGCAGCGTACCACACAGATATAGACCATACCCTCGTGGAGAATATTGAAAGGAAGTCAATTATATTTGTCAGTTAAGTTTGCAATTGTTAGCAAGAAATATTTTCTTTTTTTTTTCTTTTTCTTTTTTTTTGAGTTGGTGTCTCACTCTGTCGCCCAGACTGGAGTGCAGTGGCCGCTCCCGGCTACCACAGCCTCGACCTGCTGGGCTTCGGTGATCCTTCTGCCTCAGCCTTCCAAGCAGCTGGAACTACAGGCATGTGCTACCATGCCCGGCTAATCTTTTTGATTTATTGTAGAGATGAGGTCTCACCAAGTTGCCCAGGTGGGTCTCGAACCCGCGGGCTCAGGCAATCCACTCACCCCAGCCTCCCAAAGCGCAGGATTACAGGCTGAGCCACCAAGCCTGGCCAAGAAATATTTTCTAAAAACAAAAATGCCATTACTAAATATATGTATTGTGATCTTCCTCCCCTCCCCTCCCTTTTCCCCTCCCCTCCCCTATACTGACCTTCCAGTTTTGTCTTAGCCATTCCCCAGTCAGGCCTTCAGCTGAAATTTGACTTCTGTAAGATCACATTGTCACTGAGTGCAGAGATGGAGGGGTCTTTGAAGAAGCAGGTGCAACATTTCATAATTAAATTATGTCATCCTGGCACTTCAGAGTCTCCTGGTTTCTGCTAGATTAGGAAGGATTCCAGAACTTTCTTTCCTAGGTAGACTACACTTTGAATAATAGCACTGATCAAGGGAGGCCTGTGCCTCTCTTGTGACTAATTAGTAGGCAGAACTGGAAAAAATAGGATTCACACTTAATGGTTTAGACAACTTACCTTGGGAGTTGCAATCTAGGTTTGGGTACTGACCTTCCAAATTTGTGGACTGACTGGCAAACCATGCATGCTTTTCTGCAGTATTTGAGATAAAAAAGTGAGATTGCTCTAAGGATTGTCAGACCTCCTTGAGCAACACTTTTTCGTCTGCAGTAGAATCACAGTTAAAAATGTCCTATGCTCAGGTCCTATCTCAGGTCAATTTAATTAGGTTTCTGGTGCTGGAATCAGAACAACTGAAATACAAGGCTTCTAGAGTCCATTAAAGATGTTATTTTTTCAGATGTTCGGTGGGCAGTTTTCAATGACTTAACCATTTCAAGCAAGTACTGCCTTGCTTGTCTTCTCTTACAGTATTTATAATGTTATGCCTATCATGTGTAACATGAATCATATGGATGTATAACATAAAATATCCTTACTGATATTATGACCTTTCTACATAGTACAATGTAATTTTCACATCCATATTAACATATCTTTTTCTTTTAAATATGTGGGGTACAATTCAGGGTTAGGTATACAAATGTTCATTGTGCAGGTATCCTTGTTGATGAGGTGTGCTCCTTCTGTTGGCAGTTTCCCACTACTGCCAATCCCTTTTTTATAGTATTACAAAAGACGCTCAAGGTCCACTTATAAGTGAGAACATGTGAAACTTGGTTCTTTGTTTCTGTAATAGATCACTCAGTATCATAGACTGTAAATCCATCCAGTTGCTGAGAAGTTCATAATTTTGTCCTTCTTTATGGCTGTGTAATATTCCATTATGTATATGTACCACATTTAAAAAAATTCAGTCCTCTTTCAATGGCAGCATGGTTGGTTCCATGTTTTTGCTATTGTGAATAATGTTGCAATAAACATGCATGTGCAGGTATCTTTTTCATAGAGTGATTTGAGTTCCTCTGGGTATATTCCCAGTAGGGGGATTACAGGCTCATATGGGAGGTCGATTTTTAGTTCTTTTAGGAATTGCTACACTGTTTTCCGTAGAGGCTGTACTAGTTTACACTCCCACCAACAATGTCGAAGTGTTCCCTTTTGCCACATCCTCTCCAGCATCTGTTGCTTTTTGAGTTATGGATGATGGCCATCCTGACTGGAATTAGGTGGTATCTCAGTGTGGTTTTAATTTGCATTTCTTTGATGGCTAGTGAGGCTAAGCAATTTTCATGTGTCTGTTGGCTGTTCGAATGTCTTCTTTTGAGAAGTATCTATTCATATCTTTTGCCCACTTTGTAATGGGGCTGTTTGTTTTTTTCTTTTCAGGACGTTTGAGTTCCTTGCAGATCCTAGATGTTAGGCCTTATTCAGATATGCAGTTGGCAAATTTTTTTTCCTGTCTGTGGGCTGTCTCCCTGCTCTCTTGATGGTTTCTTTGGCTTTGCAGAAACTTGTCAGTTTGATGAGGTCCCACTTGTCTATCTTATCTCTTATGGTATGAGCACTTGAGGTTTTGATCAGGAATTGGTTGCCAGTTCCAATTCCCACAAGGATGTCTCCCGTATTTTCTAAGGTTCTTATAGTTTGAGGTTTTATGTTTAGGTCTTTGACCATTTAGAGTTGATTTTTGTATGGTGATAGGTAGGGGTCTTGTTTTAATCTTTTGTGTGTGGTCAGCCGGTTTTCGAAACACCATTTACTGAATAGGTTCTCCTCTCCCCAGTGGCTGATGGTGGAGGCTTTGTCAAAGATGAGTTGACTGAGAAACTGAGGTTTTGCTTCTGACATCTATTTTGATATCTGGGTTTGTGGTTGGAGACCAGTCATTATGGGGGTTCTTCATTGCTTGAGTTCCGGAGTCTGTATTCTAAGTGGCTGACCTCCCCGGGGTCTGTGTGAGAATCATATTCTTTCTTTGTTTTATCTTCATTTGTGTAGGTTTTTCTCCTTTTTAAAAAAACTTCTTTTTAAATTCTGTTGTTCAGTGATGGGGGATAGCTTTTATTTCTATTTGCTCAATTCCTATTCCACCTTATGTAGATCCTCTGATTTTGTTCAATTCTGAAGCTGGACTAGGAGTGGGGGCCTGTGATTATTGCAGTTTTGAGTTTTAACTGAAGGAGGAGCTGTGATTCAGAAGCTATCTGCAGATCTCAGTATCCGCTGACAGGTGTGTGGCCCCCTGGAACCCACTTCCCACTGCCTTACAATCTGTCCATGCAGTGAGGGGTGTCTGTTTGCTCCCCAAAAGCAAAATGAGATTAAAAAAAGAAAAGAATGGAAACAGGAAAGAAGAAGATGAAAGGGAGGTGGCGAGAGAGAGAGAGAGAGAGAGAGAGAGAGAGAGAGAGAGAGAGAGAGAGAAAGAGAGAGAGAGAGAAGAGGGAAAACACCACACAGGAGTAACAACTAACAAATAAACAGAGAGACAAAGAAAAAACAAAAAAGACAAAAGCATACACTCATACAAACAAACAAAAAATCCCTGTTGGTGTACTCTCCCTCAAACATACCCACACATAAAGAGAAAATCTAAAAAAAAAAAAAATTAAGATAACAGAAACAAGGCAAGTACAAGAACGTAAACAAAAACAGAAAGAAAGAGAGAGAAAAAAAAAGCTAAATCTAATAAAAAAAACAAGAAGAAAAGAGAAAACAAACAAACAAACAAACAAAAAAACCCAACGGTCTCTAGCCGTTTCTGTGGGCCCAGGTTCCTCTCAGGCCTCCTTCTTAGGGAGCGGCTCTGGTCTCCAGCCCCTCCCCTCTGCTCTCAGGGCTTTCAAGTGGGTCAGATGCCCTATGAACTACCGTGGGAGGAGGGTGGGTCAGATCCGGACTCACCCTATTCGCTGCTGCTGCTGTCAAGTCTCCCACTCAGATCTGACGTGTCTGTGCCTGGTCCAGCGTGGGGGGAGGGGCGCCTGTCTCTCCTTGTCTGATCAGGTAACAGCCTCTGGGTCCCAAGGTGGAGGCTGAGCAGAGCTGGGTGGGGCAATGCAAGTCCTTGCCCGGTCCTGGGAGTGAGAAGATGGCACCCTTCAGCATCCTGTCACCGGCGTTGGAATTTTATTACAGATTTCCACGACCTGTCTTCTTGGGGCCAGGTCTGTAGTTGTAGGTAATGGCGTGGACCAGGTGCCAGGTGGTGAGGGGCAGCTGTTCTCTGTTGATTTCCTCTCAAGACAGGCCCGAGAACTGCAGATGATCCTGTGCGCCCAGGTCTCCCATCTCTGGGCAGTCGTGGGTTGCAGTCATCTCCAGAGGAGAGCCCCAGGTGCATGAAACTGCCTCTCCTGAGACAGACTTTCACTCACCCACTGGCACACACCCACTCATGTGGAGAGTCTTTATGGACACTCACTTTTGCAGGGACTCTCACAGTCTGACCTGTTCCATTGCCATCTTGCTCAGCAGAACATATTTTTACATTTATAAAATTTGAGTCTTTTCATGCCTTTGTTTTAATTTTGCTTGTTAAAATGAGCCACAACACCACACATCTAAAGGAGTAAAAAGCATGGCAGCACATTAAAATATACTTTTACCTTATTTTCATTAATTCACTGAGGAACTGTCTGTATTGGCTTTTAGACTCCCGTGTACTTGAATCTTGTCTCCAGTTTCATTTATTTATTTGCTTATTTAGATTCAATAAAAACATGTGCCATTGAGCCCATCATCCAGGAGGTGGAAATGGTCCCCAATGGGTAGTTTTTTAGTCCATCAGTCCCTCCTTCCCTCCTCTCTTTAGAAGTCCCCAATAACTCTTGTTCCCATCTTTATGCCCACGTGTATTTAGTGGTTAGCTGTCACTTGTAAGTAAGAACTTGTGGTATTCAGTTTTATGTTTATGTGCTAATTTGCTTAGAATGATGGTCTCCAGTTGCATCCATGTTGTTGCAAAAAAAACCATGATTTTTAATTTTTTATGACTGTGTAGTATTCCATGGCATATATGTACCACGTTTTTGTTTATCCAGTCTGCCATCGATGGGCACCTGTGTTGGTTCCATATTTTTGCTATTGTGAATAGTACTGCAATAAACATACGAGTGCAATTGTCTTTTTGGTAGAGTGATTTATGCTTCTTTGGGTATATGCCCAGTAGTGAGTAGGATTGCTGCGTTGAATAGTAAATCTGTTATTAGTTCTTTGAGAAATCTGTAACCTCTTTCCATAGGGGCTGAACTAGTCTACATTCCTACCAACAGTGTAGGTGCATTCCCTTTTCTCTGCAACCACACTAACATCTTGTGGGGTTTTTTGTTTTTTTTTTTAAACTTTTTAGTAATAGCCATTCTGGATGGTGTGAGATGGTATCCAGTTTGTTTTAACTGTTGTTTTTCCAGGTGAGACCAGGACAGGGGGATAACCAACAATTTCTTTATTTTGTTTGAGATACATTGCAAGAGACTTTCCCAGTGGTGTTTCTTCCTTTTTTTTTTTTAAACAAGAAGTTTATTTAAAACAAGATGCTTGACTTGAAGGGAAAGCTATCTAGGATTCTTTTTTAAGAGTAATTGATCCCTAAAAGACAGATTGCCCTACATGTAACAGCTACGTACAAAAAAGTTATAAAATTGTCCTTGGTTTTACAATGATAAATAAAAAACATTAAAATTGTCCAATTGAACAAAGAATGCAAGGATTTTTTAAGTTGTTGTCTTTTTGTTAAAACAGTGAGAGCCAAATAACTTACCGTAATATAAAGATAAGAACTGAATGAACATGCCACTAATGGAGAAAGGGGGTATTTTCTTTTTTCTTTTTTTTTCTTGAGTTGGAGTCTCACTGTCGCCCAGACTGGAGTGCAGTGGCTGCTCCCGGCCACCGCAGCCTTGACCTGCTGGGCTCCGGCGATCCTTCCGCCTCAGCCTTCCAAGTAGCCAGAATTACAGGCATGCACTATCACGCCCGGCTGATTTTTTAATTTATTGTAGAGATGAGGCCTCGTTGCCCAGGCGGGTCTCGAACCCGCGGGCTCAGGCAATCTACTCACCTCAGCCTCCCAAAGGCGCGAGATTACAGGCTGAGCCACTGAGCCCGGCTGGGGGTACTTTCACAGAACCAGTATTTGTTCCCATCCCATCTCCACCTGATGTTGTCAATTAAAACATACCATTGGCCATTTAGTTAAAAAGAATTGCAATATGCGTGTGCACATACATCAGTTGCTTTATGTACAATAAAGGAATAGGGAAGGGGAAAATGAAAGAATAAAGAAAACTATAGTAGTCAGGATGTGGTGGAACTAAATTGCAGTTTTCTCTTTTTTTTTTTGAGTTGGAGTCTCACTCTGTCGCCCAGACTGGAGTGCAGTGGCACGCTCCTGGCCACCGCAGTCTCGACCTGCTGGGCTCTGGCAATCCTTGTGCCTCAGCCTTCCAAGTAGCTGGAACTACAGGCGCATGTTACCACGCCTGGCTAATTTTTGATTTATTGTAGAGATGAAGCCTCGCCAAGTTGCCTGGGTGGGTCTCGTACCCTCGGGCTCAGGCAATTCACTAGTCTCAGCCTCTCAAAGTGCTGGGATTACAGGCTGAGCCACCGAGTTGGGCCAAATTTGCAGTTTTCTAATTGAGAATGTAATCTTGGTCTGTAAGGACAGAGTTTTGGAGTAAAGAAGCAGGTTCCCTTTTTAGTAGACACCTCCTGTCTGCTGCTGGAACACATCAATTGTATCTTCATCCTCCATTTCCAACTGTGCAGGTGTGTCTGTTTCATTGATTGGCTGCCCGTCAAATCGGATCGTTGTTCTCAGTCTTGTCTCCTTCCTTGGGCTTTTTGTCGACCATGGTGAGCGCCAGAATCTCCTCAGCCGTCGCTTCACAAAAGAGGTACCAGGTCCGCACCTAACCCCAGTGGTGTTTCAATTCCACAACAAACATTGATTTCTGTGTCTGCCCCTAGTTATTTGAGAAAGAGGCAGACACAAGCACAAATCCCTTATGTCCTTTGAGGACTCACAATTTGGGGTGGAAAGAGAGGTTAAATTCTTGACTATGCTATAGTCAAGAATTGATAGACTGTGAGAAATTGACAGACTGTGAGAAATTCTGGAATAAAGGGACTATGGCAATATAAAGGAAGTGAGCTAAGTCCTGTCTGGGAAAATCAAATGAGGAATTGTTTGATATAGATCTGAAGGAAGCAGAGATCTTCACTTGGTCAATATAGACAGGGAGGAAGTATATTCTAGATGGAAGAGAGAGCTTCAGCAAAAGAATGAAGGCAATTTTAGGGTGTGCTTAAGGAACAGCAGTAGATCAATGGAAGTGAGAGAAGGAAAGAAGATGGAAATGTCTTGAGAGAAAAGGTATGTTAGATCCAGATTGTATTGGGCTTGGAATTCCAGATTAAGGAGTCTGGACTTATTCTACATTCACAGGAGAGTCCTACAGATTCAGTGTTTCTGAGAGTAATTTTGATTGCGGTATAGATGAGGAAGAAAAGGACAAAAAACTAGTTATGAATGAAGAGAGATTCTAAAGGTGGAGAAGACAGAATTTGATATGTTAACACATGGGGAAGGTGAGGGACAGGAAGAAATCATAAATGTTCCAGAATTTTCAAGTTCAAGTGCTTGGAAATATTCATGCCATGCACAAGCAAAAGAACACAGAATTTATAGATGTCTAGAATAAGAAGCAAACAGAATGAAAAGGAGCTATAGTAGCATTATGCTTTTTTTTTCCTTTTCAAATTTTCTAGCATGATATACCACTTAAGAAATAACACATTTTGATGTGTCATTTGATAAGGTATTTTCTTATTTCACAAGGTAGTCAGAGGTGGAAGAAGCAATGCATTCCTTCCTTCCTTCCTTCCTTCCTTCCTTCCTTCCTTCCTTCCTTCCTTCCTTCCTTCCTTCCTCTCTCTCTCTCTCTTTCTTTCTTTCCTTCTCTGTCTTTTTTGATTTATTGTAGAGATGAAGTGTTGTCAAGTTGCCCAGGCTGGTCTCAAACCTGTGGGCTCAGGCAATCCTCTCACCTCGGTCTCCCAAAGTGCTGGGATTATAGATGTGAGCCATTGCACCCAGTCGTATCCATTTAGTCTAAATAAATAATGTCAAACAATTTGAACTGATTTAATGAGATGAAAAGATTTTGGGTCCAAAGTATTCAGAATTTTCTTCCAAATAAAATTAAATTCAGTTTAAATCATGAATGGTTTACTGAGCTTTTGTCTCATGCAGCAGTAGCTGAAAAAAGTGGTAGTGATGATAATGTGGGTATTGTTACTTATTTTCATTCACAGTCTCTGGACCTGCTGTTAACCTCTTCAGAGCAGACTTCACTTCCTGGTTTCTCAGAGTATAGATGAGGGGGTTCAGGAATGGAGTGACAACAGTGTAAAACACAGCCACTGCTCCATCCAGGGGACTCTTGGAGCCAGCCCTAAGGTAGATGAAAATACAGGGAACGTAGTAGATTGTGACCACGGTCAGATGGGAACCACAGGTGGAGAAGGCCTGGCGTCTCCCGTCAGCAGTACGTATCTTCAGGATGGCGTGGACTATGTTGGCATAGGAGAGCAAAATGAACATGAAACAGCTGGTGGCTACTACTCCAATGTCCACAAAGGTCACCAGCTCATTGACAGATGTGTCAGCACAGGCCAGTCTCAACACTGCAGGGATGTCACAGACAAAGTAATCCACCTGATTGAGGCCACAGTAGGGCAGGCGGAAGGTCAGAGTGGCCTGGATAGATCCATGGATGGAGCCGGCCACCCAGGCTCCGGCCACAAGGACTGTGCACAGCCTCCCATTCATGAGCACAGGGTAGCGCAGGGACCGGCATATTGCCAGGTACCTGTCATAGGCCATCAGGGTGTAGAGAAAGCACTGGGTGCTGCCCAGGAAGTGAAAGAAATACAACTGAGCCACACAGCCAGCAAACGGGATGGCCCTGCTGGCAGGAGTGAAGTTTAGGATGATTCGAGGAACGATGACTGAGGAGAGCCACATGTCCAGGAATGAGAGCACTTCCAGTAGGATGTACATGGGGCGAGCGTGGAGCTTCGGGTCAGCCCGCACGGTGAGCAGAATGAGCAGGTTCCCCAGCTGAGTCAGGATGTAAAGGATGAAGAAGACCAGGAAGAGGAGGGTTCTTAGATGAGGCGGGTGAGACAAGCCCAGGAGAATGAACTCTGTCACCACAGTGTCCAGCGAGGTGTTTTTGGTCTTTCTCATTCTTTGGGTAGTCTGCTAAGATGATGGTGAAGTCTGACAGGAGGAACACAACACCTCTAAGTTGTCTGATGATTAATGCCTGCGAGTTATAAGGTAAACAAATAGTGTTAAATTTTTTTCTTTTAAAGAAGACATGGCATCAGCATTAGTTATTTAGTTTTGTTTGATAGGAATGCTCTCCACAGGCGGATTAGTTTCTTGGATGGATGGAAACTCTTGTCAATTGGGAGATACTGAAAAGCAGGATTTGGCAGATCAAGGAACAGGGAGACACGTGAGTGATGGGGAAGCATGAAACACTCCATCCAAGGAGGATGTTCACTAAGGTGATGCTCAGATTGAAGCAGAGCAGTGTAGAGCAAATATCCTGTAATTTATCACATCTGCTTTTTCATCACCTACCATCAATGCTGCTTCTTTGTTCTCAGCTAAAATCTCATCTCCTCACCATAGCATGCAAAAGTATTCCTTCTCTGGCTCTTATTTACCACCCCATTGTACCCCTTGCAATTTCTTCTTAGTGTTCAAATGCATGGGACTCCTTAGGGCTCTCACAGTATCATGTTCTAACTTGGGACTTATGCACGTGCTATGTTTTCTGCCCCTTTCACCTAGGTAGTGCCCATTTTTCCTTCAGGATTCAGTTTGGGTATCTTCACCTTCAAGAAATCTTTCCTGATTCCTGAAGATGATGCTTCTACATTTCAGAACACATATGCATTATAGTGTCTTTATCTGATTTCTTATTTGTCTTCCTCATTAGTCATCCCACCTGTCACAATAAAAGTGATAAATACTGTAATTATTTTTTGAATGATTGAATGACTGATTGGATGAGTATTGCCAAATTTTCTTGATTCAGTACAGTGTTTCTCTGCTTGGTCTTATTTTTCTCAGTCTTGTGCCCACATGGCTGGAACTTTTAGGACAAGGGATCATTTTATTCATTATGCAGTATGGGTCTAACTTCATTATAACAAACTCGAAGGAACATTCATGCTTTTTATGGCTCCAGGATATCATTTAGATTTATTGGTAGATTTATGTGGTCCTTTGGTTTGGGATTGAATTTTTTTTGGTATGGAGTCAGGGAATTTGTATTGTTTATTATAGAAGCATTGCCTAATTCAGGACTTGATTTTTAGTTGTTTGTATAATATGATATGGCTCTCTCTATATGATACACACACACACACACACACACACACACACACACACACACACACACACACACATATATATACATGTGATGATAATGTGGGTATTGTTACTTATTATGTGTATATATATGTGTGTGTGTATATATCATATATATCAGTCTGTCATGCAGCGACTCTCTCTAAAGTTCTTCAAAGATTTTCAGGTATCTGAGCCAGATGACAAGAAAAGGTAGAGGGATAAACTGTATTCATTTCACTCCTTTTGTTGATTAGCTTGTTTGATAAAGATTTTTCCCCCACATTAGAGTTTGAGATGCATTCATCTGTCAGTTAGCCATAAAGTATCTTTGTAATTTAAGTGGTTATTTGTAGAAAGCAATTATAATGGGAACAGATTAATTACAAATAGCATGCAGATATTACTAAGTTTAACCATTTAATTTCCATCAGAAAATTCCCCAGAGATTTTATCTTGATTATTTTCTAAAATAACTTAATTCATATGCTAGCGTTTAAGAGCTATTAGTAATAAGAATAATAATACTGAATATACCTGGCTCTTCAGGATCTGTAGAATATGTTAAACTTCTCCTTTGCCCACAAAGAAAGACGCAATACCAGATTTTTACTGCCTGAGTTTCAGGAGGACACCTTGATTTACTTGAAAGTGAATGGGAAGACTTAATTCTTATTTCTTTGGCTAGAATACAGAGAAAATATAGAAATAGTTGGGACTAAAATTATGCATAAACTAATAATTATGAGCCAAAGTAATTTTCTTTGTCAACACAGACATATAATACTACTGTGCTTTTTTACTTAGGCAAATGATATATATTCATGAAATGTTTTATGAAAATAAATTTTTGTGTATCAAATTAGATAGAACTGAAACACTGGGGCAATTATTTGGAGGATTTCCATAATGCATATTTATGTTAGTGAAAATTTTCTCTCTATCGGCTCTGCCAGTCTGATTCCACCCTCCTCCTTTTTTGAATCAAGGTCTCTGTCACCCAGAGTGGAGTGCAGTGGCACCATCACAGCTCATCGCAGCCTTAACCTCCTTGACACAGGTGATTCTTCTGCCTCAGCCTCCTGAGTAACTGGGGCTACAGGTGGCCGCCACAACACCTGGCTAATTTTTTAATTTTAATTTTAGTTTTTTTGGTGGAGAGGATGTCTCACAATGTTGCCTAGGCTGATTTTGAACTCCTGGGCTCAAGAGATCCTCCTGCCTCGGCCTCCCAAAGTACTAGGATTATAGGTTTGAGCCACCATACCCAGCCTTATTTTTCCTCTTCTGCTTTGGATAAGTCTGGTTTCATTTCTCCCAGGTGTCTTGTTGGAAGAAAGCTCTTTTTATCCCTCTGGGTCCTGGGTGCCCATCTGGGAGGACCCAGGAAACTGAGGTGGGTTACAGTTGGGGAGATTTGAGGACAGATTGTTTTTCTAGGCAGACTTGGCAAATAATGGTAGTTTTAACTTAGGGTGTGATGTTCATGGGTTGCAGAGGAGGACAGCCTTAGATTTCCAGAGGTGGATTTTTGAAGAAACAGGGAGTGTGTTTGCAAGACTGACTTTCTTGACAAGAAGATAAACAGTCTGTGGCTAGCTTAGAAGAAATAATAGAAGGCACCACATTTGAATGTTCCCTTGCCTTATTCTCTAGTTTTTGTGACATTTTGTTTTAGGTCTGCTCCTCCTTTTTAGGTTTTGAAACTTAGAATATTTAAGGTAAGAAAAGCAGTAGACTTAATGAATTTCAAAAAACTAAAAACAATTTTAATGTATCTACCTTGATGCATTAGATAACCAAAGTATTCTAAGATTTTTCAAGTTTTAGACTGTATTTGGTATTGCTTAAAATCACCTTGTGAGCCGGGCTTGGTGGCTCAGCCTGTAATCCCACGCTTTGGGAGGCTGAGGTGAGTGGATTGCCTGAGCCCGTGGGTTTGAGACCCGCCTGGGCAACTTGGCGAGACCTCAATACAATAAATCAAAAAATAAGCCAGGTGTGGTAGCACGCGCCTGTAATTCTGGCTACTCAGAAGGCTGAGGCGGAAGGATCGCCGGAGCCCAGCAGGTCGAGGCTGCGATGGTCGGGAGCAGCCACTGCACTCCAGTCTGGGAGACAGAGTGAGACTCCAACTCAAAAAAACAAAACAAAACAAAACAAAAAATCACCTTGTGAAATGGTCAAAGTTAAATAATCAAAGTACATAACAAGAGGTTAAAACATATCTGAAAATAAGTCCAGTGACATCAGAGAATAAACAATATATTTTAAAAAAACAACTAGCCTGGGCTCGAGAGAGAGGCTCTGGGGATAGGGCAAAAGAATAGCATTGAGAAGGTAAGAACAGAGAGGATAAGAACACCTTCAAGGGACCTCTATGGCATTGTGGGATGGCAGGATGAACTGCTTTCTGTGTCCCCACCCTGCTTCAAGTCAGGCTAGTGTGATGTGAACCCATCTCTTGCACTTCATTTCTATTTAGAGAGGCGCAGAGGAGGGGAAGCTTCTATCCAGCAATTTGTTTTTTTGTTTTGAGTTGGAGTCTCACTTTGTCACTCAGGTTGGAGTGAAGTAGCACACTGATGGCCACCGCAGCCTCGACCTACTGGGCTCAGGCAATCCTTCCAGTTCAGTCTTCCAAGTAACTGGAACGACAGGCACGTGCCATTATGCCTGGCTAATTTTTCTGATTTTTATTGTATAGATGAGGTCTTACCAAGTTGCCCAGGCTCAGGCAATCCTCTCATCTCGACCTCCCAAAGTGCTGGGATTATAGGCCCGACCTATACAGCAATTTGAAACTTTGGATTTCTATAGTGACCTTTGGGATCTGGGCTACTAGGCAACAGTTATGAAATCCCACAGATGAGCAGTGAAGACTGGTCTAGTGCTGTGCTGGACATACAAGGATCAAAGGACTCCTGCTTGCCTTTTTGACAAGACTCAACCCAAATCTGTTTCCAAAAAAGAAGATTCATTTTCTGTCATTCTTCATTTACTGTTAGACATCCTGAAATAGCTAAGGCAGAGTAGAAGAAAAGGATAGAATTTGGAGTGACCTAGACATACTTTATCTAATCCACAGAAGTAGATTTTTGTCCTACCAAAGGTTGAGCAAAAACCGAGCTTGCTTAAGAAAAGGTACTCATGCCCTCTTCATTAGGGAAGGGAAGGGTTATAAGTCTGGTCTGCCTGTGCTTGCACAATCACCAACGAATCTTCTTCATGACCTCTGTGACTTTATCACTACCCAACTCTGTCCTTTATCACTGCCCTAACAAAAAAGAAGAAATGAAAAGAAATTAGTGTCAAGATTTTTTTGTCATTTTCTCAACCCAAAAAGAAATCCCTCAAGTTTGGAAAGAGGAACTCAGTTCTAACAATTTTGGAAGAGTTGAGGAAGAGGATGGAGAAGAGAGACAAGTTAAATGAACATTTTTTTTTTTTTTGAGTTGTCTCACTCCATCGCCCAGACTGGAGTGCAGTGGCCGCTCCTGGCCACTGCAGCCTCGACCAGCTGGGTTTCGGCGATCCAAGTAGCTGGAACTACAGGCGCGCGCTACCACGCCTGGCTAATTTTTTGATTTATTGTAGAGATTAGGTCTTGCCAAGTTGCCCAGGCGGGTCTCGAACCTGCTGGCTCAGGCAATCCACTCACCTTAGCCTCCCAAAGCGTGGGATTACAGGCTGAGCTACCGAGCCTGGCTTTAAATGAACATTTAACTAAAATAACAGAAAGTCTGAAAGTTCCAAAGTTAGTCTGTGGCCTTATTTTGAATGGAGTTGGTGTCAGGCCTTCTTTTCCATTCTTAGACTCACAGGTACAGAGTTGCAGAATTGTGGAGGAGGTTGATTGTCCTTGAGTGGAGTGGTTCAGATGATGGACCGATATTCTTCAGAGATTCAGTCTAGTCTATTCAATGGATTCTCACATCTGTTTTGCAGTCTGGTCTGGCAAAGAAGTGTTCAGAATCTCCAAGAGCACCTACCTGCCTTTCAGGGATCTTTGACAAGTGTGACTTCTGTATATCTTGAGCCATATTTTATATCAGTTTTTATTGGCTGCTGCCTCTATGGCTCTGATTAAAAGGAAAAAAAAATTGCCAAGAGATCTGAAGAATAGTTCTAACCTCAAGGGAAATCCTACTCTGAAGTATTTCTCTAATGAGATCTTTCCGTACCAAATCCTCATTATTTTGTTTTGAGGCACTGGAAATGTTTCTAGTAAGATCCCTCAAAGGGAGGTGTGGGGAATAACCTCATCAGTACTGTAAAGTTTTGGAAGACTGCTAATTCCTTACAGGTGTTATGAGATCACAACTGATCATCATCCCACCCCAAATACTCATCAGGATTCCTTCGTCTGCTCCTTCAGGTTTCTGTTCAGACATCACCTAATCAGTGAAGTCTTTCTTGACCCTCTTCCTTCCCTTTCCTTTTTTTATTTTTCTCAGCAGCACTTATCACCACCTGACATATTGTATTTACTTGTTTGTTTATTGTTTGTCTCTCTTCACTAGAATGTAGGCTCCACGGAAGGAGGGAGATTTGCTCAGAATGGAATCCCTAACACTCCTAGCACAGTGTGTGGCACATAGTAGTCTCTAAAGAAATACTTTTGGGTGAATTAATAGGGGGAATTTCCATATGAATTGCTGTGAGCATAAAGAAAAAGTTGTGGCTTGAAACATAAACCTCATATTTAAAGTTACGTGGAGTAGATTTGGCATCAGGTTAATCCTCGCTTCATTATGCAGGTCTAGATAGCACATGCCAGGGCAAATAGCTTTAGAAATTCATTTATTTATTTTGCAAAAGTTAATGTTAACCTAGATAATAATGGGGAATTGAACAGAAATGAAGAAATGAGGTCTAGAGTGTAATATAAGCTTAAGGAACCTCCACTGTAAAATGATGGAGTTGGACAAAGATTGGATGGTTTTTAAGGTTCTTTTTAATTTTAAATTACTAAGGGAGAAAACGTTTAGAATTTGGGGTCTGTGTGTGTTTGTGTGTGTGTGTGTGTGTGTGTGTGTGTGTGTGTGTGTGTGTGTGTGTGCGTGCTTTGTGTGCATTCCCGCAGTGCCACAATTCACCACAAGATGACAGTATCATCTTCATTAAAACCAAGTACAGTTGCTACATGGGGTAAATAGAAACAAATCTGGAAAGTTCAGGAGGGATAGAAATTACTTTAGTAAAGATACTATATGTGAGGCATCCATTAGTTTGGGAAGACTATGTCAAAAAGAGTTAACTTTGCTTTGTAACACTTGAAAAATAGTTTGAAATATAGTTTTCTTCCTCCCTTCCTCCCTCTGTGCCTTTCTTTTTCCCCCCATCTAGCTTTCTTCCTTTTCATTCCTTTTCTTTCTTTCTTTTAAAAAAATTTTTATTTATTTATTAATTATTATTTTTTTTGAGTTGGAATCTCACTCTGTTACCCAGACTGGAGTGCAGTGGCCACTTCCAGCCACCGCAACCTCGACCTGCTGGGCTCCGGCGATCCTTCCGCCTCAGCCTCCCAAGTTGCTGGAACTACAGGCGTGCGCTACCACGCCCGGCTAATTTTTTGATTTATTGTAGAGATGAGGTCTCACCAAGTTGTCCAGGCGGGTCTCGAACCCGCGGACTCAGGCAATCCACTCACCTCAGCCTCCCAAGGCGCCGGATAACAGGCTGAGCCCCCTGAGCCCGGCCTTTTATTTCTTTCAAGTACTCATTTTATTACATAAAAAATTCAAGTCAACAAAAACAGAGATATTTAAGAAAAGGTAAAGGTTTTCACCATTCTCTTTTAATTCCAACTTTCTGGAGTAACTTATGTTGATAACTTTTTTTTTTTTTTTGAGTTGGAGTCTCACTCTGTCGCCCAGGCTGGAGTGCAGTGGCCGCTCCTGGCCACTGCAGCCTTGACCTGCTGGGCTCCAGCAATCCTTCCGGCTCAGCCTTCTGAGTAGCTGGAACTACAGGCGCGTGCTACCACGCCCGGCTAATTTTTTGATTTATTGTAGGGATGAGGTCTTGCTGCCCAGGCGGGTCTCAAACCCGCGGGCTCAGGCAATCCACTCACCTCAGCCTCCCAAAGGCGCGGGATTACAGGCTGAGCCACCGAGCCCAGCTATAATTTCTTTTTATTTTTCCATTTCTTACTCTATATTTATACATATACACAAACACAGACATATATATTATATTTATTTGGACATAAATTTAGATGGTTTAAAAACTCCTACATCTCTTTCTTATAGTCAAAAATAACAATAATGGCAACACCACCAATGCGCGTGCGTACACACACACACACACACACATACACACACTATGTGCCTAACCCACCTGTAATTGCACTCTGGTTTCTATTTTTTTTCCTGTTTTGAAAAGAGAAACACTTTGAGGAAATTGACACTTCTGCCTTCTGCCTTTGACTTAGGTTATTCTTCCCATTTATCTTTCTTTGTTCTTTTTAATTTAGTTGTTTATTTTGGTAGATTTATGGGGTACAAGTGCAGTTTTGGCATCGGGCTATATTGTGTGTGTTGAAGTCTGGGCTTTTAGTGTAGCCATCACTTGGATAGTGTACATTGTACCCATTAGGTACTTTTTCATCTCATTCCCTCCTCCTACCTTCTCACCTTTTGGAATCTCCAATGTCTATTTTACTTTCTATGAACATGTGTACACATTATTTAGCTCCCATTTACAAGTGAGAACATTTAGTATTTCACTTTCTGTTTCTGAGTTATTTCAGTTAAGACAATGACCTCCAGTTCCACCTGTGTTGCTGCAAAAGACAAAATTTCATTCCTTTTTATGAGTAATGCTGAGTAGCATTCTGTTATATCATCTATCTATTTATCATCTATCTTCTAAACATATTCTTTATCCACTTGGTGATGAACACATGTTGATTTCATATCTTTGTGATGATAAGTAATACTATGTTAAAAATAAAAAATGCAGTATCTTTTTGATAAAACTATTTCTTTTCCTTTGGTTTTTATACACATGATGCTTTTCAAACTTCACCACAATCATTTAGATTAAAACTAGTAGATTTATTAGTAGAAAATATTTATGTGAAGACACTTCTATAAGGGAACCCCTAGCTGCTCCTGTGGAAGAAAGCGTAAAGTCACTTCTTCAAGAAAGGAGCTCCTCCCCCTGTGTTTCTTCTGGGCTTTGCACCCACATTGGGCTTCCTCACCCATATGGCGGTTCACCTTCTTCCGACTCCACTGACTCAGGAGGCAAAGATGCAGTTCCAGGCTCATGGTGTCCTGCAGCAGATGTGGGGATTTTTTCTTCTTTGTGTTTCCCTGAAGATGGGAGGTAAGTCTCAGTTGAATGAAAACTCAAATGCTGCTGAGTTTTCAAAATAATTTTCTTCCAGCTAAATGATTGCAACTTTTGACACTTGTAACAATAGGGTTTTCCTGATAGATATTTCCTTGTGAGGAGCTAATTATTACTGGATATCAAATATTAACTACTGCTACTGCTACTACTACTATTATTGCTGCTACTTTGGTCATCATTTATTTCTGTCTATAAGAACCTCCTTGATCAATGGCAGTTCTTTTGCAACTACATGGAAACCATTATTATTATTATTTTTCCTCTTTTAATTTTTATTTTAAAATTGTGGGGTATGATTCAGGGTTAGGTATACAAATATTCATTGTGCAGGTACTCTTATTGATGAGATGTGCCCCCCCTTCCCCAGGCAGTTATCAACTACTGTTAATCCCACCTCCCCCCCAACCCCTGCAGGGAAACCATTATTATTATTATTTTTTTGAGTTGGAGTCTCACTCTGTCGCCCAGACTGGAGTGCAGTGGCTGCTCCTGGCCACCGCAGCCTCGACCTGCTGGGTTCCGGCGATCCTTCTGCCTCAGCCTTCCAAGTAGCTGGAACTACAGGCGCAATACCACGCCCAGCTAATTTAAAAATTTTTTATTATAGAGATGAGGTCTTGCCAAGTTGCCCAGGCGGGTCTTGAACCCGCATGCTCAGGCAATCCACTCACCTCAGCCTCCCAAAGCGCGGGATTACAGGCTGAGCCACCAAGCCTGGCCGAAACCATTATTTTTAATAGTGATGTGGCTTCCAGGAGTACTGTCACTGGTAACAATCATGTGTCTTGTCATAGGTACTGCAGGACAAAGCATTGAGCAGCCCACCGAATTAACAGCTATGGAAGGAGCTGCTGTCCAGGTCAATTGCACATACAAGACATCTGGGTTCAATGGACTGTCCTGGTATCAGCAACACGATGGCAGAGCACCCATATTTCTCTTTTATATTGTTTTAGATGGTTTGGTGGAAAGAGGTCATTTTTCTTCATTCCTTAGTCGCTCTGATGGATACAGTTACCTCCTTCTGAAGGAGCTGCAGATGAAAGACTCTGCCTCTTACTTCTGTGCTGTGAGAGACACAGTGACTATGGGGCCTCTTCAGCTGCACCAGAATTCAAAGGCAACCAAAGCAGTGAGAAATTACATTTCCTGAGTGGTTGCCTACTGTGAGTTAGGATTACAGGCTTTGGAACCAGACTTCTTGGATTTGAGTTTGCTTCTTCCCAGATGGATGATCTTAAGCCAGTCACTATCTTTTTTGGTTCAATTTCCTCACCTATAAAGTGAGAACAATAATAATATCTACCTCACAGGGTTGTTGTGAATTATGAGTCTATATCTGTATCTACATCTAACATGTAACTCAGAGAAGTGCTGGCACATAGTAAGCTGTATTTAAGTTTATTTTACTTGTAGTGTTGAATTTTCACTGAATGTTATGTGGCAGAGACTTTGGGATTGGAACTCAGCACTTTTCTACTGTTGGTTTGTGAAGGTGAAATCCTGACAACTATTTGTATCTTGTGGATCTAAGGTTACAAGATGGAGTTTGTTTTTGGGGTAGGTTGTTGCTCTGGAGAGACCACTCTGGTGATAATCATTTTCTTTGGGGAAACTCTGAACTTTGGAAATCTAAATCCAAATACTTCAAAATGAGATGTAAGTATATTGAGTATGAGATGTCAAATATGAATTATATAAGTACTAATGTAAGTATGAATTATGTAAGTACTAATTATGTATTTGCAACCTTGAACAATAAATATAATCTTAACATAGTTTGGAGGTTTATAACTCAGGCTAGCAATGGGATTAAGGAGTTATAGACTTAGGGAGCATGAACATAATCAAGAGAGTCTATAGAAAATTAGAAGGAAGAGCAAGTTAAGTATAAGCAACTTGGTGGTAACTGTGGGTGAGGGAGGAGAGGATTCTTGTGACAAGACATAATCAATGGGCATTAAGAACAGTAAAAATTTAAGATTTTCCTTTCTTGCCTGTAATTTCTTTATGCCATCTTGAAATCTTTTAATGAAATTTGTTAAAGGCTACAACCTATTGGAAGCTAGATTTAGAGAATAAATAAATATTGCTGTGGTTGTCTCCATATCAGATAAAGCTGACCCGTAAGTGGAAACTCAGACTGTAGTTATTGGAATATTAAACTTAGAGGCTGCTCCAAGTTAACATAAGGTATAGTCAATGATATGTTACATATGTTTTTGAATCAAAGATTAAACGAAATTCTCTTTGAGTGAAGTAGGAATGTTTTTTCATCCTAATTTATCAAACGAACTTTTGAGATGAAATTGGAATGGACATTATCATGTTGGAAAGCAATCTGACAATGTGAGTCAAGGCCACTAAAATGCTTGAACGTAATGAAACATCACCATGATGATTATATTGTGTTATATGACACAGTTAACCTTTAAAAAGAGAGCTGCCTAGATACCTGATCACGTGAGTTTCATTTTATTCTGTTGGGATGCTTCTCCCACAGTAAGGAAACAGGATAAGAAATGACTCTTAATTGGTCTCTTTATCAGAAGCGGTAAACTTGGTCTCTATATTCATGAAGTCAGTTTTTTTTTCTTTTTGAGATGGACTCTCACTCCGTCGCCCAGACTGGAATGCAGTGGCATACTCACGGACACCCCAGCGTCAACCTGGTGGGATGAGGTGATCCTTCCACCTCAGCCTTCCAAGTAGCCAGAACTACAGGCACGAGCTACCATGCCGGCTATTTTTTAAAAAATTTATTGTAGAGACGAGGTCTCGCCAAGTTGCCTGGGCTGGTCTCAAACCTGCGGGTTCAGGCAATCCACTTGCTTCGGCCTCCCACAGTGCTGGGATTACAGTCTGAGCCACGGATCCCGGCCTATTATTTTAAATGAAGTAATCCAAAAGTAAGAATTCAATTAATAGTGGGTGAGAAAAAATCAAAACAAGTGATAATCACTAATTAGTTGTACATATAAGGCCAACCAATGAGAATGCTCTCAACTATGCTTGATGTGACGACACTGTGTATAAATCCTTACTTGGCAAGTCTGTATTTCTATTAACTAAGGGCAGAATGAGGGAAAGCAAAGAGCTGTTTCTTTAACATGTTAGTATCAGATAGTATAGTAAAAACTGTTCCCAGGCAATGTATGTGCCATTAATCATATCAGATAAAGTAGATGAATTATCCATTTTCTTTTTTTGTTTGTTTGAGAAGTTTGTTTATCTCCCTTTTTGGCCACTCCGATGTACTTCAAAATGATTCCATGTTGGTTTAGTTCAGGAAGCAATAGTAAGAAAGTCACTATCATGTAGGCAAGGAGCAAGTTGTGGACTTGCTGTCCCAACCAAACAATGGCAGCAAGATAAGTCATCACGGTTGTGAAACACATATTAGCCTTTCTTTCTGTTAGTATGAAGAGATGTTTCTACCGGTCCACAACTCTGTGTCAAGTGTTTCCTAGATTGCTGCAAATTTCATGAAATCTTTGATGTTGTTCAGTAGTCCATTTATTGGCGACAAACATTTTAGGCACTAGAACGGAAACGAGGTAGTCAGCCAAGCACAAAAACAGGAAATACTTTACAGAACAGATGGATCCAGATAGCAAATAATCAGAAACACCAAGGAAATCACACTCATGATGGCGGGGGAAACCAGGCTCTTTCCTATCAGAGAGACTTTGTCCTCCATCAGCATCACTTCTCCCCATCCTTACAGCTGCTCTTTTCACTTGCAGGTTCTGCAGTAAGGAAGTTGGTGCTGCAATTATCTCCCTCTGCCATTGTCCTGAGGTGCTTTCTCAGCAAGTACAAGCCACCCTCCAACACACCTGCGCAGTGACTCCTGACGCTTCTGCTGTATTCTGTTGGTCACACAGACCCATCTTGATACAGCGTTGAAGGAGATTGTACAATGTCATGAATTCCAGAAATGCTGGAGATCATTGGAGTCATCTTGTTGACTGGCTACTATTTACCAGCTCCTGTCAGTTATTGGTTGAGAGTTTCTCACCAGGAACATTAATTTTCTGATATTCAGCATTCACTATGCACACAGGCAAAGAAAGTTCCAGTTCCAGACTCCCCTCAGGCACAGAGGTACTAACAAGTCGGAAGTTGGGTCAGTGAAAAATGCCAATGGGTTATGCTGGGAAGGGTATTGATAGTTTCAGTTCAACCCTTTCACTGCTTTGATATGCTCATGCCCAATATTATAGTTATTCTATCCTCAAGGTAGAGACATTACAATTTCTTAAAAAAAAAAAAAAAAGACCGAAAACAGGAGAGTTAATAGGATAAATAGATCATAATTGTTATCCAATGTCTCCCTCTTCTATGGCTTATTCTAGATTCCCTCACATCCTCATTCAGCATTCCTGCTGGTCTCAGATTCTTTCTCAGTGGCTGGCCCAGATTGTCATCCCCGAAGGGCCTAAGCCCCTGGTTACCATATCCTTTTCCAGCCTTGGTTGTTACAATTGGCTGTTCACTGTTATCACCAGACATGGCAATACCAAGATGTGTCCCAGTAGATTCTATGAATACCATTCATATTTCTCTGTATTCTTATTTATATTGTAGCTATTCTATATCCTGCTGGATCCCATTGGCATCACCCCAGCAAAGGGGGATCGTGAATCTCATTGCTTCTGAGTGGGGGTGATTACCTCTTTGCTGGACCAGCTGCCATCAGGGAGGGCATGAAGGAGAGGGCCAATTAGACCTATCTCTTGCCTGACTGGTGCTGGACAGGAGTGGAGGCTCAGCTCACCTCATTGACAAGTGGGTGAGAACAGGAGCTTTGACCAGCCTGCTTTCTACTGCCTTGTTCAGTTACTACAAGAAACTCACTTTAAATACAAATACATATTTGTTGCTGCTGCTGCTGGGTGGGTCAGTTCAGTTCCTCCCTGGACACTGCTATCCCCCACTCCAGTGGGGGATAACTGAGTGCTGACTACCCCACAGCACACCAACTCATTCTACCTCATTGTTGCCAGGTGGGGATGGAGGCTTAGCTTGCTGTTGGAGTCTGCTGACACTACTTTGCTGGGGAATTGGAGCACTACCTGCTTCTGCCAGCTGTGGAATGAAAGATCGGCTTCCTGTTTGGCCTGCTGACACTACTAAGTGAGGAAATCAGAGTGCACAGTCTGCTTCCGGTGGGAAGGGAGTTGTGGAAGACCAACTACTCTGTTCACTGGCTGAAACCTGGGGACATGGTTTGTCTGTTGCTGTTTGGCTGTAGCATGAAGGATACTGCCAAAAAAGATTTTCTGTTGTTAGGCTACCATCATTTTCATCCTTTGGCTAGAAGGAACAGGCTTTCCTTGGAGTTTTTTTTTTTTTTTTTTTTTGACTATGCTTGTTGGTGGCTCTGGGTTGGAGGTTTCAACAACACCCTGTCCAGGACTTCTTTTGATTAATGTTAGTATGGTATATTATTTTTCAAATCTTTGGACTTTTAACCTAGCTATGTATTTGTATTTAAAGTGAGTTTCTTATAGTCAGCATAGAGTTTAATATTGTCTTTAAAAAACCAGTCTGACAATCTCTGTCTTTTAATTGAAACAATTAGACCATTTTTTAAAAACAACTTTATTGAGATAGAATTTATATACAGTAATTTACCCTTTTAAGTGTATAATTTAGTGGTTTTTGTTATAGTAATGGAATTATATGATGGTGATCACTACCTAATTTTATTTTATTTATTTATTATTTTTGATTCAAGGTGTACATATGCAGGTTTGTTACATGAATATACTGTGTGATGATGAGGTTTGGGCTTCTATTAAGCCCATCATCCAAATGGTGTGTTTGGCAACCAACGAGTAGCTTTTCAACTAATGCCCTTCCCGCTCCTCTCTGTGTTAAGAGTCTCCAGTTCTGTTCTTCCCATCTTTATGTCCATGTATACCCAGTGTTTAGCTCCCACTTACAATTGAGAACCTGTGGTATTTGGTTTCTGTGTTACTTTGCTTAGAATAATAACTTCCAGATGCATGCATGTTGCTGCAAAGGATATAATTTCATTCTTTTTTATGGCTGTGTAGTATTCCATGGTGTATAGTATCACATTTTCTTTCTCTAGTCCGCCATTAGTGGGCACTTAGGTTGATTCCATGGTTTTACTACTGTGAGTAGTGCTGTAATAAGCATATGAGTGCAGATATCTTTTTGACACTATGTAATTTTAGAATACTTTCATAAGCCCAAAAAGAAGTTCCATACCCACTAGCCATTACTCTTCATTTCTACCTTCTTCTGGACCCTGGCAATTACTGATCTACTTGCTGTCTCTATGGCTTTACATATTCTGGACAGTTCTTGTAAATGAACTCATACAAATGTGGTATTTGCCAGACTTCCTTCACTTAGTAGAATGTTTTCATGGTTCATCCATATTGCAGCATGTATCAGTACCTCATTCATTTTTATTACTGGATAATACTCTATTTTATGACTACACCACCTTTTTCATTCATTTATCAGTTGATGAACATTTGGGTTGTTGCCATATTTTGATTATTATGAATACTGCTGTAATGAATATTTTTGTACAAGTTTTTGTATGGACATATATTTTCCATTCTCTTGGGTATAGGAGTTGTATTGCTGGGTTATAATCACTCTGTGCTTAGCATTTTTAGTAACTGCCAAATTATTTTCCAAAATACTCGCACCATTTTATATTCTTACCAATAATATGAGGATTCCAATTACTCCACATCCTTTCTGACACTTGACATTGTCTGTCTTTTTGATAATAGGCATCTTAGTAGATATGAGGTGATATCTCATTGTGGTTTTGATTTGCATTTCCCTGAAGGCTAGTTACACAGATCACTTTTTCATGAGCTCACTGTCCATTTGCATATCTTCTTTGGAGGAGTTTATTTTTATATTTTGAGTTGGAGTCTCATTATTTTTTGCCTAGCCTGGAGTGCAGTGGCACGCTCACGGTCACCACAGTCTCAACCTGCTGGGCTTAAGGGATCCTTCTGCCTCAGCCTTCCAGTAGCTGGGACTACAGATGCTCACCACCATGCCCAGCTAGTTTTTAAAAAAAATTTATTGTAGAGACGAGGTCTCATGAAGTTGCCCAGGCTGATCTCGAACCCCTTGGCTCAGGTAATCCTCTTGCCTCAGCCTCCCAAAGTGCTGGGATTACAGGCTTAACCACTGTGCCTGGCCTGGAGAAATGTTTTTTCAAATCTTTTGCTTATTTAAAAATTGATACATAATAGTGTGCATATTTATGGAGTACATGTGACATTTTGATACATGTATGTAATAATATGCAAGGATCAAATCAGGGTAATTGGCACATTCATCACCTCAAACAATTATTGCTCATTTTTAAGTCGAGTTACTTGTTTTTTTAAGTTGTAAGAGTTATTTATATATTCTATATACAAATTGTGCTCCTTTGGATTTGTTTTCTATTTTTCCCTTTGTTCTGTTTTCTTTTTTGTTTGAATTTAGTTTAGTGTTTTATTTACTCTTCAGTATTGCCTTATTAGTTATATGACTTTGTTTTAGCTGTTGCTTTAGAATTTACAGTATACGTCTTTAATATATGGTAACTTCAAATAATATTATACTATTTTCTTATTACATAAGAACCTTTTAAACTTCTGTTTTCCTCCTCCCAGTCTTTTTGTTATTAGTTTCATTTTTTAACTTTTATATCTTATAAATGTCACAATTATTTTTGCTTCAAGTTGTCAAAACTTTTTAAAAGAGATTTAAAAACTGACTGATTGCAAAACATCTTGATTTTTTGTTTTATTATAGCAATTACCTCACCTAGACAATCTGTAAAGCATGAAGAAAATATATTATATTATATATAATGTATTATATATAGTTTATATATAAGGAATATATATAGTTTAGCAGTAGAAGAGACAAATTTCTGGAAACGAAGTTAGTTCCAGACTGCATATCAGGCATCCTGAGTTCCCGTAGATTGGTACCAGGTTACTTAGTATTCATGGGTGAGGTTTCACTTGTCCATGGACTTTGAATCCCTGATGTGTATTGCAGTGGCTACACAAATGGATGTCATGCTAATTGGCAAGGGTTTGGAACTCTTCCATATTTGAAGGCTGCTGGATTTATTATCCACCCATTAAACTGCTAAATGGGTGAGACTAATAACAGTAAATGTATTTAAATGGAAAACTTTTAATAATACCTCTGAGTATTCATTGATGGCAAGTTCAATTATGGTCATGCATTGATCATTTAAAAATCCTATATCAGATGGATTAAAAATCCTAATGCTTTCAAGCCTGAAATTCGCTCTGCACAGAATTTTGTGCTCTATGATTTTATATCCTAGGCTTCTGTAATAGGGTATAAGAAGAGAACTAAATCATTAGAAGAGGTACAAAGTAGATGGTAAGTTTCCAAAGTAAATTGAAAAATTCATTTTAAACAAGATGAGCAATTCTTATTGATTGATTGATAGAGTTGGGGTTTCACTCTATTGCCCCTACTGGAGTGTAGTGACATGCTTATGGCTCGCTGCAGCCTTGGCCTCCTGGGCTCAGGCAAACCTTCCATGTCAGCCTCCTGAGTAGCTGGGACTATAAGTGTGTATCACCATGCCTGGCTAATTTTTTGATAGAGATGAGTTCTTTGCTATGTTACTTAGGCTAATCTTGAACTCTTGGGTTCAGGCAATCCTCTCGCCTTGTTCTCCCAAAGTGCTGGGCTTACAGGTATGAGTCACTGTGCCCAGCCGGCAGTTTTTATCAGTAAAAAAATGTTATGAGCTCAGGCAATCCACTCACCTCAGCCTCCCAAAGCACGGGATTAAAGTCTGAGCCACCGAGCCCGGCTTGACACAGACTTAAAAATTTTTATATTTTCTTGCAGGCATGGTGGCTTTAGCCTGTAAAAGATATTGCTTTGGACTTTAGAAGAGAGCCATAGTTTAATAGAGTTACTGGGTTGACTGATTTGATTTGATAACACTGAATTTTGCTATACTCTTGCTGCCTCACCTTTATAAAGTGATAATTATTATTGCTACTTATTTGAGGTGGATGTTCAGGGACGGGGAGAGGAGATAATAGGCTCTTCAACATGAGTGTATCTCCTGAGAGTGATAAATATACAGTGCTCTTCCTATATATACCTAAACTTCACCACAGTTCCATCTTTAAGATCGTTTCAAAGAAGGTAATTATATTAGTTGGAGTTCTCCAGAGAGGCAGAAACAGTTATGTGTGTGTGTGCACATGTTTGTGTGTATGTGTGTGTGTGTGTGTGTGTGTGTGTGTGTGTGTGTCCCGTAGTAGTAGGTATATGTGAAGGGACCAATTCTAGGACATTCCCCTACCCATTCCAAAATCCACAGTCTGTCCTGTAGAACCCATATATACTAAAAGTTGGCCCAATATTTGTGGGTTTCACATTCTGTGAATGCTGTATTTTGCTCCATGTTCGATTGAAAAAAATCTGCATGTAAGCTGACCTGTGCAGTTCAAACCAGTGTTATTCAAGGGTCAATCATATATGTGTGTCTGTGTATATATACACACATACAAACACACACACACACACACACATATATTTATATAGTGATTTCATTTATTTTAAGGAATTGGCTCATGAAATTATGAGACTGTGGGTTGAGCAAGTCTGAAATCTGCATGGCAGGCTGACAGGCTGGAAATTCCAGTAGGAGTCACTGTTGCAGTCTTGAGTCTGAAGGAGGTCTGGAGATGTATTTATTTCTTCTTGAAACCTCAGTCATCTTTCTTAAGGCTTTCTACTGATTGGATGAGGCCTACCCACATTATGGAAGGTAGTCTGCTTTACCTGAAGTCTATTGATTTAAGTATTAACTGTATCTAAAAAATACTTTCAAAGGACAGCTAGACCACTGTTTGACCAAACAGGTACCATGGCCTAGCGAAATTGACACATAAAATTATCACAGTAATTAAAAGAATGAAATTATTATTATAATTATTATTTTTTGAGTTGGAATCTCACTCTGTCACCCACACTGGAGTGCAGTGGCATGCTCCTGGCTACCGCAGCCTCGACCTGCTGGGCTCCAATGATCCTTCCACCTCAGCCATCCAAGTAGCTGGAACTACAGGCACGCGCTACCATGCCCGGCTAATTTTTGATTTATTGTGGAGATGAGATCTTGCCAAGTTGCTCAGGCGAGTCTTGAACCTGTGGACTCAGGCAATCCACTCGCCTCGGCCTCCCAAAGCGCTGGAATTACAGGCTGAGCCACTGAGCCTGGCCAAAAGGATGAAATTATTACCAATATTCCATAATAAAAATAAGGTTAAGTGACTTGCCAAGATGTGATATATGAGTTGCTTAAAGGAGTAAAAAGAAGCAGAATTTAAATTTTTAGATATATTAACTCACAAAATAGATTTTCACTTGACAATGTTTATTAGATCAGCTGTACAACAATAGAACTTCAGACTAACTGGCCGGATTTGACACAGACTTCTGCTTTTGTTTTTTTTTTTTTTGAGTTGGAGTCTCACTCTGTCGCCCAGATTGGAGTGTAGTGGCCGCTCCCGGCCACCGCAGCCTCTACCTGCTGAGCTCCGGCCATCCTTCTGCCTCAGCCTTCCAAGTAGCTGAAACTACAGGCGCGCGCTACCATGCCCGGCTAATTTTTTTTTTTTTTTTTTTTGTGATTTATTGCAGAGATGAGGTCTCGCCAAGTTGCCCACGTGGGTCTCGAACCTGTGAGCTCAGGCAATCCACTCACCTCAACCTCCCAAAATGCAGGATTAAAGTCTAAGCCACTGAGCCCGGCTTGACACAGACTTCTTAAGAATTTTTATATTTTCTTGTGGGCATGGTGGTTTTAGCCTGTAATTCTAGCTACTCAGGAGGCTGAGGTGGGAGGATTGCTTGAACCCAGGAGCTTAGGACCAGCCTGGGCAACATAGCGAGATCCTGTCTCTAACCTTGCCACCCAACAAAAACAAAAACTTACCCATTTGTGATTGTACCTGCCTGTAGTCCCAGCTGCTAGGGAGGCTGAGGTGGGAGGATTATTTGAGCCCAGGAGTTTGAGGCTGCAGTGAACTATGATCATGCCACTGTACTCCAGCCTGCGTAGCAGAGCGAGACTCTCTAAAATAATAAAAAAATTTTCTTGATACAAAATTTAAAACTTAATGTTAGTTCAGGTCATATCCCCTAAAGTACATTAACTATTTATAGTATCTAAAAATGACTATTTTTCTTTCTATAAAAATATTTGCTGAACTAATGAATGACTTTTGAGTGACAGATTTTTGAATGTGTGACACTATAGTTCTAATGGTTCCCATGTTACTGACTAATAAAGTGACAGTGACAAATAGACTTAGTTCTATCTTACTTAACCAAAAATAATTCAAAAATATTGAGGACAAATGCAAAATTTGCAGAGAAGAAAAAGGGTTAGAAAAATTCAGGAACCAAAATTAAACTGGTAAAACGATGTGGATAGAAAGTCTTTTACTAATATCCAAATCAGAGTGCATTTTAGTGTGTGTTTTTAAGTATTTTGCCTTTTCTATTTCGTTTCTAGAAACAATTATGAAAAAAGTGAATGAAAGACCATTATAATAATAACAATTTGGTGAACCACCCCCATCCAACTGGAGAAAATTGGTAAGACCACCAACTTAATTGCATTGCTTGCTATGCTTTTTTGTGGGTCTGCATATGTGTGCTCATATGTGCATGGTACTGAGCAAGACTCTACCTCAATCACTTGTCTGATATGCACATAAGTGTGTGTTTAGACGTTTAACAGGTGGCCGGGCTTGGTGGTTCAACCTGTAGTCCCGGCACTTTGGGAGCCCGAGGCGAGTGGATTGCCTGAGCCCACAGGTTTGAGACCAGCCTGGACAACTTGGCGAGACCTCGTTTCTACAATAAAAAAAATTACCCGGGCATGGTAGTGCATGCCTGTAGTTCCGGATACTTGGAAGGCTGAGGTGGAAGAATCCTCGGAGCCCAGCAGGTCCACGCTGGGGTGACCGTGAGCGTGCCACTGCACTCCAGCCTGGGCATGAGACACCAACTCAAAAAAAAAAAAAAAGTTTAAAAGAAGGCCTTTTAACTTATGGGAGTTGTTTTAACCCTTCTGTCTGAGGAATCAACATACTTTTTCAATGTAATGCTCATTACGAAGACACCTACACACACAGACACACACAAAACACAAATATACACCTCCTACAGAATTCTTTAAGATGCCTGGGATTATAACTTGTCACAGCACTTATTTTCTTTTTTTTAGTTATTGAGAAAAAATCATAGTATTATGGAGTCTTGGGTTAGAAGGGATCAAGACCATCACTTCCCTCTGCCTCTTTGTATTTGGATCCCCAACACAATGCCTGGAATATAGCCAGCCTTCACAAATGTTTATAGAATGAATATTGAATATGGTACAATCATCCAAAGAAAGATGAAATCTTTTTTAGGTGTCAGATGGTCATCCAGTCTTTGTTTGAGTACGAACAAAGAGAAAGCCTGTGCTCTGAAAGTCAGCATACAGGTGTGATTTGGGCTGTTCTGGAGAAGATGTAGAGGACTACAGTTGAGGCTTGAGAGCTCTGCTTCTCTGAGCTTCCCTACTGTCACTCTCTGGGACATAACTTAATATTACTGCATCCCTATAAGGTACAGAGGTAGTATGTTGAATGCTTTCTCAGTCTATAGAGGCGAGGACGTAATTTGGTTCTTATTCTAAACAACTTTCATCTCTAAAACTTCTGTATGGCTTTCTTTCTCAAAGATTTCTCTCCCTATTTTGTTGGCAACTGGGTAGATACTCTCCTTATGTACAATGAAGAATCAAATCTTTAAAAAAGAAATGGAATTTAATATGCTGTGAGGAACAAAATCTTTATAAATAAACTTGATTCAATACTCTAAAAAATTTAGGAGTGGAGGCCTGGCGTGGTGGCTCACTCCTGTAATCCCAGCACTTTGGGAGGCCAACGTGGGTAGATTGCTGGAACCCAGGAGTTCGAGACCAGCCTAGGCAACATAGCATGACCTTGCCTCTGCCAAAAACAAACAAACAAACAAACAAACAAAATACTAAAAACACACCAAAAAACTAGCTGGGTACAGTGGCTCATGCCTGTCATCTCAGCATTTTTGGAAGTGGAGGCAAGAGGACTGCCTGAACCCAGGAATTCGAGACTAACCTAGGAAACTTGGTGAAATCTCTTCTCTACAATAAATAAAAAATAAGCCAAACATGGTGGCACGTGCCTGTAGTTCCAGCTACTTGGAAACTGAGGTGGAAGGTTCACTTGAGCCCAGTAGGTCAAGGCTGTGGTGGCTGTAAGTAAGTGTGCCACTGCATTCCAGCCTGGGTGACAGTGAAACTCTGACTCAAAAAAAAAAAAAAAAAAAGATTCAGGAATTACTCGGCTCTCTGAAGTGAATTAAGTAATGAAAAGACTTAGGGGCAGGAGAATTAGGGCAGAGTTCCAATCTTGCCATGCAAAAGCTGGGCAAGTCATGAAACATCTCTGTACCTTACCTACATCTCGGACTCCAACTCAAAAAAAAAATAAATAAAAAATAAAAAAAATAGAGAGATGCAACTAACAAAGTTTAGAGTGAGCTTCTACTTTGTCTCTTCTTTAGGGTTTAAGCCTCTGGTATTCAATCAACATAAGCAATTCTGTCATATCAGATCCTTCTATGCAAGATCCGCAGTTAAGGATTTTACAAATTCATTTGAACTAAAATGATGATGGTTTACTATGACGGAAAATCCCACCAGCAAAAGGAGCCTTCTCTGAGTGTGTCCTTGCCAAGGGTTGAGCCAGTAGTACTGAAAGAGAGATGGGGTGGAAACAGAAGAGAAAGAGAAAGCTAGGGTTTGAAATATCTCCGATGAAGCAGCAAAGATGATAGGCTGAAACTGGGAAGTCAGGAAAAAAGGTCTCTGCTCTCTGGTAAGTCACTATACTCTTCAGAGGAGTGATGTCAGAAAGTAGTTAATGTCCAAGTAGTGGAATGTCTGTGGGAGCTCCCCAGCCCTTGGAAGGAAGGTTAAAGGCAGGCAAAAGGCAGAAAGGGATAGATTTTCATTAATCTTCAGTTTTTAATGAAGAAGAACATACAGTACACACCAGTATACACAATACTAATACCCAGTGGGGACTATGGAGCTTTTAGTTCAATTGCCCCTCTGTATATAAGATTTTTACTGATGGTCTTAAAAATAAGGGAAGTTATTTTGAAGCACAGGTCAACTTCCCTGCCAACTTTGGGACCTTTTATGATTCTTACTTGTCATGCTGCTTCAAAGATACTTAAAAAAATGAGCTCAATAAATATTCAGTGAGTTCTTCCTTTGTTCCAGATACTTTGCTACTTGGGTAGAAAAATGAGGTAACTTTCCTCTTCCAGGGGTTGCATAGTTCTGTCTTATTGTTTCTTTAGGCTAACTCTATGGTGGCTATTTTTTGTTGCTGTTGTTCAATCTATTTTAAGCAACATGGCACAACGGTTGAGACTGTAGCCTCTGAAAAGTTCAAATTCCATTTCAGCCAACGCTGCATTTTGGGAAACAGTTTGGCAATACTGTATTTTGAGGCACAACCTTTGAGATAGTAAATTTACTTACAATGATCTGTTACTAAAGGAATAATCTAAAATATTATAGAAGTTATAATCATTCAGAAGTATTCATTGAGATACTATTATGTTCTGTGTGCTTTCCTAGATGGTTTGGATACTTAACCGAATAAAACAGACCCCTGTCATTTTGGAGTTCACATTCTAGCAGCAGGAGACAGAAAACGTAACAATGAACCAATTAAATACATGAATTATATAGTATTTAGAAAGTGATCAGTGCTTTCAAAAGCAAAAATGTAGATCAGGGTAAAGGGAATCAGGAGTGCTGGGGATTCTGGGTGAGTTTCAGTTTTATATATATTCATTAGCATATGCATCGTTGAAAAGGTGATATTTGAGCAGAGACCTTAGGGGAGTGAGGGAGTTAATTATGGGTTCCAAAAGAGGAAGCAGCCAGTACAAAATCTAGAGTGGGACTGTGTTCTGAGTATTCAAGAAATAACAAGGAGGACAATATGAATGGAGCATAGTGAATGAATGGCAGAGTAATGGGAAAAACGGTCAGAGAGGTCATAGAGAGCTGTGTTGTAGAGAGCTTTGTAGACCACTGTAACGACTTCACTTTTATAATGGGTGAATGGGGAGCCACTGATTAGTGGAATGACGTGATCTGACCTATATATATATGTATTACAGGTTGAACCACCGAGCCCGGCTCTATTCCTATAATATTAAAGCTAAATTACCTTTTATTTTTCTTTCCCACGGTCCTTTGGAAAGCTCACTGGATGGACATTTTAAACCAAACCAGAGTGACTGAATTTGTCTTCTTGGGACTTACTGATAACCAAGCGCTGGAGATACTGTTTTTCATGGCATTCTCAGTCACTTATGGACTAACCCTTTTTGGGAACATTCTCATTGTCATTAGCATAGTCTTTACTCCACGTCTCCATACCCCTATGTATTTCTTCCTGAGCAATCTATCATTTATTGACATCTGCCACTCATCTGTCACTGTGCCCAAGATGCTGGAGGGTTTGCTTTTAGAGAGAAAGACCATTTCCTTTGGCAACTGTATCGCACAGCTCTTCTTCCTCCATCTTTTTGCTTGTGCTGAGATCTTTCTGCTGACCATTATGGCGTGCGATCGTTATGTGGCTATCTGTACTCCATTACACTACCCCAATGTAATGAACATGAAAGTCTGTGTACAGCTTGTCTTTGCTCTCTGGTTGGGAGGTACTGTTCACTCACTAGCGCAGACCTTCTTGACCATTCGTCTACCTTACTGTGGCCCCCAAATTATTGATAGCTACTTCTGTGATGTGCCTCCTGTCATCAAGCTAGCCTGTACAGACACACACCTCACAGGAATGTTGATCGTGTCCAATAGTGGAACCATCTCTCTCATCTGTTTTCTGGCCTTGGCCACCTCCTGTACAGTCATCCTGGTCTCCCTTCGAAAGTACTCAGCTGAAGGGCGCTGGAAAGCCCTGTCTACCTGCTCAGCCCATTTCATGGTGGTTGCCCTCTTGTTTGGGCCATGCATCTTCATCTACACTTGACCAGACACGAGCTTCGCCATTGATAAGGTGGTGTCTGTCTTCTACACAGTGGTCACCCCTTTGCTGAATTCCCTCATTTACACCTTGAGGAATGAAGAGGTAAAAAGTGCCATAAAGCAGCTCAGGCAGAGTCAAGGTTTTTTCATTAAATCATATACATGAGGGGCACTGGGATTGCAAACATGATTGCAGCCATGTCTGTAACAAGAGAGCAAAATTAAAGAGTCAAAACATTAGGTAAAATGACATGGAACAAGTCAGATTCTGCATTAAAGACAATGACTTATTAACTTTATTTAAATAAAGGCAAATATGTTGGAACATATAAGGGAAAATAACTCAGGAAAGTTTAAAGAAGGCTTTGGGTCCACCAGCAAAAGAATACAATTTGGGGAACTCAGTCCACTCTCAATTTCAGGACCAGGAACAGCTGTGAGAAGCTACTCTCTTGATTTATATTGTTCTGTGGGTTATTGGCTCTAGGAAGCTATACATCACACATTTATACATTAAAGTGGCTTCAATTTTGCTTTCGAATATATTTTCAAGTTGTATAAATAAGTCTTTACTTGTTTATATTGAATTAAACTTTGTTGTTTTTGAATGCAATTATCTATGTCTAGATTTTTAAAAAAACTTTTTGTAGTACTTTTATTTTGGTGAAATCAAGTTGGATATGTATAAACAACTCATTTAAAAATAAACTCTATTAAGGTAAAATTTCTATTACACAGAATGCACCCATTTTAATTGTACAGTTTGATATTTTTCAGCAAAAGTATACATATACCCACATTGCTCTGCCATTTTGATCAAGATTTAGAATATTTTCACCATCCCAAAGAGTTTCCTTCAGCCCCTTCCCAGCTAATCTCTCTTTCTCTACCCAAGCATCCAAGAATCTGATTTTTGTCATTGTAGATGAGATTTGTCTTTCTGAGAGTTTCATACAGATTGAACTGTATAATTTCCCCTGTACATAGACTACTCATGTACCTAATCCTGACTTGTACACCACATCTCAATAATAGAATAAGGAGGAAAAAAATTTGAATCATATAGTATGTACTCTGCGCTTGGCTTCTTTTACTCTGTGTGCTCTTTCTGAGATTAATCCATGTTTTTGTGAGTATCAGTAGTTTGTTCCTTTTTATTGTTGAGTAATATTTCATTGTATGAATATAACACGTTTGTTTATTCTTTTATGTATTGATGACAATTCCAGTTTTTGACAATTATGAATAAAGTAGCTATAAACATTTATGTATGGGCTACTTTGTATACGTTTTTATTTCTCTTGGGCAAATACTTAGGGGTAGAGTTTCTGGAGCAATGGCAAATGTATTCTTGACTTTGTAAGAAATTGCAAGACAGTTTTTCAGAGTGGTTGTATGATCTTAATACTCTCACCAGAAGTATGAGAGTTTTACACCTGACAGTATTGTCAGTCTTTAGTTTTAGACATTCTAGTGTGTATGTGGTTTTGATTTTCATTTCCCTAATGACTAATGATGCTGAGCATCTTTTCATTTGCTTAGTATCCCTTCATATATCTTGTTTTGTAATGTGTCTTGTTCAACTATTTTGCTCATTTATTATTATTTTTATTATTATTTTTGTCTTCTTGTCACTGTGTTGTATATTCTGGACACAAGATATTTTTTGAATATATGACTTGCTAGGATTTTTTCTCACTCTATACTCTGCAATCTCATTTTCTTGAAGATATATTTTGAAGAGCAGAAATTTTAAACTTGATTCAATGAATCATTTAAAAATTTTTATGGGTGATGCTTTTTGTCCTAAGAAATATTTTTTTAGTTGGAGTCTCACTCTGTCATCCAGGTTGGAGTGCAGCGGCAGGATCATGGCTACTGTAGCCTGGACCTGCCAGGCTCAGGTGATCCTTCCACCTCAGCATTCCAAGTAGCTGGAACCACAGACATGTGCCACCATACCTCTAATTTTTTGATTTATTGTAGAGATGAGGTCTTACCAAGTTGCCCAGGCTAGTCATGAATTCCTAGGCTCAGGCAGTACTCTCAATTCTGCCTCCCAAAGTGCTGGGATTATAGGCATGAGCTGCTGCACCTGTCCAGTCCTAAGAAATCTTTGAAAATCTGAAAGATTTTCTCCAATAAATTCGCTTTAGGTTCTAGGTCTATGATCTAGAACTTGATTTTCATATATGGTGTGAGATAAAGGTTGAGGGTTACTTTTTTCATCTATCTGGTTGACCTAGTACCATTTGAAAAGATTATTCTTTCTCCATTGAATTATCTTGGTGCCTTTGTTGAAAATGATTGACTCTTAAAGAGTGAATTTATTTTTGGATTATTTATTCTGTTTCATTGACTTATGTGTCTGTACTTGCACCAAAAGCACACTGCTTTGGTTATTGTAGCTTATAATAAGTCTTGAAGTTATGTGGTATGAGCCCTCATTGATACTTTTCAAAATTGTTTTGCTATTCCAGGTTCTTTGCATCTCCACCCACATTTTTGAAAAAACCTATCTATTTATACAAAGGAGAATGCAGGAACTTAGGTTAAGATTGCCTTAGATCTACAGATGATCCATTTGGGAAAGAATTCACATCTTAATAATATTCAATCTCCCGATCCGTGAACATGGTATATCCCTTTATTTATTTATTATTTTTTTTGAGTTGGAGTCTCACTCTGTCGCCCAGACTGGAGTGCAGTGGCCGCTCCCAGCCACCACAGCCTCAACCTGCTGGACTCCGGCGATCCTTCCGTCTCAGCCTTCCGAGTAGCTGGAACTACAGGCGTGCGCTACCATGCCCGGCTAATTTTTTTTTTATTTATTGTAGAGATGAGGTCTCACCAAGTTGCCCAGGCAGGTCTGGAACCCGCGGGCTCAGGCAATCCATTCACCTCAGCCTCCCAAGGTGTGGGATTACAGGCTGAGCCACTGAGCCCAGCTTTTTTTTTTTTTTTGAGTTGGAGTCTCACTCTGTCCCCAGACTGGAGTGCAGTGGCTGCTCCTGGCCACTGCAGCCTTGGCCTGCTGGGCTCCAGCGATCCTTCCGCCTCAGCCTTCCAAGTAGCTGGAACTACAGGCACGCTCTACCACGCCTGGCTAATTTTTGATTTATTGTAGAGATGAGATCTTGCCAAGTTGCCTACGCGGGTCTCGAACCTATGGGCTCAGGCAATCCACTCACCTCAGCCTCCCAAGGTGCAGGATTATAGGCTGAGCCACCGAGCCTGGCTCTATCCCTTTATTTATTTAGAGTTCCTTTAATTTATTTCAGCAGTTTTAGTAATTTTCTTTTTTTTTTTTGAGTTGAAGTCTCACTCTGTCGCCCAGACTGGAGTGCAGTGGCCGCTCCCGGCCACCGCAGCCTTGACCTGCTGGGCTGCGGTGATTCTTCTGCCTCAGCCTTCCAAGTAGCTGGAACTACAGGTGTGCGCTACCACACCCGGCTAATTTTTTGATTTATTGTAGAGATGAGGTCATTTACTTTTTTTTTTGAGTTCGAGTCTCACTCTGTCACCCAGACTGGAGTGCAGTGGCATGCTCCTGGCCACCTAAGCCTCGACCTGTTGGGTTCAGGTGATCCTTCCACCTCAGCCTTCCAAATAGCTGGAACTACAGGTGTGCACTACCATGTTCGGCTAATTTTTTGATTTATTATAGAGATGAGGTCTCGCCAAGTTGCCCAGCTGGGTATCGAACCCATGGGCTCAGGCAATCCATTTACCTCAGCCTCCCAAAGCACGGAATTACAGGCTGAGCCACCAAGCCTGGTTTAGTAATTTTCATTTATAATCACACATATTTCATTAAATTTGCCTAAGTATCTTATATTTTTGATGATATTATTAATTTCATTTTAAATTCCTATTGGTAGTATGAAATAATACAATGCATTTATATAGATCACGTTTGTACTAGTGACATTGCTAAATTCACATACAAGTTCTGGTAAATTTTTTCCTGTAGATTCCTTAGGCTTTTTTAATATTCATAATTATGTCATCTGAAGATAAAGACAGTTTTAATTTAATTAAACATTTACTTTTTTTCTTGTCTTATTATACTGGCTAGGTCCTCCAGCACAGTGTTTAATAGAAGTGATGAAAGCAGCTTTGTTCCTGATTGAAGGGGAAAGCTTTCAGCCTTTCATCATCAAGTATAATGTTAACTGTAAGGTTTTCTAGATGCCCTTTGTAAATACAAGGAGATTTTCTTTTCTATATAGTTTGCTGATAATTTTTAACATAAATAGGTACTGTATTTTATCAAATGATTTTTCTGCAATTGTTGACATAGTTATAAAGTTTTTTCCCTTAATTTTTTAAATGTGGTACTATGATTTGAATGTTTTGGTCCCCTTCAAAATTCTTGTTGAAGCCGGGCTCGGTGGCTCAGCCTGTAATCCTGCGCCTTTGGGAGGCCGAGGTGAGTGGATTGCCTGAGCCCACGGGTTCGAGACCCACCTGGACAGCGAGACCTCATCTCTACAATAAACCAAAAAAAAAATTAGCTGTGCGTGGTAGCACGTGCCTGTAATTCCGGCTACTTGGAAGGCTGAGGCGGAAGGATCGCCGGAGCCCAGCAGGTCGAGGCTGTGGTGGCCGGAAGCGGCCACTGCACTCCAGTCTGGGCGACAGAGTGAGACTCCAACTCAAAAAAAAAAATTCTTGTTGAAATTCAATCTCCAATACAGCAGTATTAAGAGGTGTGGTCTTTCGGAGGTGACTGAGTCATGAGGGTTCTGGCCTCAAAATGAGATTAGTGCCCTTATAAAAAGGCCTGATGGAAGAAGTTTACCCACTTTGTTCCTTGTGTCATATGAGGACACAGCACTCTTCCTTTCTGGAAGATGCAACAACAGGCACAATTTTAGAAGAAGAGAGAGCAGCCCTCATGGACACTGAACCTACTGGCACCTTGAGCTTGGATCTTCCAGCCTTCAGAACTGTGGGAAATAAATTTTTCTTGCTTATAAAGTTACCCAGTCTATGGTATGTTGTTGTAGCAGCACAGACTAAGACATGTAGTAGAGTACATTAATTGATGTTCAAATATTAATCCTACTCTGACATGTTGGGATAAACTTTATTTTTTTGTCCTCTTGTCATTGTGTTATATATTCTGGACATATGATCTTTGTTTGATATATGTCTTGCCAATAATTTTTCTCACTCTATGCCTTGCAATTTCATTTTCTTGCAATTTTATTTCTATTATCCCTTGTGGGATAATGGATTGCTGTTTTTACATATCGTCAAATTCAATTTGTTAATATTTTGTTAGGTATGTTTGAATCTATGTTTATGGAGGTTCTTGGTCTGAGTTTTATTTTCTTGTAATGCTTTGTTTAGATTTGGTATCAGTAATGTTGACCTCATAAAATGCATTGGGAAACGCTTCCTCCTCTTTCGTTTTTAGGAAGAGTTTGTATAATATTTTTTACTATTCTTTAAATATTTGATGGAAACTGAGGATTTTCAAACAACTCCACTAATTATTTGATATTTTCCCATTGAGTTGAATGTGGGCTAGTCTTAGTGACTTAGTTGAAATAAGTAGAATGTAGCAAAAGTGATGCTGTGTAACTTCTGAGGATGGGTCAGAAAAGGCCATGAATCTTCTACCTGATTCTTTTGAAAGTTTTCCTCTTGGGTGGTTTTGAAAGTTTTCCTCTTGGGTGGCTACCTCTCAAAACTCATTCACCATGCTATCCTATGATTGAAAGGAGTAGAATTAGATATAGATGAACATATAGATGGTCAGAGAGCTACCATCTAAAATAGTTACAACATCAATTTTAATGAGGAGAAAGGAATGAAACAGGGTATACTTTTTAAAATTAAAATGAATTTAAAAAATGTTGTAGAGACGGGGTCTCTCTATGTTGTCTGGACTGGTCTCAAAGTCCTAGCTTCCAGCAGTCCTACTGTCTTGAGCTCTCAAAGTGCTGGGATTACAGGTATGAATCACTGTCCCTGGTGTGAAATAGAGTCCATTTAACATTAAAAATATACTGCTATTTCTTTGCTTATTCTAATAGGAACTTAGGATTGATTGAAGCTTTTGGGTCACTATTCTCCTGATCTGTCAACTTGTAGAAATAATGCTTTAGAGTATTCTGGAGAATTGATACCAGACAACGAGGCCATCCATTCATTCCAGGCACATTTTTTTTTTTTTGAGATGGAGTCTCACTCCATCGCTCAGGCTGGAGTGCAGTGGCATGCTCACAGCCACCCCAGCATCGACTGGCTGGGCTGGGCGATCCTTCTGCCTCAGCCTTCCAAGTAGCTGGAACTACAGGCGTGCACTACCACACTCAGCTAATTTTTGATTTGTTGTAGAGATGAAGTCTCTCCAAGTTGCCTGGGCTGGTCTTGAACCCACAGGCTCAGGCAATCCACTCGCCTCGGCCTCCTGAAGTGCTGGGATTACAGACTGAGCCACGGAGCGTGGCCTCCAGGCACATATTAACACAATGCAGAGTGAGTGATCTACTAACTCTAACTAACTAGTAATGAATGATTGAAATGACAGAAAATACTCAAAAGGAGAAATAATCAGAAACAGTCAATTAAATAAACTGGGAGGCCGGGCTCGGTGGCTCAGCCTGTAATCCCGCGCCTTTGGGAAGCTGAGGTGAGTGGATTGCCTGGGTCCGCGGGTTCGAGACCCGCCTGGGCAGTGAGACCTCATCTCTACAATAAATCAAAAAAATCAACCGGGCGTGGTAGCGCGCGCCTGTAATTCCGGCTACTCGGAAGGCTGAGGTGGAAGGATCGCCGGAGCCCAGCAGGCGAGGTTGCGGTGGCTGGGAGCGGCCACTGCACTCCAGTCTGGGCGACAGAGTGAGACTCCAACTCAAGAAAAAAAAAAAATAAATAAATAAACTGGGAGATGCTCATGAAAATATATAAATATCATTACTTTAAATTGACAAGTGTAGCATATTTCCAATCTCCTACAATTCTCATATAAAACTTAAGTCAAAATAAGAGTTTTAAGTGTTTATTATGAAGTCCAGATATCATTATTTTTACACATGTTAAAACTTAGAAAATAATCCAATTATGCCTCTACTTTAAGTACTTATATATGCATAGTTATTCACACCTAGTAGTATCTGGTAGGCACAAATAAATTCACAATGCCTCATTTGTTTATTTGTATTATAGCAATAATACTCTATTGCAGCACTCTTCAACCTTTTTGGCATCAGGAACCAGTTTTGTGGAAGACAATTTTTCCATGGACCTGGGTGGAGAGAGAGTTTCGGGATAATTCAAGTTCATTACATGTGTTGTGCACTTTATTTCTGTTATTACATTGTAATATATAATAAAAATAATTATATAACTCATCATAATGCAAAATTCTGTACTTGGGAGCCCTATACTTGTTTTCCTATACTAGACAGTCCCGTCTGAGGGTGATGGGAGACAGTGACAGATATCACCGCCTCAGCTCCACCTCAGATCATCAGCATTAGATTCTCCTAAGTAGCATGCAACCTAACGCCCTCCCACATGCACAGCTCACAACAAGGTTCATGCTCCTTTAAGAATCTAATGCCACCCCGCTGATCTGACAGGAGGCGGACCTCAGGTGGTAATGCAAGTGATGGGGAGTGGCTGTAAATACAGATGAAGCTTCGCTCGCTCACCACTCACCTGGACAAGGATGTTTGAATCTGTGTTCAAACTCCACCCATGGTCTAGGAGTAGGGACCCCTGCTCTATTGTACAGATAGAAGATGATTGTACCTGAGGTATTCAAATGTTGAATACAAAGTTGTTGAACAAATTTCTATATGGATACATAATGATTCTTCTCTCCCCTTTAAAGTAAGTCAACCACATAGCCAAGAGTGAAAATATTTTCATCTTATTCTTTATTCTCTGTTTATTCAGTGAGTAACTAAACACATTTTTATCTTGTCCCCAAGTCTGAAAAGGTTTTCTATGAAATGGAGGATAAATGATTTATTTTATTTTACTTTTTAAAATTTAAAGATGTAGGATACAAGTCAGAATTGGTTGCATAAGTGGTTTACATACAGGTGAAGTTTGGGCCTCCCATTGGATATCACTTTGCTGGATTAGGATCAGCACCCTTACTGATGCTATGTGCCTCCCCTCCCCTGGCAGTATCCTGGTACTGCCAATCCCTTTCTTGCAGTATTATGCTTGATGTACAGAGTCCACTTATGGGTGAGAACATGTGGCACTCAGTTCTTTGTTTACCTTTCCAGAGAGTTGTGAAGATTAATGTGATTGAAAATGGGCACTACTAGAAATTTTGCTCGCTGGTATGAACAGAATAAACAGACTTGTCATTCTTGTTCTGTTACAGCTCACCAGCTAGAACCTTAATGACTGCCATGTAGCACTGTTTTGTCTGTCACACTGTAGGGCCTATTCCTGCACAAGAGGTTGCATGTGGGCTCTTTGGAAAGATGTTTCTCCTTATTGTCTGCCATTGCTTATAATAAAAGAGCATTTTGTACAAATTCTATAATTCTCAAATTTCGCTCAGCAATACAGCCAACCAGTTCAAATAAATATAGTTTTACACTATTCAGGGAGTTATCTTTGGGAAATAAACTACTCTATTAAATATTTGATTTGTCTGTTGGAAGTTAATATATGATATCCAGAAAACCCTACCTAATGCTTTCATAATCATGCTTCTGTATAACTGAAATGGCTTGTTTCACTTGAGTTTCCTTCCCAGCACATTTCCTGGCAAAATTAATAATTTTTCTAATAAAAAATATGATAAGGGTCTTGTTTATCACAGGGTTATTAATCATACCCTCACCGATTGCCTGGGAAGTCCCAGCTGCATTTAAGCCTAACTTTCTCACTGATGGAGTCAGAGTGAACTATCGATTCCCAATGTGTCATGCTCTTTTGTATAAATGCATATGAGATACTGCCTGGAATATACTCTTCATATTCCCTGGTTTCTCTGTCCACTCAACACATGCCACTCTGTCACAATATGTGCCCCCACAACTAGACTCAAGATGTTGGGTTATAGATCATGTAGTATTCAACTTGGTATTTTCTTTCTTTCTTTTTTTTTTTCTAAAGCAGGATTTGTTGAGAGGACAGAAAAGCTCCCACAGCGGGAGGGGAGCCAAAGGGGTTGTCCCAACTTGGTATTTTCTACCAGCTCTTAGAGCAATATTTGGTGACCATTAAGTATTTAGTAATAAGTGCTTAATTGAACAAATTTTCTGCATAATAATGAAAATAAAGTTATTCATAATTTACTTTGCCACTTCTGTGCTTAAACCATTCTGGTGGCTTTTCATTGTACTGAAAAAGTGTCTAGGCTGGGCTCGGTGGCTCAGCCTGTGATCCCAGCACTTTGGGAGGCTGAAGTGAGTGGATTGCCTGAGCCCACGGGTTCGAGACCAGCCCGGGAAACTTGGTGAGACCTCGTCTCTACAATAAAATAAAACATTAGCCAGGCATGGTAGCACGCGCCTATAGTCCTGCTACTTGGAAGACTGAGGCAGAAAGATCACCGGAGCCCAGCAGGTTGACGCTGGGGTGGCCGTGAATGTGCCACTGCACTCCAGCCTGGGCAACAGAATGAGACTCCAACTCAAAAAAAAAAAAAAAAAGAAAAGATTCTAGACTTCTTGAGAAAACATAGAAGATTTCTTTTCACCTCTTCAATATTACTCTCTTGCCACTGCTACTCTCTGTCTTACACTTTAAGCTGTAATCACAATGACCATTCGCTTCTTGGAACAAGCCGAGGTCTTTCCCAGCATAGGTCTTTTCACCTGTCATTTCCTCTGCCTAGAATAGTCATAATCTCTCTTTTATCATGGTTGGATCCTTTTCTTCTTTCACATCTTAGCTTAAACGTAACTTTCTCTGAAAGACCCTCCTTGACCATTCAGTCTAAATGTGGTCTCTTCCATATTCTCTAATAGCACATTGCTCTATTCTTCTGCAGCATGTATCACAGTTAAAATGTATTTGTTCATATTTTTGTTTTCTATATTCACTACACTCTAAATTCCATGAATGAGGGGCTATATGTATATCTTATTTGTGTCTATAAACCTAATACCTAGCACATAATAGGTGCTCAGTATATATGTGTCAAATGAATGAATAATAAGACATTCCTGTTTCATTGTTCTGATGGCAGGTTTTGCCTGGATACTTGAGAGAGTCAATAACTTCAGTAGTTCAAACTCTTCCTTCTCAGCCATCAGAGTCATATGGAAACTCAATTTGTTTAATTTACCAGTGTCTTCTATGTTGTTTACACAAGTATCTGAGTGAATGATGTATGTAGGCGAGGGTTGCCCAGAAATCTGAAGGTTGGTTTAGACCTTGATCATCATGTGATGATCAGAGAGAGGCAGAATAATGTAATGAAAACAGCTTGAGTTTGTGTTGATACACCTGGGTTCACATCCTGCCTTCATCATATCCTAGAAGAGTGACTTTAGGTATATTATTTGAGCTTTTTTTTCATGTATAAACAAGCATAATAATACCTACCTCTCAGTGTTATTGGGAGAATTAAGTAAATACATAGTGCCTAGAACAATTTTCAGCACATGGAAGATATTAACAATCATAGCTATTGCCATGATTGTCAAATATTGGGCCAAGGATAATTTTATGTCTTATAATCTGATGAATATAGTGTGCAACTTATTCTTTGAAAGGCATTTCTTTGATTTGGAGCACCAAGCATCCTAAGAACTTAGACATTTTCATTTTTCCTCTTTCTTCTCTTTCCTTCCCACTAACTTGTTCAAGGCACTCTTCATGTCTTCATTCCTAAGGGTATAGATAATGGGGTTCAGCAGAGGGGTGACAGCAGTGAAAAACACAGACACCACCTTGTCCTCTGGTAGGCTGATGGATGGGCGGGAATAGATGAAGATGCAGTGTCCCAGGAAGAGGGTGACTACCGTGAGGTGGGCTGCACACGTGGACAGGGCTTTTCGCCTGCCCTCGGAGATCTGCTGCCTCAGATTCACCAGGATGATGGCGTAGGACACCACCAGGACCACAAAACAGACCACAGAGATCAGCCCACTGTTGGAGACAATGAGAATCTCAATGATGTGGGTATCAGTGCAGGCCAGTTTGATCACCTGCGGTACATCACAGAAGAAGTTGTCAATCTCATCAGGACCACAGTAGGGCAGCTTGATGGTGAGGGAAGTCAGGGCGATAGAGTGGATGGTCCCCCCTGTCCAGAGGGCCACAGCCAGCAGCACACATACCTTCCAGTTCATCACTATCATGTATTGCAGGGGTTTACAAATGGCCACATACCTATCATAGGCCATGACGGTGAGGAGGAAGATCTCTGTGCAGGCAAAGAGGTGCAGGAAGAACATCTGGGTCACACAGGCATCAAAAGAGATGAGCTTTTTTTCTGACCAGGTGTCTATCAGCATCTTGGGGACAGTGACAGTGGAGTGGCAGACATCAATAAAGGACAGGTTGCTGAGGAAGAAATACATGGGTGTATGGAGCCGACGGTCATAGATAATCGTTATGACAATGAGGATGTTCCCAATCAATGTCAGGACATAGAAAACGAGGAACATCGAAAACATAGCCATCTGTACCTTTTGATTTACAGATAAACCTCTAAGCCAAAAATATGCCACTAAAGAAGTTCGATTAAGTAGGACAGCCTCTTCCATTCTTTTTGTTGGTTCCTCCTGTCAAGAATTAGGACAAAAAAATCCCAATATAACATTTAGTAGCTGCACCAATCATTTGGGCACTTAGTTTCTTGTGTGCTATGATTTTTCTCTCCATTTAGAATCTATGTTCAAATATTGTGTGTTTCATTTTGAAATCCCCATTCAACATTTTAAATCATGCTGTACACATAGTAGGTGCTAATCACACACTTTTGGAAAAATAGAATAGAGAATCCTGATTCACTAAGAGATATGAAATGACTTTGAAGAGAAAGAGGCAGAGACCAAACAAGTTTTTCTCCCATACTGTACTAAGGTATCAGAGTTTAGATCTAGATTATACATTTTTTACGGGAAAAAAAGTTAAGGTTCTTCTGGCTCTAAATAAGTAATTTGTTCATAGCTACACAAATCTGGGCCTCGAACATAGTTTTCTTTATTGTCCAGCTGACTACACTTTTCAGTAACCCAAACTACTGACTCCCCTGTTGGCTTTAACATGGTGCTCTGAGACTGTCATTTCCATGATATGACTTTAGAAGGGTGGCAGCTTTTTACCAAGCGACTGGACAATTGAAATGTGGCTGTGATTTTTTTGAGCGGTTCTTTTTTTTTTTTTTTTGAGTTGGAGTCTCACTCTGTCGCCCAGACTGTCGCCCAGGTCGAGGCTCCCGGCCACCGCAGCCTCGACCTGCTGGGCTCCGGCGATCCTTCCGCCTCAGCCTTCCGATTAGCCGGAATTACAGGCACGCACTACCACACCCGGCTGATTTTTTGGTTTATTGTAGAGATGAGGTCTCGCCAAGTTGCCCAGGTGGGTCTCGAACCCATGGGCTCAGGCAATTCATTCACCTCGGCCTCCCAAAGTGTGGGATTACAGGCTGAGCCACAGAGCCCGGCCTCCAGTTCTTTTCAAAGTCCCATTCTGTTGTCTGACTTACTGCTCCATGAGTAAAACAAAAGCAGGTGCTTTATTTTCTTTTAAATTAGCTGTCTGTGACAAAAGTATCACTGTTTAAAAAACAAGTATACGTATTATGTAAAGTTATAGGATTTTGGCCCTTAAAAGGACTTGAGAGTTTGCATAATTATTATTATTTGTTTTCATTTTACAACTAGACAAAATGAGGCACAGAGCGGCAAAACAAATGATACAAGATTAGAATTGGAGTCACAGGTGAGTCTAGAGCTCAAGTCTCCTGACTTCTGGTCAGTACTCTCCCCACTCTACCTCCACTCTGATCTGAATTTTTGTAGTGGCCGTTAATTGGGGAGTCAAGTAGAATGTGTCTAAGTGACCTCCCTCTTTCTTCCCTTGGTCTTCTGAGTCAGATTGTATGTGTGTGGGGTCTCTGGGGAGCCTCTCTGCTCCGTCTTGCCTCCTCCATGCCACTGCCTTCACGCACAGCCTTCCAGGGGTGGCCCACCCAAGGGAGCTGTCTCTCTCGAATGCTTGGACCCCATCATTCTATGCTACCTTCTTCCTATCAAGGATTACTATTGGTGCTTTATATCATCCGTCAAGATCAGGTTCGCTGATAGATGAATGAATCAACCATCACCGCTTATAAAAAAGGCTAGAGAAAGCTTCTTTTTTGCTCCTAGTTCTCTCTTTGTCCTCAGATATTTCCTATACCCCATCATGTTAGTCGTCTGCAGATAATGGCCCTTTTTGCTGTCTCTATCAGAGGAAAGACTAATGATAGTGTCAAATCAAGGAACTTGCAAAGTAGATCAGTGGCAAAGAAGATATATTTGCATCAGGAGAAGTCAGTCTTTCAGCGAACATTTAAAAATTAAACTCACTGTGTCTGGTACTTGGATTAACATTTACAGAAAAACCGTGATGTAGCTATCGATTAATTTCACTGTTTAGAGTTTTTTTGTAGAGTATTTGCTTAAGGCTTTTTTTCCCCAAAAAACTGTTTTAAGTGTTACTGATTTATGTCTGCTTCCATGGCTGCAAAGTTGAAACCTGGAGAACTGACCAACAGTGGAGTCAAGGGTTTATTTTAAAATCAGTATGGGAAATTTCACCTGTACAGACCAGAAAGGGTGTGCAGATTCAGTACAGTGTCTGAAATGAAGACTTCTATTCTGTCCTCATATTATAGGGATATATGTATATTTTAACTAACCTTTTTCTTTCATCACCATTTTTTCCATTTCTGTGGAATAATAGAAAAACATGCTTTGAAAAATGGAGCTATGTTCAACTGCAATAGAAATTTGGTGATAGTTTATGTCAAGGCTATGGAGAAAAAAAAGAAAACCAAACCTAGTGTTTATTACATACATTTCAGGAAAATAGGGGGAAATGATTAACAACAAAAACAGAGAAAAACTGAAATAACTTTAAAACTCACCCTGAGTTGTTTCTGATGGTTTCAGTATATCCAAAAGTAACTGACGTATCAGACCTGTAGTTTCAATATCAGAAGTATAATCTTTCAGTAGAAAGAACAATTTATTTGAAGTTGGACAAATCAAATAACTCCATTTACCTTAATTTTTTTTAAAAGAAAGATGTGAGCCCTCACAGTTCCTTTGGGTCTTGTTCACAGTTCTGGTGATGTTACAGTAGATGTATTTGTTGATATTTTCTGGTAAGAGGTACTATTTCAGGATTTCTGCAAAAAGTACACCTTTGTATCTATATTATTATCATTTTTCAATATGTCAAAGCCTGTAACTCCACAGTAAGATTTTCTAGGATTGATTTCCAGTTAACTGAAGATGTGGTATAGAAATGGCATTTTTTTTTCACTTTTCCAGATTGTAGTGATGAGTAGAAAGGATTAAAAGCCACAATCAACCACTTTCACAAGTCATGCTAGTTTATCAAGGCACTTCTAACAAATAACTTGATCTAATTATTCAGAAAGCCAGTGTAGCTGAAGCATCCTGTTTTCTTAACAGCACACTCTTTAGGTGCAAATTTTGTACGGTTAGTTTCAGATGGAATAAATCCATCTTCAAGAACTGAAGGGGAATCCGTAAAGAAAGAAAGCAGCTGGCACTGGCAGCTTTAGCATTGGTGTTTTTCTACCTGAATTATATAGGCTTTATGATCTTGGGAACGTAAAAGCAATGACATCAGCTTGCCCTAGTCACTAGTTAGGAAAAGTTAATTCCATGGGGAATGAAGTTACAGACTTTGCAATCACCAATAAGAATTTGATGAGAAAACAATACTTCAACATCTAAATCTTTAGGATGTATTCACATGTGATTAAGTGAAGTACTATTTAGTGATTGCCTACTATGTGCTAAGTATTAAGTGATGGGCTTTCCTGTTTTCTTATTTAATCCATATGGAAATGCAGAGCTGAGGGAATAGGTAGAATAGGAGTTGAGGTTTTAGTCAACTCTGACCGAGAGATTAAGTGCTTTGATTTTAGAGCCAGATTGTCTAGGTGCACATTCCAATGTCTTAGATGTGCATATTTGGGCAACTCATTTAAGTTAGGTCTTCAGTTTTCCCATCCACAAAACATAAACAATAAGGTTAAAATTTTTTAGAACTCTTGAAATCTTTGCGAAGCATGTGGCACTTAGTGTGTTACCTATAGTAATATAATTATGTAATATGCAATTCAAACAAAAAATAAAAATAAAAAAACAAAAATAACAAGAACAAAAAACCCAACCTATCACCAACTACCAGCCAACATTTTAGGCTTCAGGTATTCATTAATTTGGATAACAGTAAAAATTTAAAACCTCTTGCTTTGATTCTTCTTTCATTTCCTCTGATGTATGAGCCTGGTGGTCTAAAAAGATTCCAAAAGAGAGGAAATGGAGATTACACTTTGAGTTTGGATTTCAAGACTGAATAGTTTTGTGGAATGGTTACGATGTCTTATATAAAGAGTATGGAGGTGGAAATAGGCCTTACAGCCAACCCCTCATGCAACAGTGTGCATAAGAGAAGAAGGCAATAGAGGGAACATGTCAGAAGTCACCCAACATGCTTATGCCCCAGGCTTTGTGGCTTGGACTCCTTTTCCCTAGTTTTCTGTTGGAGTCATTATCTTCGATCAGAGACCAGACTTGGATGCACTGAGAAACCTGGAGCTTCCAGACTTACTACTGCTGCTACTTGGTCAATATGGGGCTTCTATTGTCACTATAACAGCCTTGGAAATCATGGTAGACATTAGGAAGAGGGATATTCTGGCCATACTCATTCTTTGTACTTTTGGAACTGAGATACTTTAACATAATAACATGGCATACAATGCAGAAAATAATGTTCCATGGATCATAGGGCAATTACTGATCAAATGCAAGGTCGAGCAATTAATTTTGACCTTTTTATATCACAGCTTCTGTACTTTCCCTCACCTCTTGATGGCCTTTCTCCCTGGCCCACGACTTCCTTCTGACTGTACACACACTGCCTCTTAGGTGTCCCACTCAGGCTTTTCCTCCCTGGATGCAAAGTCTCTCCCGTTTCAAAATTGCATGTTTCTATTTCCTCCATAGAATAAATGAAAGCAATGGTTTACACTTGCATAGCACTTTAGGGTTTGCAAAGCTCTTTCACACTCATATTTTATTTGATCTTTGCAACACTCCCGTGAGGTAGGGAGAACTACAGAAACACTGGACTTGGTGTTAAATGGTTTTCACAGAGTTTACATGTCAAGTTGGCACCTGAATCAGTGTTTAAACTCAGTCTTCTGGTGCCAAATCTGTGTTTACTCCGTTACTTCACTTGGATGCTGCACATTAAAAAAGAGCAATAGCTTTAAGTTATGAATAACTGGCTAACCTCACCTTCCGAGAGAGGAGTAAGCAAGAAGCAGGTTAGGCAGATTGGGCTGGTCTCTGGTAAGACTCCATTTTACCTGGAGAAACAGCTGCAAGCTGCAGGATCCGGACAAAGGCTACATCCATTCCCTTTTTGCTTGCTTTCTCTATTTTTTGCACATCTTTTCCTAATTGGCCCTTTCCAGTCCTCTCCCCATCGACCCTTTACACTATCATGCCACTTTTTCAGTCCTTGCTACTGACCGATTAGATTAGTGTGTTTTCAGTCCCTGCTACCAACCAATCAGCACGCCCCTGAGTGCGATATAAACCCCTATATCGGCCCTATCTTGACCCCTCAGCGGCCCTATGTTGACCACCCGTTTGGGAGCCCAGAAACTCGCTTGGGGCAACCCACTTGGTCCCCCCTCTCGGGTTCCCCTCTGGCTGTGAGAGCTGCTAACACTTACTTCCTGAATAAATGTTGACTTGCTCGCCCTTTGGTGTCCTAGATTCTTAATCCTAGCAGTCGTGAGACAAGAACTTGGGATTCATCAAGTCAACAGAGCTGCAACCTTTCCTGACCAGGAAGGGAATTCTCCAAGCAAGAGCTGAGAACTGTACCACTCCTTGGGGCTCCGCCGCTGTCAGGCACCCCCGAGTTCCAGGGTGCCATAGTCCTAGGTCACCATGTGGGTCTCAGGGCGTCATTGTGTCCTTGGACTTCTCTTTGGACTCCACATGGGTCCCAGGCTGGCAGTGCAGCCCAGGTGGGACTGCAACACATCTATGGAAGACGCATCTTTAAAGGAATTGCTTGTTAAATCATATAGACATTTTTCACCGGTGTAGGGAAGAGATGACTTTTTGGTATTCTTTGATTTTGCTGACACGTTTTCCTTCTCTTCTATTCTTTCCATTCCAAAGGAGCAAAGTGATATGTCTTCACTATTGAAAGGTCACAGTCTCCCTACTAAAAGTAATCAGTCAGCAGTCAATAACCTAAGGTGTGTAAAATCTCATACTTGCTGTAGTATGAGATAAAAATGTTCATAAGAGTAATGATTCTCTCCAATGAGATACTTATAATATAGTAAAATATGATGACTTTTATCTTAGAAATTTAAGGAAACTTCTTTAAAAAAACTTTAGGGTGATGCCAGTAAATGCAATAAAAATTTAATGTAATATGATTTTCTGAGAGTCAACACTCCTCACAGCAGGAGGAAAGGGAACCAACAGAGCTTGCATGCTCCTACTGGGAACCTCATTCTGCCTTTCACCACAAACTGCAGAAACCGGACCTTCAAAGGAAGCTACAATTAGATATCAGCATCTACCCATCTCACTTTCAAAAAAGACCAACCAGTCTAATTCCATTAAACCATATGTGCCTGTTCACATCAGTATTCACATTTTTGAAACTTCAGTTCATCCATATGGACTCTTATGTCCTACACTTGTTATTTCCTTAGTCAAGTCCTTATGCTTCTTGAACCTGGCAAACTTTTCATTATGCTTCCTGCTAGCATTTTGCAAGTAGAATCCCTTATGACCTCTGCCATTTTTCTGTAAATTACCTAATTTACTTCCGTGTTAAGCAGTGTAGGTTTTCTCCCTATGCTGGACCTCAAGTTTTGGTAAGTATCCTCGTTTTCTTTTCTTTCTTTCTTTTTTAAACAATTGATGATTCAGATACTTTCTATTTCTTCCTTTGTAAAAATCCTTATCCTTTGAAAAAATTATAATAGAATATTTACCTGCAGTCCTTCTTTGTTTATCTTCAACTGTCCTCTCAGCCACTTACCCTCCTTCCTTGGCATTTGTAATCATCTACACAGATGACCATTCAATAAACTGGTCTCAGTCCTTTGACCTCTTCTCTAGTGATCTTGTCTTCCACCCTACCTCAGTCACTCCCACAACATACCCCAGCCCTTGTCATTACCAATAACAGCAATCTGCACACACTCCTAGGTTCAAGTATTCCATTTGCTGATCACCAACTTTCACCTTTTCTGTTATTTCTTCTAGTACTCCCACTTCAACAGGTTTTCAAACCTATCTGAAACTCTAATCCATTGATTCTATCACCCTCTTGCTACCCATTATTCTCCTCATGTTCTTATTTTCTCCCTTATTCAACTTAGTTCAAGGTCTAAGTTTACAATCATTTCTCTGTGTACATCTTCTACTTGTGTCCATCTGTCTTTCCACTGGGGGTTTTTCCAGGAAAACCCCAATCTTGGTTCTATCCAATGCTATGCTCATTTTGGGTGTATGCCTAAGCAGATGGAGGAAAACACACAATCTTATAGATGGTCTTACCTTACAATTGTGACTACAGCCTCAAATAGGCAATTCTACTACATTTTCCATAGTCTAATTACTTGTTTACTCTCTATGATGATTATTTTACAATGGTTTTATTCAATTCTCTAATAACTCCATCTACTTCCCTAGCCTCAGCTAAAGACTTATTTATTATGTGTTAGGCCACACTCCCAGCGGGGCCTCCAGAATGTTAGGTCAGACACTCCAAGGGTGTGGGTGTCTGGTGTGTGATCTGGTGCCTCAAGAAAGATGCAAGGAATTAGTTAGATTGGAAAGTAGGGTTTATTTAGAAAGTAAATTAGAGAGAGAGAAGAGAGAGGAAATTCACCTCTCTAAGGGAGGGGAGGGTTCAAAACTTAGAAAACATGGTGGTGGCCGTAGCTCAAAGAGCACATGGCCACATCAGAGTTTAGTAAAGCAATGGCGGCTGGCTGCTCGTGGTTGACTACTTTTAAACATTCCTCTTGATGGGGGCAGGTTGTTAAGGTGGTTGGGTGGTGGTCTGCTTTACACCATTATGGAAAAGATAGGCAAACACAGGTACTGACGTCAGGTGATGGACAGCAGGCAGATGGATGGGCTAGATTACTGCAATGGTAATGGGTTCTTTCTGTGTCACAAAGGCCATGAAGGGCTGATTAGGCTAACTTGGGTCTTATGGGTGGAGGCAAATACTTGAAATAGAAAAGCTAATTAGTACAAAACAAGCTGGGAGGGGGCTTGTAAAATAATTATCAATAGCTACCTCAGAGAAACTGGTTCTGTCTAGTGATTAGAGGATAAGTTAACTGCTAGAAAAACAAGAGATCTAGGCAATATTAAAATGGCTGCGCATTGCATATATTAAATCCATGTTATGTCCTTTCATTATTTTAATAAAAATAGAAGTAATCAGAAGAGAACTTTCACCCCATCCCATTGCTCAGTTAATCTACCAGTCTGCATCTGGCTTGTAAACTCTGCCTACTCTTATAATGGATATTCTGCTTTATCTAAGGCCAAACCCTCTACTTGTACCTTGGATCACATCCTTTCTTCCCTTCCAAGGACTTTGCTCCAGCAAAGTCTCTGTCTCCAGCATTGTCATATTTCTGTCACAGTTGAATCATTTCTACCAGCACACAAATATACTATAATAATACCAATATTGAAAAAAACTTTCCTTGACCTCACATTTCTCTTCAACTGCCACCTAATTCTTCTGGTGTTCTTTACAGGCAAATTCCTTGAAAGAATTATCTACGCTAATGATCTCTACACCACTTCCTACCATTTCTTTATTGAATTCACTTTGAGCTGACTTTGTGTTTCAATGAGTTCATTAAAATGACTCTTACCTAGGTCATCAGTGACATCCAGACTGCCAAATTGAATAAAAAGTTCTTAGTTCTTGACTCATTTAAAATTTCAGCATCATTTAACATAGTCCACTATTCACTTCACTCTCCTGGTTGCCCCTTCTAAATCTCCTTGCAGTACCCTCTTCTTTCCATGCCTTCTAGATGAAATGCCCCAGGGATCAGTCCTTGAACTTTGTTATTATCTCTGATTAACCTTTCTAAGTGAACTCATCCAAGCTCATTATTTTAATGCCATCTTTATGCTGATAATTTAAAAATTTATCTGTAGACTTAACTTCTCTGAGCTATAGTTATATATAGTCTGTGGTTTACTTACCATTTCTACTTGGATTTCTAATGAGTATCCAAAATTAAAGAAAAAACCCAAACAAACCTGAAACAAAACTCTTTATTTCATGCCTTCCTAATGTGATACTCCATTATATTCCCCATTTTCGTGACTTAGCATTACTCTTCATTCAACCGCTAAGCAAGAAACTTTGAATTCACACTACTTCACAGCCATAGTCAAATACCATTATCTTTGACTACTGTAATAGCTTCTTAATCTATATCTCTATTTCAACTCTTGCCCCTGCTCATAGCCTGTTCTCTATCCAGCAGCCAGATTCATTCTTTAGTGGTACTTTTTTTTTTAAAGGCAACCCATGGAATGGGAAAAAATATTTGCCAGCTATGCATCTGACAAAAGCCTTATATCTGGGATCTAAGGAACTCAAATGGATTGAAAGGAAAAAAAACAAAAACAAAAAAACCCCAAACAACCCCGTTATAAAGTGGACAAAGGACATGAACAGACACTTCTTAAAGGAAGACATGCAAGGAGCCAACAAACACATGAAAAAATGCTCAGCCTCACTAATCATCAGAGAAATGCAAATCAAAACTACAATGAGATACCACTGGTGGGGATGGTTATCATTAAAAATTCAAAAAAACAACAGGTGTTGGTATGGCTGTGGAGAAAAGGGAACACTTCTACATTGCTGGTGGGATTGTAAGCAAGTTCAGCCTTTGTGGGAAGCAGCGTGGTCACTTCTTAAAGAACTAAAAATTGAGTTTCTATATGATCTAGCCATCTCTCTTCTGGGTACATACCCAGAGGAACATAAATGGCTCTACCAAAAAGACATCTGCACATGTATGTTTATTGCAGCACTAGTCATAATAGTAAAAACATGGAACCAACCCAGATGCCCATTGAAAGTGAACTGGATAAAGAAAATGTGGTAATATACACAATGTAATATTATGCAGTCATAAAGAAGAACAAAATCATGGCCTTTGCAGCAATATGGATGCAGCAGGAGACCATCATACTAAGTGAACTGTCACATGAACAAAGAACTGAATAACACATGTTCTCACTCATAAGCAGGCCCTGATCACTGATCACACAAGCACAAGGGTGGGATTGGCAGATGCTGGACACGGCTAAGAGAGGGAGGGAAGGAGGAGAGAGGGTGGCACATGGCAACACACTGATCCACTATCGGGGAAGAGAGGGCCAGCTGGAAACCCAGACACACCCATCTGTGTACATTGTACCCGATAGGTGATTTTTCATCTCTCCACTCTTTCTCCCCTCCCCGTTCTGAGTTTCGTGTCCACTATATAATTCTCTATGCCTTGCAGATCCTTAGTTTAGTTCCCACTTATAAGTAATTTATTTTTCTCCAGTCAGAAGTATTCAAGGATGGAACAATTTCTTGGTTGGGAAAGAGAAGGAATAGTGAAAATATTTTTGGTCTTGCTCTGTTGCTCAGGCTGGAGTGCATGGCAGGATCATAGCTCACTGTAGACTTAAACTCCTGGGCTCTAGTGATCCCCCCACCTCAGTCTCCCAAGTCTGAGGCTCACGCTGTTCATTATTTTTTGTAGAGACAGAGACAGGATCTTGTTGTGTTGTCCAGGCTCAAACGATCCTCCTGCCTCAGCCTCCCAAAGTGCTGGGATTACAGATATGAGCCACCGCACCTGGCAAATAATAAAATTTTCAAAGTTTGGATTATTACTTGCTTGAAATACTTCAGTAAGAATCCAAACATTATTTGGATGGTTTAAATAGCTTATTAAGACTATTTAAACCATAACATTATGTAAGTTTAGAAAAGGCTCCAGTTGTGAAGTACAAGTGGATGTTCTGAAAGGAATGACCATTCTATGCTTCAAAGTACAATTAGGGATATTTATAGTTTTGTTATAAATTCAGGAGAAAGAGACATACTAATGTGGTTGGTTACTTTCTAATAGGGATAAGAAGAAGAGAGGGAACTAATATTTATTGAATATTTATTGTGTGCAAGTAAAATAAAAGGGAGATGCTATACGTTTTTCATCATTCCAAATTTCTATACAGTAGTACACAGCGTAGTAATAATAAATTGAAAAACTGAAAAATAAATGATTATTATTAAACACTTGATATGTTTTACCAAGTCTTGGTGGAATGAGATTCAGAATTAAAACAGAAATCTTACCACGAACATAAGATTTATCTAAAAGAAGGTGTGGGAGGGGTAGCACTGCATGTAAAAAGTATATACTTGTATGGAAACCCATCAATTTAAAAGTTGAAGTGCATTGGAGTGAATTTGGATGAGATTACTTTAGAGCAAAAGAAATATTTTTCTTAATAAATACTATGAATTGCTAATCTCATAAGCCTATGTGTTGCTTTGAAGGCACGAATACCAGTCTCAGAATACCTGAGTTTGAGTTTCAGTATTTGTGAGAGAGGAGGTAATTAGAAAACAAATAGGCAGGCAGTCAGGGCAGGTCCCGGTAACAAAGTAACAAACTCCCAGCAAGCCCCTCGGACTAGAGCAAAAACACTCCCAGAAATTGAAAAACACATCACAATACCTCCAGCTGGTTGGTGCTAAATGCCAACCAATCAACTTACTGATAGGCCCATATATCTAGCTGATTGGTGTTTAGACTGACCAATCACCACAGCTCGTGTCCACTGATTAGCTCACTGCTAATGTCAGCCAATCAGCTCAATTCTGGAAGTATAGAAGGACTTAATTTCGGCCCCAGATTGGCAACCCTCTTTCAGGTCCCCTCTTGCTTGGGAGTTTTTTAGATTAAGTTTCCAAATAGTCACTGACAATTTTATTGTAAAGAGTGTAATGGAGACAATGATGAATATCATTACTTTGAATTTAATTCAGATCGATAGGCAAGAACTTGTTAATAACATGTATGGAAGGAAAAAAAAAGGCTCCACACAAAGATGCCTATGTCTTAATATGGAAAACCTGTAAATAGTTGCCTTATATGGCATAAGGGACTTTGCAGATATGATTAAGGCATGAACCTTGAGGTGGAGAAATTATCCTGAAATATCTGGGTAGGTCCAATGTAATCACAAGTTTTCTTATCATTGAAAGAGGGGGGTAAGAGAGGTAGAATGCAGTGGTAGGAGTAATGAGATAGTTGTCTGGGGGTCACACACCAAGAAATGTAGGAAGTATCTAGAAGCTGAATTTTTTTTTTTTTTTGAGTTGGAGTCTCACTCCGTTGCCCAGGTTGGAGTAAAGTGGCACACTCATGGTGACCCCAGTATCGACCTGTTGGGCTCAGGCGATCCTTCCACCTCAGCCTTCCAAGTAGCCAGGACTACAAGTGTGCGCTACCATGTCTGGCTAATTTTTTAATTTATTGTAGAGATGACGTCTTGCCAAGTGGCCAAAGCTGTTCTTGAACCCGTGGCTCAGGGATTCCCCTCACCTAGGCCCCTCAAAGTGCTGGGATTACAACCTTGAGCCACCACACCCAGCCAGAAGGTGAAAAATTTAAGAAAATTATCTCTCCTAGCATCTCAGAAGGAATGCAACCCTGTCAAGCACCTTAGTTTTAGTCTTGTGAGACCCATTTTGGACTTCTGATTTTAAGAACTATAAAATAATAAAAATGTATTTCTTTAAGCCTCTATGTTTGTGGTAATTTGTTATGGCAGCAATAGGAAACTAATATATTATGGGAGTCTCAGAAACTTGGAAGAGGGTCAATATAATTTTGGAGGGGAGGACCTACTGAGCATGCTAGATATTCTCTGGATATTAGGAAACTTAATCTAAAAAATTAGGAAAAGGATAGGTATAATATTACAGTCAAAAACACTAAAAGAAAATATAGATGATCAAATACAGTAGTTTTAAAAATGAAATTATAACAACTTGATGATCTTGTAAAGGAAGAAAATGCAAAAATACCTAAAGAAATCATAGGGTTTCATAGGTGGTTCTCAATTAAGATCAAATTTTAAAAGGCAAAAGTATGTGTGCATGCATGTATATTTGAAGGTTGTCATTGGTAATCAAGAATGTATATAGAGAGTTATTTCTTGCGGCTGTGAGAATACACAACTAAAGCACAGAATGAGCCAAAGCAAAGCTTGTTACATAGAAAAAGAGATGGACTTTGGCATAATTTACTAATTTTGGCTGAGCTTCCACCTTATAAACCAAAGTTTGACTCCTGACTCGCCCTGCAACATTAGTGTACCTTGATGTACTGTGAGGGTTCAGAAATTTTGGTCCTTTCATCCTAGAATCAAACAGGTAAGGTCCAGGGTGGCTGAAGTCTTTAGACCCTAGTTAGTCACCTTGGTCATATCTGTTTATTCCAGTGTATTGTTAAAATATAATTTTCTACATGTGACATGATGTATAAAGTGTGGGAAGCATGGTTCCAAATCAGGGATAACCATTCTAAAACTGAAGATGGTAAAGTAAACATGATTAATAAAGTTGTGAATTCCAAGAAAGGTAAAGAGATATTCCAAGAGTGCCCATCCATTTAAAATGGCTGTCACTAGGCCTAGATGAAATAGAGGTTTACTGTCAAAAGAACAGTTTTTTGTTATATTTGAAAATTTCTAGAGAACAAGAGAGATGTGAGAAGATTAAAGTTGGGAGAATATCTCAAAATTTAAGGTAGTTAGAACTTTTAAGCAGTATGTCATGAATATTTAAGCTGACATCAATTTTTCCTGTATTTCCAGAATGGCTATATTAGATGGGTTCATGAATATTTAGCCAAGAAAGCAATGACTGCTGGCAAGGAGAAAATAAAACATATTGAAAAGGAGGATATATGCTTGAAGTCAGGGATTATGCTGAAGTTGGGTTCAAATCTTGCATTTTGTTAGTCAGAGCTTTTATAAAACAACAGTCTAGAACAGTGGTTCTCAAACTTTAGCATGTACTGGAATCACCTGAGGACTTGTTAAACTAGAGGGTTCTGATTCCGTAGGTCTAATGTTGGGCCTGGTAATTTGTATTTACAAGTTTTCAGCTCATGCTTGTCTGGGGATCACACTTTAGGAACTACAACTTTGGAACAATTTTGTTAGAATGTAGAATTAGAACATCAAATTTCCCATTGCCTTCAGAAATCTCTTTTGAAGGGTGTTTTGGTGTCGTTGACCTTAATTCTAGTGAAAAATGTGCATGACCCTAGCCAATTTATGTAGTCATATAGTCATAAGGCAACCTCTCACAGTCCAAAAAGAGACATTAATTCAGCTGCTCTATCCCCATCAGTTCACTTCTACCACATGCACAAATTCTGAAATTGTAGTAGAGGAAAACTGGAATGATAAAGGTCTGAAAATGAGGCAATGTGAACTATGATTACAGGAAGAGGGATATTTCCTATAAAGATGAGAGAATTAGGGGTATAAAAACATTTTGAATTTCCTCCTGTGGAAGAAGGATTGGATGTGTCAGGGGCCAGGCAGGTAATACAAATGAATCAAGAGAACTAGGTAGAGACAACGGCTAGCCAGGGAGTGAATGTATCTTCTACAGTAAGTGACTACTATTTAGGAAACCCTCACTGTTGCTGTGTGGGTATGCAGCTGAGTGCTGCTAGGTCTTTTGATTTTTCGAAAGGAGGTAGAAATCCTAAGTTGCTTGAAAAATCACCCAGGTTTTAGGTATTGTTAATTGATTGCAAGCATTTAAAATCCATTATGTGGGGCAAATTATACATATCTGCACTTTTGCTATAGCTTGTTACCTTGGGGTTGGATTTACTCAATGTTAACTGCAGAAGGTACATCTGGGAGGAAACAATCACTAAATGTTAAAATTTTAGCATAGTAATTAAGAGTGACTTTAGAGTCAAATGTGTCTGGATCCAAGCCTTGATTCCACCATTTATTACCAGTGTGACCTTGGTCAAATTATTTAATGCCTTTCAGTCTTAGTTTCCTCATCTGTAAATAGGGTGTAATAATAATGTCTATATTGTAAAGTGGTAGTTAGGATTAATATATAACGCATGTAAAATCTTGGCACAGCTACAGCATATTAAACAAGTATTAGGATTGGAGAACTAGAAAAGATGCAGATTAAAGACAACTGCACATTATCTCTTTCCCTCTTTGAAATCTCCTGAAGACAAAAGAGAAAATGAAAAAAAAAAAAAAAAGGGAAACATCATCTATTTAAAATAAGAAAGAGAAAACTTTAAATGTGAAACTATACAGGAAGATCTACCGAGTGCCTTTGAAATTGGATTAGGCGAAAGGAATGCCAGGGGAGGATGACTGCATTACAAGAGTTTGGACAGAGTTAGCAGAGCACAGATTTTTTTTCCACAGGGACCAATGATTGTCTGTTCTTTTGGAACATAATCATGAGTGGCTGTAAGAGTCTCTGTAACCTATTTGGCATCACAGTGTGGCAGAAGAGGCAGGGTGAATGAAGAAACTTTAAACATACTAACTTAACAACGATACTCCCTATAGAGGAGAAACTGTGCATGACAAGGAACTCTATAGCTATTTGCTTTTGTTAGTCTTAGAAGGGAAGGTTCAAATCACCTTGCAACCTCGCTGACACAAAATATGTACTAACTAGGTCTTCACTGTGAGCCAGGGAGCATCCGTACTGATTTAAAACATTTTTCTCAAGCTTTAGCTCACTATTCTCCTCAAAATAGCTTGACTATGAAGAAATCATCTAACGAGAAATAGTATCTAAAAAGGAAGCAACACAGCATTTATATAAAACACTGCAATCTGAAAATGAAATTAAGAAAACAATTCCATTTACAATAACATAAAATATACTTAGGGGTATATTGAACCAAGGAGGTACAAGACCTGTACACTGAAAACTATAAAACACTGCTGAAAGAAATTCAAGATCTCAATAAATGTAAAAGGCATCCATGTTCACAGATTGAAAGATTTAATATAGTTAAAACAGAAACAATACTTAAATGGTTGACAGACTCAATGCAACTTCTATCAAATCAAAATCCTAATTATTATTATTATTTTTTTAGTTAGTGTCTCGCTTTGTTGCCTGAGTTGGAGTGCAGAGGCAGCTTTGACCTCCTGGGTTCCCATGACCCTTCCTAATTAGCTTCCCATGTAGGTGGGACAGTAGGTGCACACTATCAAGCCTGGCTAATTTTTATTTTTTTCCAGTGACAAGGTCTTGCTATGTTGCCTAGGCTGGCCTCTAGCTCCCGGGCTCAAACAAGCTTCCTGCCTTGTCCTCCCAAAATGTTGGGATTTCAGGCATGGGACACCATGCCTGGCCCTAATTACCTTCCTTTGCAGAAATGGAAAACTTGATCATAAAATGCATATAAAATTGCAAGGGACTCAGAGTGGCCTACATAATACTGAAAAAGAAAAATAAGGTGGGAAGATCATATGTTTAGATTTCTAAACTTACTACAAACCATTGTGGCAATGGCAAAAAATAGACAAATAGATCAACAGAAAAGATTGAGAGTCCACTATACATTCTTATATTTGTGGTCAATTGATTTTCAACAAAGCTGTTAAGATATTTCAGTGGGAAAAATAATGATCTACTTAACAAATGGTGCTGGGACATTGCATATCCATATGCAAAAGAATGAAGTTAGATATCTATCTCATGCCATATATAAACATCAACCCCAAATGGATTGAAGACATATTATATGACGTTTTTACAAAGGTTTGAGGAAAAACAAAATGGATTAGGAACAGACAATGAACAAAAAATATACAGAAAGAAAATGATTGATATAAGAAATCTTAGGCCGGGCTTCGTGGCTCACACCTGTAATTCCAGCACTTAGGGAGGCTGAGGCAGAAGGATTGCCTGAACCCAGAAGGTTGAGACCGCAGTGAGCTATAATCATGCCACTGCACTCCAGCCTGGGTGACAGAGTGAGACTCTGACTAGAAAAAAAAAATCCTATGCACACCTAATTGGTATCATTAGTATCAAATTCAAAAGTTTCTTGAGTTTAAAGAAATCTTGAGCCCACTGTTTTAAAGTGTGTATAGTACCCCTGAAAAAATTGGCACAGAAAGATATTGAACCAGAAGATAAAAAAAAGTATTTGGCATCCAGAGCAAAACACAAACAAACAAAAAAAATAATGTGGCCACAGCCAGAGATAAACAATATAGAGGGGAAAGCTATTGAGCTTGCTTCATACTTCTCCATGGCAACATCCATCTCTAGAAAACAGTGGAGAAAAGTCAACTCTGACTTTAGATAAATACATGAAGATATTTGTTCAAATAAAAAGGAAAGAGCCAACTATTTTCAGACATGCAAACATTAAACATTCACAAATTCTTTTGAAGGCACTATTATAGGATGATTTTCAGCCAACCAAAAGATGACTGAAAAAATCTGTTGCACTAGGTCTGGGGATGAACATTAAATCATTTTCATCTATCACTAAAATGGAAAGCCTGGCAATTATGATTATAGACCAGAAAAAAATGCTACAAACTATGATGAAGAAATAATATAACTAACAAAGATTAGGAGTACCATACTGTTTTAGTTATTATAACTTTGTAGTATATTTTGAAGTCAGGTAATGTGATGCCTCCAGGTTTGTTCTTTTTGCTCAGGATTGCTTTAGTTGTTTGGAGTCTTTTGTGGTTTCATAGGAATCTTAGAATTGTTTATTCTATTTCTGTGAATGTCATTTGGTATTTTGATAGGAATTACATTAAATCTGTAAATTGCTTTGGATAATATGGACCTTTTAATAATATTAGCTCTTCCAATCCTTGAACATGGGATATCTTTCCATTATTTGTATTCTTTTTAATTTCTTTCATTGGAGAAATTAAATTTCTTTCATTTTATAGTTTTAATTGTAGAAATCTTTTATCTCCTTGGTTAAATTTATTCCCAGGTATTTTTATTATTTTTTTGGTAACCATTGTAAACGAGATTGTTTTCTTGGTTTCTTTTTCAGATAGTTTGCTATTAGCATTTGGAAATGTTACTGATTTTTGATGAGATTGGGCATGTTCAGGGTGGCATTGTTGTAGACATTACTGATTTTTATATGTTTATTTTATATCCTGCAACTTTCCTAAATTAGTTCTAATGTGAAATATTTTGGAGAGATGTCTAGGGTTTTCTATACATAAAATCATGCTGTCTGCAAACAAGGACAATTTGACTTACTGCTTTCCAACTCAGGTATCCTTAATTTCTTGCCTAATTGTTCCAGTTAGGACTTAAATATTATACTGAATAGAAATGGTGAAAATGGGCATCTTTCTCTTGCTCTAAATCTTAGGGGAAAAGCTTTCAACGTTTCTCTGTGAAGTATGATGTTAGCTGTGGGTTTGTCATACACAGTGAGCTGTATCTGTGGGTTTTGCATTTGTGGATTCAATCAACCTCAAATAAAAACAATTTTTTTAAAAAAGAAGGGCTGCATCTGTAATGAATGTGTATAGGCTTTTTTCTTGTTATTATTTCCTAAACCATACAGTATAACTTCTATTTACATAATGCTAGCTATTATAAGTAATTTGGGGAGATTTAAGGTATATGTGAGAATATGCATAGGATGCATGCAAATTCTATACCATTTTATATAAGGGACTTGAGCATCCATGGATTTTGTTATCTGCAGGGTCCTGGAACCATTTCTTCATGGATACTAAGGGATGGCTGTATGGCCTTTACTGTATTGAGGTATGTTCCTTCTATACTTAATTTATTGAAAGTTTTTTTTTTTAATTAGGAAGGGATGTTGAATTTTATCAAATTCCTTTTCTATCTCTATTGAAATGATCATATGGTTTTTGTTCTTGGCTCTATTACTACGATGTATCATGTTTATTGCTTTGTATGTTAAACCATGCTCACATATTTGGGATGATTCTCACTTGCTCATAGTAAATGATCTTTTTAATGTGCTGTTGAATTCAGTTTGCTAGCATTTCTGCCTTTATGTTAATCAGGGACACTGGCCTGTGGTTTTCTTTTTCTTTTTTTTTGGTGTATCCTTGCACAGAAAGGAGACTATAGTTAATAATAAGGTACTGTATATTTCAAAATTGCTGGAAGGGAGGATTTTGAATGTTTTCATCATAAATGATGAATATTTGAGGTGAGCTGGGTGCAGTGATTCACATCTGTAAGTCCAGCATTTTGGAAGGCTGAGGCAAGAGGATTTCTTGAGTCCAGGAGTTTGAGACCAACCTAGGCAACATATGAGACCTTGTCTCTGAAAAAATGCAAAAATTAGCCAGGCATGGTGGTGCATGTCTGTAGTCCCAGCTACTCAGGAGGTGGTGGCAGAAGGATAACATGAGCTCAGGAGGTTGAGGCTGGGTGAGCTGTGATCATTCCACTGCACTCCAGCTGAGGTAACAGAGTGAGACCTCCACTTAAAAACAAAATTTGGGGTGATTGATATGCTAATTACCCTAATTTGATTATTATACAATGTGCACATGTATTGAAACATCACACTGTACCCCATAAATATGTACTATCATGTGTCAACTAAAAGTAAAATAAAACTAAAAGAAATACCAGAAAACTTGGGAGGTTGATGGGGAGAGGGTGGGAAGAAGTGTAAGCATGCTAGTTACCTAATATTTTATAGTGAGTAATAAAGGTAGTGAATGTCTAATAAATCAAGCAATAGACATTTGAATATACTTAGAGCTATTGCACTAAAGAAATAATAATAACATCGTCAGCTAAAATCAGTGGAGAAGTGAAGGAATCTTGGGAGGATGAGGAAGTATACTATTTTGTCATTGTTCGTAGTGGGGATTCAATAAATACTATCTAAAGAAAGAGAAGTTTAAATACATAAATCTAACTTATAAAGAAGACCCCTAAAATAACTGAGTTCAGATTATTAACTTTCTGAGATTTGAAGGAATATATATCCATAAAAGGAAGCAATGAAAACACAGTTCATATGGTAAAATATTTTAAAATAAGACATTACATTCAAGAAAGCCCTATATGAGCTATAGAGTAACTAGCATCTATATATTTATAATAAAGAAAAAGACAAATGATAAATACAATTTCCAGATTCTCTTTCAAATTTACCAACCAGCCATGCTTGGTGGTTCAGCCTGTAATCCCAGCACTTTGGGAGGCTGAGATGAGTGGATTGCCTGAGCCCACGGGTTCGAGACCCACCTGGGCAACTTGGCGAGACCTCATCTCTACAATAAATCAAAAATTAGCTGGGTGTGGTAGCGTGCACCTGGAGTTCCAGTTACTTGAAAGGCTGAGGCGGAAGGATTGCAGTAGCCCAGCAGGTCGAGGCTGCGGTGGCCGGGAGTGTGCCACTGCACTCCAGTCTGGGCAACAGAGTGAGACTCCAACTCAAAAAAAAAAAAAGAAAAATTAACCAACCACCAAAATAAATGTTTAAAAATACTTAATGTTTTTAAAAAGCAAATAATTTGAATATAAGGCATAAAAAGATATATACGAACACACAAATGTAGCTAGGAATTTCTGTGAAAGCAGAACAATGAGGGTGAATATCTCTTCTGGGCACTAAATCATATTGTAATGTCTATAAAATTAAATAGTTTTTTTCTGGCTCATGAATAGGAAGAAGTCCAGAAATATTCTCAAATAGATATTAAAATTTAGAATTCTATGCTAAAGATTTAAAATCATGTGTCCCAACAAAAACCTGTAAACTGTAAATAAATGTTCACAGAAGCATTATTTATAATAAACAAAAATTGGAAACAACCCAAATATACATCAACCAATGCATGGGTAAGCAAAATATAATACATCTTCCAATGGAATATTATTTTGTAATAAAAAAGAATGAAAGTGGTGATATGTGTTACAACATGGATGATCCTTGAAAACATAATTCTAAGTGAAAGAATCCAGTCACAGAAGGTCACATATTGTATGACTTCATTTATATGAATTGTCCAGTGTTATGGGCTAAATTGCTTCCTCCCAAAATACAGATGTTAATGTCCTAAATACCAGTGACTATATTTAAAGATAGTGTGTTCAAAGAGGTAACTAGGTTAAAATGAGGTCAGTAGGGTAGGATCACATTCAATATAATTGATGTCCTCAAAAGAAGAGATTAGGACATGAACAGACACAGAGGGAAGACCATGTGAAGACACAGGGAGAGGATGGCCATCTCCAAGCCAAGGAAACAGGCATCAGAAGAAATCAGTCCTGCTGACACGCTGATCTCAGATTTATAGCCTCCAGAATTGTGAGAAAATAAGTTTTTCTTGCTAAGTCTCCCAGTCTGTAGTACTTTGTGATGTCAGCCCTGGCAAACTAATACATCCAGAATAGACAAATGATAGAACTGGAAAGTTGATTAACGGTTGTCAGAATCTCGGGGGAGGGGAGAATGGGTAGTTACTGCTAATGAGTACAGAGTTTCGTTTAGGGTGCTGAAAGTGTTCTTAAATTAGACAGTGGTGATGGTTGTACCATTCTTTGACTTCCACACTACACACATTAAAAGAATGAACCGTATGGTATGTGAATTATATCTCTAAAACTGTACTAAATGTTCCAGATGAATAAAAGAATGTAGGAAATGAAAATCCTTAAAGCACGGTAAGAAAACATGGGAGAATTGCTTTGTATCCTTGGGATACTAAGGCTTTTCTAGCAATAGCAGAGTTCAGAAGCTATGGAAGAAAAAAAGTAATGAATTCAACTACATATAAATAAGTTCTTCATGGCAAAAAAGTAATCTTAAGCATGGTCTGAAAGATGAATGACAAAGTGGGAAGAAAATGTGTAATTTTAATCACAAGACAAAGTCCCACCCCTTCCCCATTCTGGGCCCAGGGAAGGCTTTTACTTATTTAATTTTAAAAATTGCATATATTTAAAGTGTACAACATGATGGTTTCATAGTGAAATGGTTACTGCAGTCAAGTAAATGAACATACCCATCTACTCACATAGTTACCCTTGTCTTTTTTGTGTGTTTGGTAAGAGTACCTAAAATCTACTCTCTTAGATTTCCAATCTGCGATATTATTAATTATAGTCCTCAGGTTGTACATTAGATCTCTAGACATATTTATCCTACATATAACTGCAACTTTGTACTCTTTGACTTATATCTCCTCATCTCCTTTGAATACCACCTCCACCCCACACTTCTGGTAACCACCATTCTACTCTCTGTTTCTACGTATTTGCCTTCTTAAAAAAAAGATTCCAGTTGGGCTCGGTGGCTCAGCCTGTAATCCCGCACCTTTGGGAGGCTGAGGTGAGTGGATTGCCTAAGCCCGCAGGTTTGAGACCTGCCTGGGCAGCGAGACCTCATCTCTACAATAAATCAAAAAATCAGCCGGGCATGGTAGTGCATGCCTGTAATTCCGGCTACCGGGAAGGCTGAGGCAGAAGGATCGCCGGAGCCCAGCAGGTCGAGGCTGCGGTGGCCGGGAGCGGTCACTGCACTCCAGTCTGGGCGACAGAGTGAGACTCCAACTCAGAAAAATAAAAAATAAATAAATAAAGATTCCAGACAGAGTTTTAATTTACTTTACATATGTAGGCTAATCGTATCATTCAAGCCACCACCCATTTGAAGGTACACAGGGACACTATTAATTATTATGCTAGGATAATAAATAGGCATGCATTGGGACGTTCTCAGACAGAGATATATGATCAAATTTCCTACATCCTTAAACAATTCCTAACATTTGTATACCTAACCCTGAATTGTACCCCACATCTTTAAAATAAAAATTAAAACAAAACAAAACAATTCCTACAAAAACAGTAAAACAGAGATCAACAACCCAGCAGAAAAATAAGTAAAGGATATGAACAACTAATAATCATGATGATGATGAGAGCAACCACTTACATGGTACTTACTATATGTTCCAGGCACTTTTCTTGACATTTATACATAACTCTTTTTTATCTTCAGAACAGTCCTTTGAGGAAATGGAAATACAAATGAAGAAACTGAGGTAAGAAAGATTAGGTAGTCCGTAGGAAAAAAAGTAATTTTTTTTCTCATTTTAATGCTTATTATTGTTTTTATTTTTACATTTTTTTTTTTTTTGAGTTGGAGTCTCACTTTGTCACCCAGACTGGAGTGCAGTGGCCGCTCCCGGCCACCGCAGCCTCGACCTGCTGGGCTCTGGCGATCCTTCCCCCTCAGCCTTTCAAGTAGCTGGAACTATAGGCACGCGCTACCACGCCCGGCTCATTTTGATTTTTTATCGTAGAGATGAGGGCTCGTCAAGTTGCCCAGGCGGGTCTCGAACCCGCGGCTCAGGCAATCCACTCACCTCAGCCTCCCAAAGGCACGGGATTACAGGCTGAGCCATATTTTTACGTTTCAATCATATGCTTTATTTTTCACTATGAGACGGGGTGGACACATATCCTTCTTGGATACATTACTGTTTATTATTTCAAGTGGATAGGATATTTAAATACCACTGAGTAGTTTACTGTGGCCCTATATCTAAACAGGTTAAATGGAGACTTTATATTGTAATCTGTGTATTCATATAGCTACCGTAAACTGTCTTCATGACAAATGCAAAATTTATCTTATTACTTGGCCCAAGTTAGCTGTTGATCCTTTTTACTGATAAAATACAAGTGTAAGAAGTTCTTGCTTCTTAAAATTGAGAAAAAGAAATAAGATATTTTCTACTAGATTACTAAAAGTTGAAATTTTTATGTTGACTCTTAATAAGTGGAAAACCAATCAATATTATCCAATATAAAACAGTGTATTCAATTGTTTAATAATAAACTGTACATTAAGAACTTGTTTATGCTGTCTAGATACGGTAGTGACTTTTAAAATTCTCAGAGCTGCCGGGTTTGGTGGCCCAACCTGTAATACTGGCACTTTGGGAGGCCGAGGAGAGTGGATTGCCTGAGCCCGCGGGTTCGAGACCAGCCAGGGCAACTTGGTGAGAACTTGTCTCTACAATAAATCAAAAATTAGCTGGGCATGGTAATGCCAACTAAGGTAAAATGATGATGATGAGAAATGGGCAGTCACAAATATTCATAAAAAATAGGTTGGTTTGCCAGGCTCGGTGGCTCAGCCTGTAATCCCGCGCCTTTGGGAGGCTGAGGTGAGTGGATTGCCTCAGCCCGCGGGTTCGAGACCCGCCTGGGCAACTTGACGAGCCCTCATCTCTACGATAAAAAATCAAAAAATTAGCTGGGCGTGGTAGCGCGTGCCTGTAGTTCCAGCTACTTGGAAAGCTGAGGCGGAAGGATCGCCAGAGCCCAGCAGGTCAAGGCTGCAGTGGCCGGGAGCGGCCACTGCACTCCAGTCTGGGCGACAGAGTGAGACTCCAACTCAAAAAAAAAAAAAAAAAGAAAATAGGTTGGTTTATAAGATCTTCTGCAGAAAGCTTACACACACACTTCAGTCAAGCACATCAGTAGAATGATTTGGGAGCATAATTTTTTTTGGCCACATGTAACTTCCTCGGAGTGAAAAGGAATCTGCGGGTAAAAACTGATCCTCATCAACTAAGCTGGTTCACATGCACACTGTTCATGTCCAGGGCCAAGTGCACACCGTTTGAGAGCCATTATTTTCTGTGAGCTTGAAACTATCTTTCTCAATAAGTTCCAAGAGGGGTCCACAGCATTAGGGACATCAAATATGGGCCCTCCAGCACTGTCAGAGACAGGTGCTATCGGAGGAATCATTGCATTCCCATATATAATAAAAGGCACACCCCCAACTTTAGGAAAGCTCATGTAACCTGCAGGAATGTGGTGATGGAATGCATTAGAAGGAGTTACAATTCCTGCACTATCTTGTGAAAATACTCTTGGATCAGACATTGGTCTGTGAATCACAGGATTTTCCATTCCAAGGTTACACTCTCTGTTTTGTCTTGGTTGCCATTAATCACTTCAAAGGACTAGATGCCATTTTGCCCTACTAATGTAGGCAAATTTCTCCCAATAACAGAGGGAGCTGAAATCCCCGCTTGTCTGGTACGTGCAGAATGTTCAGACCCATTAGGGACTGGATCTTTCCTGTCCTGAGTTTTCCAGTCTGGGCTTTTCTGTTCCTGAAGGTACTGATGATGGGGCAGGAGATAGTGCATACTATCTGAAGCATACTGACTGTGTGGAAGAATTGTTTGATGTTGATGAACACAGAGTCATAAAATGGGCAAAAATATTGCCTGTTAAAGTTGGCAGCTGTGGCTGTTGCTCCGAGAGGTGCATACATCTGACCTCCTGAAAAGTTTCAGGTAAAGTTTCCTAAAAGTGTAGAAGAAGTTATTACAGAACTGTATGGTGAACTCATATTGACAATACTTGAGGGACTTAAAGCAGGTCTGTAATGGTGATCTAAAACCTGGAGCTTTGGAAGTATCAGACTGATGCAAAGGGTCTGAATTTGGCAAATACAAGGATTTTCCTGATAGCATAGATTCTGGTGTTGACTGAGAGAGAACAGCAGATCCTCTCCAGACGGCATGAGCAGAAGTAGGGCTGTTTTCAAACAATGTGCTGAAGGGTCCAAATGGTAAGGGGACACAAACTGGGAGCAATAGGCTTATTTGCTCTATATACTGAATTCTTTTTTTTTCTTTAGAAACTGATGTTTATTTTCCATCAACCTTATTTCCATGTTGCTTAAGAGCATGTGGAAGAACAGCGTAAGACCACTCAGTGGTTGTTCCTACCCATTCAGTGGCCTGAGCAGTGGAAACTGCAGGCCAGTCTTCTGGGGCAGGTTGAGCGCTCCAGTCTTCAGTAGGGAACTGCTGAATTGGCACAGAGGGTACCTGCACACCTTCAGAAGAGTCTGCAACCTCAGGCTGAGTAGCAGTGAACTCAAGAGCTGGAACAGTTTATTCACCCCAAAATTCCTCTTTGGTCATAGCTGTTTTTTTGCAGCAGCCTTCTCTTTCTTTTCAATCTCTTCAGGATCTCTGTAGAAGTAGAGATCAGGCATTACCTCCCACAGGTGTTCATGGAAGATGGTGCCACACATGCGCAGAACTTCCTGAGCCACCATCTACCACATCAGACCCCCTGAGTGAACTCCCTTGTTGTTGCACGGAATGGCAATGTCCACATAGTGCAGAGGAGAGTCTGTTACACAGAGTAATGGTAGGCAGGTTAACATAAAATGCCTCTGTTGAGAGGCTGGTGGCCAGCCCTGGAATCAGTAACCACTAGCAAACACAACTCCCAGACGGCTGCCTGGGTCTGGTTGGTAAAGATCCCAGGAGTGAAATGGCCATCAATAGAAGTGGCTCCAGTGGCAGCAGCAAACTTCAGCATAGCCCGCTGGCCAGTATTCCTGGAGGATATGAAGTTGACATCAGCAGGGTTTTCAATGGTGACAATGGCACGAGCTGCCAGAAGAAGCTTCTCCCAGGTCCTCTTCAGATTTATGATGTAGCTGCCATCACTTTTCCTTGTATAGATATGCTGTTCCATTTGGAAGTCAAAGTTGGTTCGACTTAAGTAGGTTCCTGCTGCAAGGAACTTGAGGACAGCTTCCTCCTTCTTTTGCAGGACATCAAGGACTCTGGACATTGTGAAAGTTTCCCTTTAAGTTATGATAGGAATCCAGAACAACACCATATGGGCCCCTCTCTGGGTAGCATGGAAAAGTTGAATTCTTTAAAAAATTTTCTTTTTTTTTTTTTTAGATATAAGAGGTATATGTGCAGGTTTATTACAGAGGAATATTGATTGATGATGAAGTTTGGGCTTTGACTGAGCCCATCACCCAGGTGATGAACATGGGACCCAGTGAGTAGTTTTTCAACCATTACCCCTCTTCCTCCCTCCCCACTTTAGGAGTGCCCAAGTTAATTAATGGCACATTTTCCAGGGACATTCTGAATTTATAGGCATATCCAAGGGGCAAAATTTAATTGTTGCTAGTATTTTGTAAGTCTACAAAAATGGAAGTGGTCCAATCCTGAGGGTCTTTACTACAGTGGGCATTTTTCCTTTTGGCATGCTTTGGCATTTTGGTGCATGACTGGTATCCCTGTGGTGAGCTCTAATTTAGACTGATTTGTGTAGGAGAAATAAATGACAACTTATTTATAGACATCAACATGCAACCTGACTTTAAAACATGTTTGCCTAAAAATTAATGAAGGTAGCATATAGGGCTGTTTTTAATGAGAAATAATGATGCAGACTGAGCTGAGAGACTCTTGCTGCTTATAGAAGGGTCCCCTGAACAACTGTGCAAGCCTAGTGCATCAGCCAAGGTGAGGGAGCGAAGCAGTGGGTGCTGGCCTGGTTGACTTAAGCAAGAAGTGGATTTATTGAATGGGATCTGCACAGTTGACAGAGTGACTGGGAATGTTGGAAAACGAACCCCAGAAAAGAGGTAGAATGAAATGGAGCTGGGATCCTAGAAACAGCCAACAACAGGGGCACCCGCCAGGTGAGGCATCACTGTACCAGTGCTGTGGGATGGACACTGCAGCTCGGCCCTCTGGCTTGGATGTGGCCGTGGTACCTGGATGGTCTCTTGCACTGCTGCCATCAGCACCACCAGAACGGATCCTTTGATTCTTTGTGCCCTGGTTCCATGTCCAAAGTCCTGAGTGTCTTCAGCTGTTTGGCGAGGCCTAGGGCAGGTGTCCATTCTCTAGTTTCTAGAGAGACTGGGAACGTGAGTCTGTCTCCTTTTTGGTTTTACAGGGAGAGGTAGACTCTTCCTTCTTCCTATGTGGGGAACCGTCCAAACGTGGGAAGGCAGTTCAGATTCTGAACAGCCAATGGGGGGAAAAAAGACAAATGTTCACTATAACTGTGTAGATGTGACTTCATGGAATATCATTTTGTACAATTAGCCAAGAACATGTATCTTTGCTCCTTGTCTATTGTGCTGCTTTCTGTCATACAGATTTGCACCCAAAGGACTTTTAGTGTGCCCATTCATGTATTAAGTTAAAAATAATGATTAAGTGCCCAGGCCATAAGAGATAAGATAGACAAGTGGAACCTCATTAAACTGACAAGCTTCTGCAAAGCCAAAGAAACCATCAAGAGAGCAGGGAGACAGCCCACAGACTGGGAAAAAGTATTTGCCAACTCCATGTCTGACAAAGGCCTAACCTCAAGGACCTACAAAGAACTCAAACATGCTGAAAAGCAGAAAACAAACAACCCCATGACAAATATAGGCAACAGATATGTATAGACACTTCTCAAAAGAAGACACATGAGCAGCCAACAGACACATGAAAAAATGTTCGTCCTCACTAATCATCAAGGAGATGCAAATTAAAACTACACTGAGATACCACCTAACTCCAGTCTGCTGGAGTCCAGCTCCAGGAGAGAGTCAGGACTTGAGTCGGGGGAATCTGGAAGCAGCGAAAAAGAAAAGACAAAAACGACAGGATCCTTCTTCCTGGGGAGAGTTCAAGACTGGCAATTTTTATTTATTTTTCACAAGCTTATATAGGTTTTCCACTCAGCCCTGCACCCACAAATGTATCTTATGTTGCTAACCAAATGCCCACGTACATTCTTTTTGCACTCACAATAAGGTTGATTTTTAACAATTTCAACCACAGATGGTGTTTTTCTTAAGTCAAACATTTATGAACATCCTGGTTTTCTTCCTAACTTTCTTATAACTATTTACTATTATAGGCCTATAATATCCTTACCCTATAAAGCTAAATCTTAACCCTAAGTCTTATTTAATTTACTTACTACTATATAGTTATTTCTATTAATCTTATTTCTATCCTTATATCCCTATATTTTCTTAACTATCACTTATACTATTATGTATCTCTTATTAGTTTATCTTATCTTACTATCTTATTATTAATATTCTAAATTCTATCTTAATTAAACTACTTATTTAATCCTAAAATATCTTAACCTATTTTTTATCTCAAACGGTTGTTTTCCACCAGCTCTCAGCTGGGGTCTGTTGTTTATGAGGAAGTGGTCAACTCGTTTTTCTCGGTCTCCTGCGTTACTGAAAAACATCCTTACACACCCTAAGGGGCAACCCTTTTGCTGCAATCTCACCTCCATTATGCCTAGGTATAATTTTTGCTGTCAAATGCCATCATCCATTTGCACATCTGTTATCTCAATTAAAGAGGGAACATTCTCAAGCCTATGCATGCAATCCTTCAAAGTTAGGGAAGGTCCGTCAACAGGATCCATGGGGCTTTGCCTCCGTCATGGCCACATTTTACTGGGGCCTTGCTCCCAGCCGGTATTTTTCCTGTTTTCAGGTCCCTTTAACCTTACTTTTACTAGTGATTGCGGCTCCCGACACCAGTCAGAATGGCCATTATCAATAACTCAAAAAATAACAGATGCTTGAGAAGATGTGGCGAAAAGGGAACACTTCTTCACTGTTGGTGGGAATGTAAACTAGTACAGCCTCTGTGGAAATCAGTGTGGCGATTCCTAAAACTCCTAAAAATTGACCTTCCATATGATCCCACAATCCCCCTACTGAGAATATACCCAGAAGAACTCAGGTCACTCTATAAAAAAGATACCTCACACGTATGTTTATCACAGCATTGTTCACAATAGCAAGGACATAGAACCAACCGTGCTGCCCATCAAAAGAGGACTGGACAAAAAAATGTGGTACATATACACAATGGAATATTACGCAGCCATAAAGAACAAAATCATGACCTTCACAGCAACGTGGATGGAATTAGATCTTATAATACTGAGTGATCTCTCACAGAAACAAAGAGATGAGTATCACATGTTCTCACTCATAAGTGGACCTTGAACAACTACCATATTACTGAAGGAAAGGGACTGAAAGTAGCGGCAAACTGTGGGGAGGGGGGCTAGGGGGGATAGCTGGGATTGACGGTAGTTGATATCCACCTGGGGAAGGGGGGGGCACACTTCATCAATAAGGGTACTTGCACAATGAACATTTGTATATCTAACCCTGAATTGTACCCCACAATTTCAAAATAAAAATAAAAAAACAAACTTTGACACACACACACACACAAATGATTTAATTCTATAACATGCGAAATGTTATTCTAGGCATAGAGAGTTACAGAAACTTAAAAGACATTTCTTGTGTCTCTCCAGAAAAACTGTTAGAATGAGTGACAGTCATGTGTGCTATTAGTCAAATAACATTTTCTTTTTGGTACCATTATTGACTGTCTACCTCCCTTGTGTTTAGGTAGAGTTATGTGTCTATCTGTGGTCATTGAGCAACTCACATGAATTAACTTATTTAATAGCCATGTGAAATTCTTCAAAGTGCTTTCTTTCCTTTGCTGCCCTGAAATGGGTATGTCACATGAGCAAGAAATAAACCTCTGTGGTTCTGGAAAAAAAAAAGAGTGCCCAAGTGTCTACTGTCTCCATGGTTGTGTCCATGTATATTTTCCCACTTATTAGGCAGAACATGTGGAATTCAGTTTTCTGTAATGATTTGCTTAAATTGATGGTCTCTAGCTGCAGTTGAGTATACTGAATTCTGACAAGCCCTTTGTGATGTTTGAGATGTTGATGACAGAGTTACAGTAGTCATATTTTTTTTGAGTCAGAGTCTCACTTTGTTACCCAGGCTGGAGTACAGTGGCACGCTGCTCATGGCCAACGGCAGCCTCAACCTGCCTGAATTCAGGATCCTCCACCTGGGTTCAGGTGATCCTTCCATCTCATCCTTCCAAGTAGCTGAAACTACAGGCACACGCCACCACACCTGGCTAATTTTATTTTGATTTATTGTAGAGACGAGGTCCCATCAAGTTGCCCAGTCTGGTCTCTAACCCCTGGGCTCAGGCAATCCTTTTGCCTCAGCTTCCGAAAATGGGGGATTGCAGGCTTGAGACACCATGCCTGGCTCATTTTAATTTACATTAAGGAACTGTTAGCAGTAGTGGTGGCAGGTGCTGATGACCCTATTTTGGAACTTCCTGAGGAGCTTTTCAAACGATTCTTTGGAATAAGTTCATCAATCTCTTTGTATCCTTGATCAGAGCATAATCAACTTAGTTGCTTGTCTTGTTGATTCAGTGCCACCCCTTATTATTGTTATTTGGTCTCCTGTCTTATCTTTCTGTTTATCGAAACTTATGTGTGCACCAGTGAACTCCTGAATAGCACTGATATTACAGCCTTCTCTTCCAATCACTCTGCGTGTCACAGTGGATGGAATGGATACTTTCTTTGACCTTCTAGCAACTTCTTTCCATCCGTCCTCCCTCTTTTATCCACACCTAGACTTGCTATTGTGAACTTCCAATTTGGAGAGGAAAGGGGAGATGGACCAGATTTTTGTGCAAGTAGACAGAGAATTACTGGTCTCTTCATTAATAGTCTCTGACAATTTTTTGAAGCCTTGTCATAAACAGATTTTGTCTCCTCTTTTGCAATCGTAAATAGAACTGATGGCTGCTTCTTGCTGCTCACAGTGATAGTGACCACAGCTGGGGAATGATTGTCACTCTTCTGGCTGTCGTTGCTGTTACTACTTTTATCACTGCAGCTGGAAATCCTCATATTATCACTGTCCCCACTCTTGCTAGTACTGCTGCTCTTGGATTTCCTGGTCACCTTCTCTGGTTGACTGTGGGAAATTGGTAGTAGACTACCAAATATACTTTGGATGTTTTCTGGAGTAATTTCATTTTTCCCTTTTTCCTCTTTGAACTGGTTGTGGTTATGTATTTTTCTTTTACCATGGGAACCTGACGCAGTTGTCTAGGTTGCAGATATGCCTATGATAATAATGGTTGTGGCACTGAGAGGCTCTGTCCAGACTTCAGGCTCATCTTCAACTTTAAGCTTTTCTTTATCTTGAACAGCTTGGAGTTCAAAGTTCTCTTTATTTTTAGCTTCAGTTTTTTTCCTAGTTTTTTTCCTCCTCCTCGTCCTCCTCCTCCCCCTCCTTTTCTTCTCTCATCTCCTTTCTTTTTTCTCTTTTGGCAGCCAAAGCCAGCTTCTGACTTTCTTCCCTTAACTTAGGCTTGGTGAAAGATATGTTTGTTCCTGAAAAGGGAAATGGTGAAGAACCTGTATGTAGAACACTGATACTTCTCAGGTAGATAGATGTTAGGAAATACATCTGAAAGTTAAAGATATAGAAATTGCCTGCATAGTAACCTCTAGACACTTTTGCTGGTCTTCCAAAAGTGTAGAAGCTCCAGTCTAAAAATTATTTTTAGGCCGGGCACAGTGGCTCACACCTATAATCCCCGCACTTTGGGAGGCTGAGATGAGAGGACTGCCTGAGCCCACAGGTTTGAGACTGTCCAGGCAACTTGGCGAGACCTCATTTCTACAATAAATCAAAAAATTAGCCGGGCATGGTGGTGCATGTCTGTAATTCCAGCTATTTGGAAGGCTGAGGCAGAAGGATTGCCTGAGCCCAGCAGGCTGTGGTGGCTGTGGTGGCTGTGAGTGTGCCACTGCACTCCAGCCTGAGCAACAGAGTGAGATTCCAACTAAAAAAAAATTTTTCAAATATATTAAAACATACTTGCCTCATTTATAGTAGGATAAATGAAAAATTACATTGTAATACCATTTTTTACCTAAGAGATTCACAAAGATCTAAACATTGGATAATATATCATTTAGGAATGCAGAAAACAGGAACTCTTCTATAGTGCTCTTGGGAATATAAATTTTTCCATTGCTTTTGGAGAACAACTTGGCAATATCTATCAAAATTTCAGATATCTGTACCCTTTGAACCAGCAATCTCATTTGTAAGAATTTATTCTCTCTTTTTTCTCCTTTTTTTTTTTTTTTTTGGTTGGGATCTCACTTTGTCACCCAGGCTAGAGTGCAGTGGAACAAATACAGCTTACTGCAGCCTCAAAGTCCTGGGCTCAAGAAATCCTTTTGCCACAGCCTCCTAAGTACCTGGGGCTACAGGTGTGTGCCATCACGCCTGGCCTCTAAGAATTTATTCTTTAGCTATGTGCACACATGTAGGAAATTATGTTTGTGCATCATTTATTGTGGTAGCAAAAAATTGGAAATTATCGAAATGCTCCTCACTGATTAAATAAACTATGAGACAGCCATACAAAATAACACCAGAGCTATAAAAATGAATGAGGAGACCGTATCAATAAGGAGGATAGAAATTGGGTGCCTGGGAGGCAAGAGTGGAAGGGAGACTTTTTTTTCAGAGTGCAAAAATTTTATTGATAAAGTGTAGACTTTACATAGCAACTATTCTTTAAGAAACTATCACTCATCAAATTTTGGTAGTGAAAAAAATAGAATGTCAATGATTATCTGAAAAACCTTAAAACATTCTACTTTGTAACATATATATTTATGCAATGCCAGATTTTATATCCCTATGATTCAATAAAACAATGGATAACAGGTTAAATGCAGAAGCACCCATGAAATCCAGCTGTTTTCTGATAAACCAGACATTAATAAGATTTGCAAAAATGTGAAATGATGCCATTCTTCTCACTGACTTATTTGAAGAAATATAGATCTTAAAAATGTTTTATTAAAATATAATTTGTATGTCAACATACAAGTAAATTATTGCATTTTAAATCAATTAATAAATTTATATTCAATTTTTAAATATTTTAATACAGTAAATATCAGTAGATACAAAACACACAAACAAAACTTTTTTTGGATCACTAATGGTACATTAAGGGTTTGAGGATTCTTGAAACCTAAACCACCAGTTTGCCAAAACCCAAATGTTTGAGAACTGCTGGCCTAATATTTGCAAAGAATAATACACACACAAATTCCAGGATGGGTCTTGATGTGTTCCATTTTTCTTCATTACTCAGTGAGCCTATCCAAAATGAAGACATATCAGTCAGGAAATTTTTCCCCCCTTATTTGTTTGATTATTGTTGCTATGTCATCTGTTCCCTCTTCTCTTTGTAGGACTCATCTTATCCCTAGTTAATTATTTTTTAAAAAGTTTGATGAATTGACATTTGTTTTAACTGTACTGCTTTCAATGCTTTTTATTCAGCCATCATATTATCAGTAAATTTATTGATCTAGTTTAAAATTAAAAATGACTGTAGTTGCAGATTGAATATTTATGTTCTAAATACATTTCCTTCAGTGCTCTTTTGATTTAGTGGACTCGTTAGTTGATTATTTTACGTTGTCCGTTTGTCTGCTAAGGAACTTCTACTAAATGTGCATCTTCCTGTTCTTTGTATCATGCTTTGTTTTCCTTTTTCTGGCTAATAGATTTCTCAGGTAAGTTGGTACTTTATATCTACTCTTGGTACAATGCACCCTGGGAGTTTAAAGTGTTGATATTCCATCGAGAGGGATCATTGTGTGTGTGTATTAGAAGCTCTACTACTGAGGACAGTGATGTTCCAATCTTGCCAGTTTCAGTGCTCATTTAAGGCTCCAGAAGAAATCTTCTTCACTTCCAACTGTTTTCATTTTCCATAAACTCACTCTTGCCCTCAGATACTGTGGACAATTCAGCCCAGAGTATTTCAGGAGCTGAAGAAAATACAATAATTCTTAAGGGGAGATTTAAAAAAATACCTATACCTTTTTATAATTTGAGGTCTTGAACCATATGAATATTCCCTACATTTTATTTTTAAAAAATTTTTTAATTTTTAATTTTTTTAAATTTTTTGAGTTGGAGTCTCACTGTCACCCAGACTGGAGTGCAGTGGCCGCTCCCGGCCACCGCTGCCTCGACCTGCTGGGCTCCGGCGATCCTTCCGCCTCAGCCTTCCAAGTAGCTGGAACTACAGGCGCGTGCTACAACGCCCGGCTAATTTTTTGATTTATTGTAGAGATGAGGTCTCGCCTGCCCAGGCAGGTCTCGAACCCGCGGGCTCAGGCAATCCACTCACCTCAGCCTCCCAAAGGTGCGGGGTTACAGGCTGAGCCACCGAGCCCGGCTTCCCTACATTTTAAACTATTTTAAAAACTATTTTATTTTCCCTCTTTTTATGCTTCTAGCTATTGCATGTAGGTGAAAACGACACTGGTGCCAAATGGACAAGTAATTTGAAGGAAGCAGAAAAACAGAAGTCCCAGATAAGACATAAATAAATCAAGACCTAAATAATGTGGATTGATTTGTAAAAAATGAGATAAAATTTTGTATTATTCTCAAAATAAGTCCAGGGGATAGACATTCGGGGACTAATAGGATGAGTATGAAATCAGAGACCTGCCCAGATTCATTCTAGATCTTTGCTCCATGTCTAGACAATGGACTTTGTCTATGTTGCCCAAGATGGCTGCTAGAGTTACAGTCACCACATCCACACTTGTGGTGATTTTTATAACTTGATGGGTAACTGTTATGATATGGACAATGAAATAAGTTATATGTTATTACTTTTCCCCCAATTTATTTTATGCATGCTCAGATAGTAATGAATATTATTATTGAAAGCTTAATGTATAATTGAAATTTACTTGACATTGAGTAGAATAATGAGAAGTATAAGATATAAATATCATGGCAGGTGTTCTGCAGAAGCATAACTTCATATTATTTTATGGGACACGGGCTGTTATTGCTCTATCTAGAATTGAGGCTAAATTAGCCATCAAGTGTGACAGAAATGATCATTTATTATTTAGAGGCTTCACCAGTTTCAGGCTAATTACATGTATATAGCTTATTCCTGTCAATCATATGTATAGTTTTTCTAGCTTCCTTGCCTTATTCTCTCTCTATCCCTTATTCTCTGTCTTCCCCACTCCCCACTCATACCCACGTGCATGTGAGCATACACATACACACACACACACCACCACCACCACCATGACCACTACTACAGAGCCAATATAACTGCAAAAATCTACCAGATTAAATCTGACCTTTGTTTCTGTGAAATGCTATAGGAGAATGATGAAGAAGAAAAGGGAATGGATTAGAGCATTTCAAGTTTTAGCAGCATCCAGTGATTTATAAATGGTGACTGGTACTAGGGATTATATTCTGTTTCAAGACATTTCAAAAATGGGCTTCAGAAGCAATACAGCTATGCTAAGCTGTATCTCTGCTTTCTTCCTTTCTTTCACAGCAGTGGGAATAAGACAAATGGCAGCGTGAAAGTAGAAAGAATATTGAAATTCAAATCCTGACTCTGCCTCTTATGACTAAGTGAACTTGAGAAATTTTCTTAACCTCTCCAAATTTCCATTCTTTCCTTGAAAACTGAGACTAGTAATATATATTTCATAGGATTGATATGAAGATTATTGCATTAATTCAATTATATATATAGTTTGCATATATAATTAATATATCAAAATTAAGAAAATAATTTTTTATTTAAGTAATTAAATAAATTAAGTATAACTACATATTTATCTTGCTCTTTAATTAGTAGATATTCAATAAAGTTTTTAGAAAGGTTTACTATGTGAAATGTTGATAAATAACCATGGAAGATTGTGCTGAGAAAATGGTATTAATTTCTTTATTTCAATGTCTCATTGAATTTAGCAAGGGTTCTTGACAACTAGGCTAGATATAACAAGGTATGGTTTGGATAGAGTGCTTGAGTTTGGTTATGATCAGAAGATCTGAGTTCTAGTCTGCTAGATGTGTGATTTTGAACAAATCCCTTCACCTATTTGCTCCTGGTATCTTTACTTATATAACCAGAAGGTTATATTAGCTGTCCTCTAAGGTATTTTCCATATCTAACATTATGTGCTTTCATGAAAGTGAGATGCTGAGCACAGAGTTAAAAATGCTAAAATTTTCACAATTTGATTATCTTTTAACTCATGAGCATTCACTGAAAGTCACATGAGGATCTTTTCATTATTCCACGAAATATTAGTTTTCTCTTCCTTCAGTTGTGTTCAGACCTGTTATCTTTCAAGTTCTACAGGTCTCTGGGCCTCTTGATAATATTCCAGGGAAGGGAAAATATCTAGATTACAAGTAGCCACAGATTCATCATCCATGATACCGTGGTCTAAGGGAAGTTGGGGAACAGGGTCCCATTTCCTGGGAAATTCAATGGACAAATCTATCGTAGTTGGAATTTTTCTCCTGAAACTTAAAATGTCCTTGAAGACATCTAACTTCTCTTAGGAGGAGGCAGATTGGAGTCAGTGGCACATATTTATATTCTGTAACAGATACAATGATAAGAGCTCAGAGATCAACACACACCAAAGCCTTTGCTTCAGAGTCCACAGGCAGGTGGAGTGAAGGTAGAACTTAGATTTGAGAGAAATTTGATAAGATTTTAATTAGAATCAATGATCCAAATACACCCTGTGTTCCATCCCAGAAGGTAGAGTTGGCGTTAAAGACAACTGGGAAAATGCATGTGGAATTCAAAGTTGCTAAGGAGAGTTTCAGAGATATTCCTATGTCTGGTATGCTTCAGGTTTTCTCTTATATTTTTCATTTTGGGGACGCTATGAATTTTTGTGGTAAATATCTTCCGCTCTTCCATGGAACTCTACTTCATCATTGACTGCTTCATCCACAAGCATCTTCAATTCTATTTCCACTGAATCATTACCCTTACTTTAAATATGCTTAGAGCTTCTTTTGAGTTTAAACAAACAAGCAAAAAGCTTTTCTCCTGGCCCTATTGTTTGATTGGGCCACTACCCTGTTTCTTCTTTACTTCACCAACAAATTATTTGGTTTCAATACTTGACTATTTACTCACTCTTTACTTCTTGATAATTGGGTTTCCATATCTACTGTCTTAAGGAAACTATTCCCTTGACAGTCACCAGCGACTTCATAATGATCAGTTCAGAAAGCTTTTTCTTTCTATAATGGCCTATTATATTGGAGTATAATTTTATGCAATAAACTAAACAAATATATAGTCTGATGAAAACTGACATATGTATACACTAATCAAACCATCACCACAATTAAATTAATGAACACAATCACTCCAAAAAGCTTTCTTGTACCCTTTTAAAATCTCCATTTGTTCCCTATCTCCCTTTTCCAAGCAACTCCTAGTGTACTTTTTTTCACCACAGATTGGTTTTCATTTTTAGAATTTCTAGAATTTTATGTAAATGGACAATATGTACTTATTTTGATCTAGTTTCTTTTACACATAATAATTATTTTGAGATTCATTTATTGCTTAGTATTGCATTGTATGACTCTACCACAATTTTGTTTTTCAGCTTACAAAGTGGTTGTCAAAAAAAGTGCAACATATATAATTAACTGAAAGATGCATTGAATAATAACAACAAAAATGCTGCTATATATAAGGATTTAATATATGATAAAAAGGAGAGCATAAATCAATAAAGTAGGCAAATTTAAACAAGTTATTTTGGAATCCTTGAATAGAATAATGGGGCAAAAATTGAATTAGACCCCTCACTTCTCTTAATACAGCATCAGTAATTAAGAAGAGCAATTTCGTTCTTAAGATTATACAGTTTATATTTGTTAACTTGATTGTGACATGATCTTTTGAGAAGTTTATTTAGTAGTGGTGCAAAGAACAGATTACAATCAGAAATGATTGAATGATGGATGTCAAAGCAAGGAGACTGCGGTAGCATTAGCACGTGAGTAAATACAATCAAGGTGATGAGAATGGAGAGGAAAGGGAAACTATCAGAGAGTTTCAAAATTTCAGTGAAAGAAACTATAAAGTACCATATTTTCCTCACTCCAATTCAAGCAATCCCTTAACTATTTTCTAGACTTGTATTTGGGTGAGAGACTCATAATTTCTCTTGAAGAACATTATACTAGGAAACTAGCATTAAAGCTGTAGATCTTGTTCAACTCCAAACCTGATGATCTTAGACACGCTGTGTAACCTTCTGTAATGTTTGCTTTTTCTCCTGTAAAATGAATGGGCAACGCCGGGTCAACTCGAAGGCCTCTTTCAGCTTCAGGTGATAATTGGGCCTAAGACAACAGCTAGAAATGAAAATAATAAGTAAATTGTATGGACTAACTATTCCATGCAGGGCTCTGGTAAAGTAGTTGGTTATAATTTAGATTAAAAAATCCTCTCTGCACACTGTGCTTTCTCTTAATGATGAAAGAAGCTTTGCATCGAGGAATAGTTTCACAGGGTACTAATTTGCTTCTGCTCTGCTAGGTCAAATGGTACTCAAGAGGTTAGATGTTTGTAATTGAATATGCATAAAGTTCTGGGAAGAAAGATGCCTAGAGTTTGGTTACTTTTGACAAGTTCCAGGTCAGTAGAGGCTGCCTCTTAAAATGACCCAGAGGAAAATGTAACTTTTAAATTAATCTCTTGTGTTTTTCTGGTTCATACCAGCAACGTTGATAAGACCAGAGTATGCCTCTAGCGATTCATTATAACTTTTACTCTCACTCATTACTCTTTGGTCTCTAAATGCTTCTCTGTGGTAAGAAGAGTAGTTAACAAAGGATGCTGAGTTCCCCAGTGGGCCTTATTAAAACTGTTGTGGTTTTGAGGTGATTAACTCATGTAAATGAATTAATGTGGTCCATGAACCAAGCTATGTGTACAGAGCATATCCAGGAAGCAGTGAACCATAAAAGTCTATTCACACTCAGGAGAAAACTGTTTAGCATTCAAAGGTGAATTCTGGAAGAAAGATGAAAAAGGAACCTTGAGAATTATAACTTTGATTTCAGAAACACTGAAGATGAAATGACAGATTAGAAGATCTTTGTAGAGTTTGTATATGCTACTTTAGAATAGTTTCCTGGAGCAATAGTAAAAATGCTTTACCATTAGGAGAGTCAAGTCAGCTCAAGAGGCTATATGAAGCTGCCTTTGAGTACCTAGAGGCACCACATCGTATTTGCAGTCAGCAAACATCACCAACTCTCTTATATGTGCCACTTATTATATCTGAGGTAGATTAATCTTACTCTACTGTGTAGAATGGATGCGGGTGGTGGTGAACTAGCCGAAAATTTCAAGTGTAAGCAAATGTTAGAAACAAATACAGAAATTGAAAGTCAGGAAGAGAGTCAGGTTTATGTGAAAGGGAGAAGTCCGATTTTTTGACTTGTATAATAATGTGTCTTGAGTAAAAAAATTGAATTTGTCTCAGGAGGTCATCAGTTTTCTTTGCTGTCTCAACTCACTAGTGTCAGAGTTAGAATCACTATGGTGTTTTTATGTGAATTACAATTAGTTGTAACATGTTTGCAATTTCCTGATTTTTGTGAGATAAAGTTGTTTTACAACTATTTGTCTATAAATAGTAAGATTCAAATATGGAGGTCTATGATATCAATAGTTCTTCTAGGGCTGGACATTGCACACTTGCATGACTATATGCAGAACCTTGTCAGGTTATCTATTCATTTAAAAACAAATGGGTCACCTATTTCCCCAAAGTTTGTCTTTGAAATAACTATCAAAGATACAAGTAGTGAAAAAAAAAAAAAAAAAAAAAAAAAAAAGAAAGAAAACAAGTAGTGGTGATTGAGAAAAGGCAGAAGGCAAAGGTCTGAAATGGAATTCCTCTGAAATGGGAGAAAAATAAGGAAAAAAGAAGGTAAAGATCTGTAGTTTGAGAAGTATTTTAGGATAATTATATTTGAGCAATATCATGAAAGTTTTCAGCATTGTTCCCTCATAATTTCAAAATGGAAAGCACTGTTTTCTGTTTTAGCTTTTGGAAGAGTCTGAAGGATTGGGGCTAATTTTTTAAACATTTGACACAATTCATTAAGTGAAGCCACCTAAGTCTGGACTTTGTGAAATATTTTTTGGTTACTTGTTTGATCTCTCTACTTGTTATAGGTCTATTCAGATTTTCTATTTCTTTTTAAGTCAGTTTTGGTAGTTTGTGCATTTTTAGGAATTTGTCCATTTCATCTAGGTTGTCTAATTTGTTATCATATAATTGTTCATAGTATTCTCTTATAATTCTTTTTATTTCTATAAGATTGTTAATAATATTCCCATTCCTAATTTTGTTAATTTCAGTGTTTTTTTCTTTTTCCTTGGTCATTTTAGCAAAAGATGTGTCAATTTTCTTGTTCTTTGAAAAGAACAAATTTTTGGTTTTTATTTCTATATGTCTACTGATTTTAAAGTCTCTACTTCATTTATTTTTACCCTAATTGTTGTTACTTCTTTTTTTCCCCCTCTTTTTCTAGTTCTTAAGGTGAAAAGTTAAATTATTGACTTGAGATTCTTTAATTTTGGAACATAGGTGTTTATAACCATAAATTTATTTTTAAGCACAGCTTTAGAAGCATCCTATAAATTTTGTTGTGTTTTTGTTTTCTTTCATTTCAAATTATTTTTTAATTTTCTCTTGTGATATTTTTCTTTGACTTATTGTTTATCTAGCGGTGTATTGTTTACTTCTCACGCATTTGTGAATTTCCCAGATTTCCTTTTACAATTAATATCAATTTTACTTCATTATAGTAGGAGAAAATTGTATAATTTCAATCCTTTTAAATGTATTGATTTTCCTTTGGTTCTTTAGTGATAATTTCTCTTTATTAATATACTATAGTTGATAAGACATAATTCTTGTACTTTTAGTTCTTTATTCATTGTTTCTTTTAGTTTTTTGAATATATATATATATATATTTCTTTCCCCTCTGTAACATATTTGGTGTTATCTTCTTTTCTTTCTTTCTTTTATTTTTGAGTTGGAGTCTCACTCTGTTGCCCAGACTGGAGTGCAGTGGCTGCTCCCAGCCCACTGCAGCTTCGACCTGCTGGGCTCCTGCGATCCTTCCGCCTCAGCCTTCCGAGTAGCCGGAATTACAGGCATGCGCTACTATGCCCGGCTGATTTTTTGATTTATTGTAGAGATGAGGTCTCGCTGCCCAGGCGGGTCTCGAACCCGCGGGCTCAGGCAATCCACTCACCTCAGCCTCCCAAAGGCGCGGGATTACAAGCTGAGTCACCGAGCCTGGCTTTTGAATATATTGAAAATAGCTGATTTAAAGTGTTGGTCTAGTAATTCCAGGCTCCTCAAGCTCTCCTTTTTTTTGTCTGACTCTTCCTTCTATGGACTATATCTTCTTGCTTCTTTGCATGTATTATCATTTTTTGGATGAAAACTGGACATCTTATTTTTGCATTTAGACATTTTATTTATTTATCTTTAAAATTTTATAATTCTTTGGAGATATTTAACATAATATCATATGACAACACTGGAAATGAGATCACCCACTCCCTTGGGGTTTGTTGTTGTTTGTTGCTGTGCTTGCTCTCAGTTTGTTTAGTGACTTTCCTGAACTAATTTGTAAATTCCGCATTGTTAGTTATGTCTGGTTAGCTTAACTGTGAGTGAATAGTTGGACAGAGATTTCTATTTTTTTAATTTTGAAAAAGTGGGGTACAATTCAGGGTTAGGTATACAAATGTTCACGATGGAGGTACCCCTGTTGATGAGGTGTGCCCTGCCGGCCGCTGGCAGTTTCCCATTACTAGAACCGGTAGGTGTCTCACTCTTTGCTGATGGGCTTTGTGTGTGTGTGTGTGTGTGTGTGTGTGTGTGTGTGTGTGTGTGTGTGTGTGTTTGGGCACTCCTTTAATGTTTAGCCAGGCAGTTTGAGCTCTGACTTAACCTTTACTTATTGCTTTTGCAGAACTTCAAGGTCAACCTCAGGCAAGAGATTAGTGCCTTCTCATTTGCTTTCTAGGCCTTTAAATGGCCTTTGGCATGTTTACAGTCTCCTGCATGCTTGTATATGGCTTTTTGGAGTTCCTGAAATACGTTGGAGTTTTTCCGAGTCCCCTATGGACATTTCATTCTTCAGCTTTTCCTTTAAGAGAGAGAGAGAGTGTGCGTGTGTGTGTGTGTGTGTGTGTGTGTGTGTGTGTGTGTGTGTGTGTGTTGGTCAACTTTCTTGTTTTCCCATTCTTATCCCCTCCTCAAACAGTGGCTATGTTAAATGCTTATTGTTGTCAATAAATGCCCTGTCCCTCTGGAAAAGATTGTTTGTAATGCGTAAGTTCTGAGTAAGGTCAAATAAAGACCAGACAGGTCAAATAATAACAGTTCTCCGAGATTAGTGGTTTTGGGACATTCCAAACAAATTTCAGGCCCTTCAGTGGCTGTGAGGCTGTCATTTTCACCATTATGGCATTGTTTCTTTTCAAGGCTGTTGGATAGCTGGAGAGAGGAAGACGAGAATAGGGCAAGTTAAAACACCACAAAGCTGCTCACTGTCCTTACCTAGATTCAGCTAGTTTTCTTGAATAAATCTTTCTTGGATTGTCTAAGTTGTTTTGTTAATTTCCAGAGTTCGGAAGTAGATTTTGACATTTTTTTCCTCCCAGTGTTGTCATTGTTTTTATGAAGAGGTGACTTTTTGGAGATTTTTATGCTGATATTTCTACTGACCTTACTCCTGCTATTCTGTCATGCCTCAAACAGCCAGCATCAGAGCACAGTCTCTTCATCATTTTTCACACACAAAAAAAAATTCATTAATTTTTCATAGACTTTATGAGGGTCTATTTGAAGAATTATCAGATAAAGTCCCACTGTTTGTATGTTGCTTTTTGCTATCGTGTGTGCTCTACCACTCTACCCTTTTTTTCTTTACTTATTTCTCTCACTATCTCCACATGCTCATCCCTATAATAATAAACATATTTCTTTCCCCTCTGTAACATATTTGGTGTTCTTTTCTTTTCTTTCTTTCTTTCTTTTTTTTTTTTGAGTTGGATTCTCACTCTCTCGCCCAGACTGGAGTGCAGTGGCTGCTCCTGGCCACCACAGCTTCGACCTGCTGGGCTCCGGTGATCCTTCCACCTCAGCCTTCCAAGTAGCTGGAACTACAGGCACGCGCTACCACACCTGGCTAATTTTTTGATTTGTTGTAGAGATGAGGTCTCGCCATGTTGCACAGGCGAGTCTTGAATTCGCGGGCTCAGGCAATCCACTCACCTCAGCCTCCCAAAGTGCTGGGATTACAGGCTGAGCCACCGAGCCCAGCTGTTATTTTATTTTCTAATCGCTGACTTAAACAGATGAAGTTCTTTTAAAGCTTTCGAGGAATTCAAATACATCAGGATTTTATTTTGTCACATCTATTATAATTAAGTCCCTGATAAGTTGTATATAGATCTTTCCACAATGTCTGTCCAATCTTATACAGGCATTTTGGCTGACTGCACCCTGTAAAATTAACAACATCTCCATCCTTTTAATTTATTTTTTTCTTCTCTCCACTCCTAAGTTAATTTTTCTTTATTCATGAGTGAGTTTTTTTTGTTACTTGAAGAGGGATAAGGAAATGTTGGTGAGTAAAGGGACTAAAATGAAAAGAAGGGAAGAGTGGAGGGGGAAAGCATAGCATCTGTTTTTGACTAGTCTCCTTGTATTGCTTTTCAGCTTGTTGTAGAGACAGAAATGTAGGGGTAGAAGCTGATTGAAATATATTCAAAAGAAACTTTGTGAGATGTACAGAAGGCATGGATTCTTTTTCAGCATCCATAAAACATTCTAAAAAATGGAGCATGTGTTAGGACATGAAGGAAGCCTCAATAATGGAGACATTGTAGGTACATTCTCCCTATGATCACCAAAGCAAGACTGGGATAGCCACTTTCACTACTATTTTTCATTACATTTCTCCAGTAGCAGGTTTGCAAATGTATACTGAGTGTCCTTGTTGCTGATTAAATGAATTTGTGGTGTTGAGGTGAGTAGTGTGACATTTGATTGTTTGATCAGAGCATTTCTTGTGGGGTGTTTGAGCATTGTTTCTGGGTGCGTAGCATTGAACCCTCATGGCCTACCTCTTCTGGAGAGTCTGTAAGCCATTTAATGTATCTTAATATTTTCTTTTTCTGCTTAAACTGGCCAGAGTACATTTTAAAAATTTCATCTGGATATTTGACTAAAGGCAGATCTTGCTAAAGTTCAGATGCTAAAAACAGTATAGTAGTATTGCAGAAAGAAACAACTAGATTAATATAAAACTCAAGAAGTTCAATAGGTATAAACCAAGTTCAGAGGGAACTTTATGTATGATAAAATGATACCACAGCCGGGCTCGGTGGCTCAGCCTGTAATCCTGTGCCTTTGGGAGGCTGAGGTGAGTGGATTGCCTGAGCCCACAGGTTCAAGACCCGCCTGGGCAACTTGGCGAGACCTCATCTCTACAATAAATAAAAATGAGCCGGGTGTGGTTGCGCACGCCTGTAGTTCCAGCTACTTGGAAGGCTGAGGCGGAAGGATCGCCGGAGCCCAGCAGGTCGAGGCTGCGGTGGCCGGAAGTGGCCACTGTACTCCAGTCTGGGTGACAGAGTGAGACTCCAACTCAAAAAAAAAAAAAAAAAAGATACCACAAATCTGTAAGGAGAGATAAATTGCTTAGTAGATAGTGTTAGGAAAACTGTCCTGCTCTATGGAAAAAAATAAAGTTGGATCTCTTCTTACACCACATACAGATGTAAATTTTAGATGAATCAAGACCTAAATCTATAAAGATAATAAAGTATGATGTAGGAAAATGCATTTGTGGTTTTGGGAGGGAAATGAGTTCTAAATCAAGATTCCCTAAGCTTAATATGGTGGAAAAAAGTGATAATTTTATTTCCTCTAACATTAAGGGTTTCCACTAAAAAAAGAACACCATAAACAAAGTTAATAGACTGGTACCATATTAGAAAAAGGTATTTGTGATTTTGAACATAATAAGGAATCAATATATGAGGAACTCCCATGATTCACTGAGAAAAAACTAGAGGCCTAATTAAAAAATGGACAAATCATTTATATAGACAATATGAAAAAGAAAACTACAAATGAACCAATTTCACTAATAATCAGAGGAATGCAAATTAAAATGAGACTCTATACTCAACAGTTTTGTAGTACTGAACATTGTTGAGGTCATGGAGAGACTGGAATGCACATGCACTGCTGGAGGAAGTGTCACTGGCTATAGCTACTTTCAGTCATTACTTAGTGAAACTGAGTATGTGTATAAGCTATGATTGAAAAATTCTTGTGAGGTACATGCCCCAAAGAAATTCTCACACAGTTAATAAGGAAGATATAAAAATATGTTCATTACTGTGTTTGTAGGAGTTAGAAGTAGCTTATAATTCCATCACTAGAAATGTGAATACTATGCAGTAGTTAGAAACTTTGAATCAGAAGTACATACCAGTAATCTAAAAAGAGTTTTAAGTGACATATTTTAATTAGCTCTATAGTACTTGGCTTTAGTAAGAAGTTGCTTGAACACTTAATCAGGCTACTTATATAATTGTATTTCTTTTATGTTTTAGATATTAGAAATTTCAGAGCTCAAATTAACCATAGTAGCTATATCAGTCTTTCTACTAAATGTATCTGTGCCTACTTCCTTCTGATTTTTCTGTCTTCATTGTATAACCTTATTGGAATTCTGTATTTTATTTGGAAACTTTTGGAGGTCACAAATATAAATAAAAAGTCTCTGTTAGATCGAAATGATTATCACTACTAAGGAATCTCTCAGGAAGAAAAGATAAAAGATTAGGATAGGCCGGGCTTGGTGGCTCAGTCTGTAATCCCAGCACTTTGGGAGGCCGAGACTAGTGGATTGCCTGAACCCGCAGGCTCGAGACCCGCCCGGGCAACTTGGCAAGACCTCATCTCTACAATAAATCAAAAATTAGCCGGGCGTGGTAGCGTGTGCCTGTAGTTCCAGCTACTTGGAAGGCTGAGGCGGAAGGATCACCGGAGCCCAGTATCGAGGCTGCGGTGGCTGGGAGCGTGCCACTGCACTCCAGTCTGGGTGACAGTGAGACTACAACTCAAAAAAAAAAAGATTAGGATAAAAACCCCATAATTTTCCCTGACCTGAAAGACTACACAAAATGGGAAAGGGAATGTAAAAAAGAACCATCTGAAGATGAGAAAGAGAAGTGAGTTACTCCATGGAAGTATGTGTTTTATAGTCATTCATCTGAATGAATAATATCTTTGAGCAACCAGAAGACTTTCCAAGAAGGAAAATTTTATCCTCATAAAAACTGAATAAAGATGAAGAGTTTGGATTAAAGAAAAAGATATAAAGTTTCTTGAAGATACAAGAAGTTACAAAGACTTGTCTTACAGGCTGCTTGGGGCAATTATTGAATTAGTGTTCATCAGTTCCTACGTAGTCCACTAGGGGGTGGAGGTCACATAAAAACTCTGCTGTATAAACACTAAATTGCCACAAACTGTGTTCACTCTTCTTTTTCAAATAAGACTCCAAGAAAATCTGTACAAAATAATAAAAGCCTGAGAGAACTTTGTAGTAAGTCCTATATTGATAACAATGGAGACAGTCTCAGGCTGTACAATGGGGATAGATACCACCCGAAAGAGATTATTTCCAAATGCAGTTTTTGTTTCTGTTGGTAACAGTAAGGTACAACTGAGATTTTTTTTTCCCCACTGTATTTGTTCCAGAGATCGCTGTTTGGAAGGAGTCAAATTTTGGTCAGTATATTTATGTAGTAACTTTTGTGCCTTAACAAAAATCCATCTCTCATCTACTACAGTTACTAGGATTTCATGGTTTTTATTTTTAATATGTTAGCATGTCATTGTGTCACATGGGATGAGATTTAGCATACTTTTGTGTGGCTGTACCAGTTTAATTTGAATGATAAAGCAGTACCCCATCAATTATGTGACTGACTCTTTCTAATACCTTTAGAGAAGAAAGAAGCTTCTTGAATACTAAATTACACAACCACAGTGATCTCTGAAAGAGTGCTTTCTCTTTTAAGACTGACTTCTCAAAAAAAAGTTCAGTCATTATTAAGCAGCCTCACAATCACAGTCACCCTTCCAAACTTCATAGACCTGTGCTGATGATGTCATTGATACAAAGAAGAAAATGCAAACCAGGCAACCTTAAGTCAGTTTCCTGGTGAGCTCAGCTGTATTTTGGCCATGGCTTTGCAGAGCACTCTGGAAGCAGTGTGGCTGGGGGTTCTTCTCCTCAGCTCTCTCTGGAATGGTGAGTAGGCTCCTTCACCGTTTGGGAAAAATGCATGCAATTATTTTTAAATTGGGGCTCATTTTAAAATTGAAAAACAAAAAGTCAGAGTTACTAATACTCATTGTACCTAAAGGGTGACCAGCAAACCAGCATAGAAGTGACAGCCTTCTCTGTTTTCCTGCAGTTGCAAAGAGCGAAGACCAAGTGTTTCAACCTTCCATAGTGGCATCTTCAGAGGGAGCTGTGGCGGAAATCTTCTGTAATCACTCTGTGTCCAATGCTTACAGCTTCTTCTGGTACCTTTACATCCCCAGTCGTGCGCCAAGGCTCCTCGTTAAGGGCTCGAGACCTTCTCAGCAGGGACGATACAACATGACATACGAGCGGTTCTCTTCCTCACTGCTCATCCTCCAGGTGCAGGATGCAGATGCTGCTGTTTATTACTGTGCTCTGGAGCACACAGAGGAAGGGAACCCACAAATAACTGAACAGAAACTGGACAGATTACAACCTGTGCAAGAGGCAGAAAAGAGAACAATAACATGCCCCCTCCCCTTCAGTGTTCCTCAATCCTTTTCATTTGGTACTATCGGAAAAAAAATTGAGTCCAGACACACTATATATTAGCAAATGTCTATAGGAAAATATGCTTTTAAAGATTGATTTTTAAAAATTAATAATGATGCTGTACATCCATATTTCAAATAGTCTTCTTGATATTTGAAATACTTCGGCTCATTTTTTTGAGATCTGATGAGATTATTTTTGCTTTTTCCTCATAAATGGCTAATGAGGAATTTGTAATAGAAGAAAGAAGCATAAAAATTCTTTCACTTTTCTTACTGCTCTCTGTACTCTCATTTTATTTTATTTTTTGAGATAGAGATCTTCCTCTGTCATCCAGGCTGGAGTGCAATGTCATGTTCATGTCTCCCTGCAGCCTGAAACTTCTGGGCTCAAGTGATCCTCTCACCTCAGCCTCCCCAATAGTTGGGACTAGAGATGCACGCCACTATGCCCAGTCAATTAAAAAAAATCTTTAGTAGAGATGAGGGGTCTTGCTAGGCTGGTCTTGCCCAGGCTGGTCTTGAACTTCTGGCCTTAAGCAATCCTCTTGCCTCAGCCTCCCAAAGCACTGGGGTGCTAGATATGAGCCACTGTGCCTGACCTGTGCTTGCATTTTACACATTGTCCTCTAGCTTCAGTCTCGATGAGGACTACTATTAAGATATGTGTCCATTTTGTAAAGGGTAGTTTAGTTAACAATGGATAATGTAATTATAAGTGACAAGGGAATGAATGAGTGAATACCAGCAGTCCTGCATTTGGAATCTCAGTCTCTGCCTCTCAGATTGATACTTTGCTTACAATCTGCTGTGTAGACCCATTTAGAATACCAGTCAGTCAGTATATGAAACAGTAAAATGGAAACTTCTTCCTAGTTTTAAAACTAAAAACAAATGGAAAGATTTGTACTTACTGTAACACATTCTCCTTTTAATTATTTGGTCCTCTCTCCCCAGCCATGTCCCACCCTCTTTGGAGATCAATGTTCTAGGACAGACCAGTGATTCTAACCCTTTTAATCATCCTGGATTGGGAATTTGGGGGAAAATTAGATTTAAAAGAAATTTGGAATCATCGGGTACATGTGAGGATTTGTTACTTAGGTAGGTATAGTGCGTGAAGGCCAGGTTTGGGCTTCTGACAAGTCTTCCCTCACCCCCCTGTAGTGAGCGCGGTGTCATTTTGCATCCCTTATTCCTCCTCCTTCCCTCCCTTCTTTAGCAGTGTCCGGATGACTGTCGTTTCCACCCTTGTGCCCATGTGTGTCCAGAGTTTAGTAACCACTTTTGAGTGAGAATGCAGTATTCAGTCTTCTATTTCTGTGATAATTCACTTAGGATGATAGCCCACAGCTGTTTGCTGTATTCTAGATCAGCTGAATCAGGGTTTGCTGGGATGGGGCCCCAAAGTTTATATTTTCCAAGCTCTCAGTGGTGATTTCTCTGCTCAGCCAAGTTTGATCTAGGGATTTAAGATCCTGGGGCTTTAACCGCTATTGTCTACTTTCTTTCCCTTAGAATTTTAGTGATAGAGAGGGTTTCAGGAAGTGAACCCTACCGTGTTAGTGCTCGCCTACAGAGATGCTTATATGTGGAATAAAAGTGAAGGGCAGATTGCTGACAATAGAAGAAAGAAGCATTTTCATAATACCAAATATCATTAAGCTTTGCTGAGATGCCTTAGGTAGATTGGTTCTTTACTCAAATTTTTAGTATCCAAATATTTCCATTGGATATACGTATAAATTGGTATATTTGTACCACTTCTTTTTAAAAAAAATTTTAAAGATGTGGAGTATAATTCAGGATTAGGTACGTAAGTGGTGTACTCCTTTTTTAGGCATATTCTCTTTTGGGTTGTTGGTTGCTTCAAAGTGTGTTAATCTTTTTTCTTTTTAATCAAACGAAATTCTGGATGAGAGGAAACACGTGTGGTCTCTCTTTAAGGTTGTCCTGCACAGTGCTGTGTGTCTGTAGTGGCTCCATAAATAGCAAATATGTGTGTGGGCCTTTTAGTGCTTTGGCAAACGAGACCAGAGACAGGAAATTCCCACTGTGTGATGCTAGGAGGTTCTTTCCAGTTCACAGAGGAGTCTGTGCATGTGGTATATTGAAAATCCTAGATATGGATTTCCGGCAAGATGGCCATGGAACAGGTCGGACTGTGAGAGTGTCTGCAAAAGCTCTTGTTTATAAAGACTCTCTGTGTGAGTGGGTGTGTGCCGGTGGGTAAGTGAAAGTCCGTCTGAGGGGAAACTTGGGTTTATGAACCTGGGACTCTCCTCTGGAGGTGACTGAAACTCCCCACTGCCCTGAGATTAGAGCCCCCAGCACACAGGATCACCTGCTGTTCTTGAGGCTCTGCTAAGAAGAGGCAGTGGAAAGCAGCTGATCCTTACCACTTGGCGCCTGGCCCACGACATCACCTGTTACGGCAGAACAGCACAATCCCCAGGATCTGTGGAGAGGGCAGGAGGACAGCCGGAAAGGAGCTCCACCACCAGTGAGGAAACAATGACCAGCGCCATTTTCTCTGTCCTGGGACCAGGCAGAGACCTGCATTGCCTCACCCAGCTCCATCCAGCCTCCAACCTGAGACCTAGAGTTTATCTCATTAAACTCGGAGAGATAGATATCCTTTCTTCATGCTGAAATAGGCACAGACACGTCAGATCTGAGTGGGATACTTGACAACAGCAGCAGCAAGCTGAGTGAGTCCAGATCTGATCCGTCCTCCCACAGTAGTCCCAGAGGCATCGGACTCACACAGAGAGTAACCCTGTCAGCCTGCACTGACAGTGGAGGGGAGGGGCTGGAGACCAGAGCTGAAAGGAAGTTGGAATTACGGGAACGAACTCAGAGTGAGTTTTGTTTTTTGTGTTTAGCTTGTTTTTTTTGTTTTAGTTTTTTTCCTCTTCTCTCTTTCTTTCTGTTTTTGATTATGTTTTCATACTTGCTTTGCTTCTATTATTTTAATGCTGTTCTTTTAAGACTTCCTATTTGTGTATGGATATTTTTGAGGGTGAGTACATCAATAGGTGGACTTTTGTTGATTTGAGTATTTGTATGATTGTTTGTACTTTAAAAAAATCTTTTCTGTTTTTGTTTATGTCTCTTTTCATTTGTTAGCTGGTACCTATCTGTTTTCCCTCTTCTCTCTCTCCACCTTCCTCTCATCCTCCTCCTTCTTTTTCCCATTATTTCCTTTTCCTTACCTCATTTTGCTTTCAGGGGACAAGCCTATACCCCCACTGCATGAACAGGTTGTAAGGTGGTAGGAAGTGAGTTCCAGGGGGCCCACATACCTGTCAGTAGATACAGGAATCTGCAGATAGTTTCAGAATCACAGTGCCCCCCTCAATTAAATCTAAAAACTGCAAAAAGTACAGCACCTCACCAACAGTCCAGCTTCAGAATTGAACAAAGTCATAGTATCTACATAAGGAAGAATAGGAAATTGAGCAAGCAGAAGTAAAAGCTACGCCCCCAATCCCTGAACAACAGAATTAAATAAGAGGTAAAAAGGGGGGGAGAAAAGTCTACACAAATGTAGAAAAACCAAAGGAAGAATATGATTCGCACACAGATCCCTGGGAGGTCAGTCACTGAGAATATAGATGTCAGAATGCAAACAATGAAAAGTCCCCAGAATGACTGGTTTCAAACCATAAACCCAGATATCAAGATATTAATAGACATGAGAGAATAAATAGAAATGAGGAAAGACAAGTGGAAAGAATGAAGGAGTTGATATCTGAGATAACAGCAATAAACCATACAGTGAATGAAATAAATAACAAACTGAAAAGCATGGAGAGTAGAATTAACAAAGCAGAAGAAAGAACCTCAGAGCTTGAGGACAAATATGGAACTAGCCCAAGCTGTTAAAACATAGAAAAGAAGTTTTAAAAGACAGAACAAAACCTCCAAGAGATGTGCGATTATTTCAAGAGGCCAAACCTAGGATTAATTGGAATTCCTGAGGCACACAGAGAGACAGAGACCACCCTGGAACAAATCTTCCATGAAATTATCCAAGAAAACTTCCCTCATCTCATCAGTGACATAACCATTCAAATACAAGAGATTCAGAGAACCCCTGCAAGACAACAAATTGGAAGACCAACTCCTAGACACATAGTAATTCACCTACATAAAGTAGTTATAAAAGAAAAAAATCCTAAAGGCAGCAAGAGAGAAAGGTCAAGCTACCTACCAGGGAAGACCAATTAGAATAGCAGCAGACTTCTCTACAGACACACTTCACACTAGGTGAGCTTGGAGCCCAATCTTCAAAGTTCTCAGAGATAAACAATTTCAACCACAAATTACCTATCCAGCTAAGCTAAGTTTCATCAGTGATGGAGAATTAAAATCCTTCCCAGACAATCAATCTCTAAGAGTTTATGCTAGCTCCAGACCAGCTCTACAAGAAACACTTAAGAAAGTATGAACACAGAAGAAAGGAAAAAAAGAACACCACCACCCTTCACAAGAATGCAGGAAGAAGGTTGAAAACACACATGAATCAACTCAAAATTCAAAAGAAAGACATCAAACAAACAAACAAACAAACAGTGGCAACAACAACAAACTCTATAAGAACCTCATGACAGGGATAAGCTCTCACATCTCAATGATTAGCCTGACTGTGAATGGACTAAATATACCACTAAAAAAAGACAGAATGGCAAATTGGATAAAATATCAGGAGGCTACAATATATTGTCTACAAGAGACTAATCTCACCAGAAAGGACACTCACAGACTCAAAGTAAGAGGATGGGAAACAAAATTTCAGGTGAGCAGAACACAAAAGAAAACAGGAGACACAATTTTAATATCAAACAAAATACACTTTAAACTATCAAAAAGTTAAAAAGACAGGCCGGGCTCGGTGGCTCAGCCTGTAATCCCATGCTTTGGGAGGCTGAGGTGAGTGGATTGCCTGAGCCCGCGGGTTTGAGACCTGCCTGGGCAACTTGGCGAGACCTCATTTCTACAATAAATAAAAAAAATTAGCCGGGAGTGGTAGCACCCGCCTGTAGTTCCAGCTATTTGGAAGGCTGAGGCAGAAGGATCTCCGGAGCCCAGCAGGTCGAGGCTGCGGTGGCCGGGAGTGGCCACTGCACTCCAGTCTGAGTGACAGAGTGAGACTCCAACTCAAAAAAAAAAAAAATTTTAAAAAGATACAAAAGGTCACTACATAATGATAAAAGTTTCAATTCATCAACAAGAATATCCATCCTAAACATATATGCACCCAACATAAGAGCACCAACTTTCATAAAGCAGCTTCTAGATAAACTTAAAAAAGATATTGACTCTATTTTATGAAGTTAACATCACATTGATACCCAAGCCAGGTAAAGACCCAGCAAAGAAAAAGAACTACAGGCCAAAATCCTTGATGAACATAGATGCTACAATTCTCAACAAGATCCTAGCAAACCGGATTCAACAACACATCTCAAAAATCATCCACCACGACCAAGTAGGCGTCATCCCTGGGATGCAGGGCTGGTTCAACATTTGTAAGACCATAAATGTAATTAAATACATCAACAGATGTCAAAACAAAAGCCACATGATTATATCATTAGATGCAGAAAAAGCTTTTGATAAAATCCAGCACCCCTTTTTGATAAAAACCCTTGAACATTTAGGCATAGAAGGAACATACCTCAAAATAATGTGTCATCAATGAGAAACCCACAGCCAGCATACTACTAAACAGGCAGAAATTGGAACCATTTCCCCTGAAAACTGGAACAAGACAAGGATGCCCACTTTCACCACTCCTGTTCAACATAGTTCTGAAGTCTTAGAGCAATCAGAGAAGAGAAGGCGATCAGGGGTATCGAAATAGGAAAAGAGGAAGCCAAGTTATCTCTCTTTGCAGACGACATGATTCTATACCTTGAAAACTCAGGAGAATCCGTCAAAAACCTCCTGGCACTGATAAAGGACTTTGGCAAAGTCTCAGGGTATAAAATAAATGTGCAAAAGACATTTGCATTTCTTTTTTTTTTTTTTGAGTTGGAGTCTCACTCTGTCGCCCAGGCTGGAGTGCAACGGCCACTCCCGGCTACTATAGCCTCGACCTGCTGGACTCCGGCGATCCTTCTGCCTCAGCCTTCCAAGTAGCTGGAACTACGGGTGCGTGCTACCACGCTTGGCTAATTTTTTGATTTTTATTGTAGAGATGAGGTCTCGCCAAGTTGCCCAGGTGGATCTCGAACCTGCGGGCTCAGGCAGTCCACTCACCTCAGCCTCCCAAAGCATGGGATTACAGGCTGAGCCACCGAGCCCGGCTGACAATTGCATTTCTATACACCAATAATGAACAAACAGAAACCCAAATAAAAAGCACAATCCCATTCACAATAGCCACACAAAAAATGAAATACCTTGGCATCTTCCTAGCCAGAGATGTGAAAGACCTTTACAATGAAAACTGTAAAACACTGCTCAAAGAAATCAAAGATGACACAAACAAGTGGAAAAATATTCTATGCTCTTGGATTGGAAGAATCAACATCATTAAGATGTCCATTCTACCTAAGACAATCTACAGATTTAATGCAATACCCATCAAATTACCAGTCAAATTCTTCTCAGACCTAGAAACAGCAATACAGGAATTCATACGGAAACATAAATGACCAAGAATAGCCAAAACATTCCTCAGCAAAAAAACAAAAAACAAAAAACCAACCAAACAAACAAAAACAAAGCATGAGGTATAACACTCCTAGACTTTAAACTTTATTATAAAGCTACAATAATAAAAACAGCCTGGTATTGATACAAGAACAGGTATATAGATCAATGGAATAGAATTGAGTTTCCAGAAGCAAAATCTCAACTTCTTAACCAACTCAACTTCGACAAAGCCTCCACCACCAACCACTGGGGAGACGAGAACCTATTCAGTAAATGATGCTGGGAAAACTGACTGACCACATGCAGAAGATTGAAACAGGATCCCTACCTATTCCCATACATAAAAATCAACTCTAAATGGATCAGAGACCTAAACGTAAAATCTTAAACTATAGGAACCTTAGAAAATGCAGGAGACACTCTTATGGAAATTGGAACTGGCAACCAATTCCTGACCAAAATCTGAAGTGCCCATGCCATAAGAGATAAGATAGACAAGTGGGACCTCATCAAACTGACAAGCTTCTGCAAAGCCAAAGAAACCATCAAGAGAGCAGGAAGACAGCCCATAGGCTGGTAAAAAATATTTGCCAACTCCATGTCTGACAAAGGCCTAACATCTAGGATCTACAAGGAACTCAAACTGAAAAGAAAAAAACAAACTGTCCCATTGCAAAGTGGGCAAAAGATATGAATAGACACTTCTCAAAAGAAGATGTATGAGCAGCCAACAGACACATGAAAAAATGTTCAGCCTCACTATTCATCAAAGAAATGCAAATTAAAACTGCACTGAGAGCTGGGCTCTGTGGCTCAGCCTGTAATTCCGCGCCTTTGGGAGGCTGAGGTGAGTGGATTGCCTGAGCCCGCGGGTTCGAGACCCACCTGGGCAACTTGGCGAGACCTCATCTCTACAATAAATCAAAAATCAGCTGGGCGTGGTAGCTGTAGTTCCAGCTACTTGGAAGGCTGAGGTGGAAGGATCGCTGGAGCCCAGCAGATCGAGGCTGTGGTGGCCGGGAGTGGCCACTGCACTCCAGTCTGGGTGACAGAGTGAGACTCCAACGCAAAAACAAAAACAAAAACAACAACAAAAAACTACACCAAGATACCATCTAACTCCAGTCAGGATGGCCATCACCAATAACTCAAAAAACAACAGATGCTGGAGAAGATGAGGTGAAAAAGGAACACTTCTACACTATTGGTGGGAGTGTAAACTAGTACAGCCTCTGTGGAAAACAGTTAGCAATTCCAAAAAGATCTAAAAGCTGACCTTCCATATGACCGTGCAATCCCCCTACTGGGAATATACCCAGAAGAACTGAAATCACTCTATAAAAAAGATGCCTGCATATATATGTTTATTGCAGCATTGTTCACAGTAGCAAGAACATGGAACCAACCATGCTGCCCATCAAAAGAGGACTGGATAAAAAAATGTGGAACATATACACAATGGAATATTATGCAGTCATAAAGAAGGACAAAATTATGGACTTCGCAGCAACTTGGATGGACTTAGAGTCTATGTTACTGAATGATCTTTCACAGAAACAAAGAACCAAGTACCACATGTTCTCATTCATAAGTGGACCTTGAACAATTATCGTAGTACTATAAGAAAAGGATTGGCAGTAGCGGGAAACTGCCGGGAGGGGGGCCGGGAAGCTGGATTGGCAGTAGTGGGAGTCTGCCTGGGGAACAGGGGTGCACACTTCATCAACGTAATGAACATTTGTATACCTAACCCTGAATTGTACCCCACATATTTAAAATAAAAAAATTAAAAGTTAAAAAAATGTGGTACATATACACTATATAATATTATGTAGCCATAAAGAAGAACAAAATTATGAACTTCACAGCAACTGGATGGACTTAGAGTCTATAATACTAATGATCTATCAAGAAACAAAGAACTGTGTATCACATGCTCTCACTTATAAGCACACCTTGAACAATTATCCTAATACTATAAGAAAGGGACTGGCAGTAGTGGGAAACTGCAGGGGTGGGAAGTCAGGTTGGCAGTACTGGGAATCTACTGGGGGTGTGGGGCACACCTTATCAACAAGGGTACTTGCATAATGAACATTTGTATACCTAATCCTGAATTGTACCTCACATCTTTAAAATAAAAACATTTAAATAAATACATTTAAAAAATTCTTTTTATTTCATTTTTTTTTGTGTTGGGGTCTCAGTCTATTGCCCAGGTTGGAGTACAGTGGCATGATTATGGTTAACCACAGCCTTGATCTCCTTTGCTCAGGTAATCCTTCTACCTCAGCCTTCCAAGTAGCTGGAACTGTGTGTGCCACTATGCCTAGTTAATTTTTTTATTTTCTGTAAAGACGAGGTCTCACAGTGTTAGCCAGGCTGGTCTCAAAATCCTGGCTCAAGTAATCTTCTCACCTTGGCCTCCCAAATTGCTGGGATTACAGGTGTGAGCTACCACATTCTGCTAAAAACCCTACCTTTTGCAGTCATGTTTTGATTCTAGACTAGTGAACAACTAGTTTTCCTACCAGATTTTTTTCTAGCTCACACGGAGAACAGTAAAGTCATTATTATACAAAGGGGAAAATGGAAAAAGTGACATAAAGAAGACAATACACTTGTATTTTTCTTACAAAGAAGAGAGCAGCAGTGAAATCTCCATCTTAAAGGCATAACATCATGAAACTCCCAGTTCAACATTGACAGAGAGAGAAACATCTGCCAGAGAATAAAGTTTCCTTTACTCACAATCCTGGGGACTTGTGTCTATATCAAGATAACCATTTTATTTTTAACTTCTTATAAAACAAGGCAAAACAAACCATTTCTAGTTGAAAAATCTCTTGTAGGGATTCTGAGAGAAAATACAGAGGGCAGAACTGGCCTCACAGGCCCATATAGGTGTTGTGGAGCCGTCTGAGGACTCTGAACTGGTCTTTCTGTCAACTGCTGGATGTCTGTATTGATGGTAAAGTTTTCTTGGGGGCAGTATCTAGGTGCACTTGAACTCTTCATCTGTCTGAGGACCTCCTCAGAGGGGTTTCTGTGTCTGCCACTGGCTCCATGAAAAAATCTGAAATCTCAACTCCAGGTAGGACTTGGCTTGCCTTGCTCCTATGGACCCTGCTTCCTCTGACCTCATTTTTGTTCTTTTTGGAAGGGGCCACAAAATCTACCTAGGCTACTCTTCTACACCTTCTGAAAATCAGGACACCACAGAGAACTGGTGGAATTGAGGATTCTGTGTTGCTTATATTTTCTTCCAAGTGTTAGTATTATGGGTTGAATTATATTCCTTTCCTCCTGACCCAAAAAAGATATGTTGAAGTCCTAGCCACCAGTACCTCAGAATGTGACCTTATTTAGTTTTTTTTTTTTGAACTGGGGGGGGGGTCTTGCTCTGTCATCCAGGCTGGAGTGCAGTGGCATGATCATAGCTCCCGGCAGCCTTAAACTCCTGGCCTCAAGGGAACTTCCCACCTCAGCTTCCTGAGTAGCTGGGACTACAGGTGCAGGCTACTGCACCCAGCTACTTTTTTATTTTTATCCTTTAGAGATGAGGACTCGCTATGTTGCCTAGACTGGGCTCCAACTCGTGGCCTCAAGTGACCCTCTTCCCTGGGCCTCCCAAAGTGCTGGGATTACAGGCATAACCCACACCTGGCCAGAAATAGTGTCTTTATAGTAGTAACAAAGTTAAAATGAAGTCATTAGGATGACCTTAATCCTATATAGCTGGTGACATTATAAAAAGGGAATATTTGGACGCAGAGACAGACTTGTCCAGAGGGAATACATTGTGAAGAGGCACAGCTAGGAAATGCCATGGGACAGGAGTGATGCATCTATAAGTCAAGGAATACTGAGAATGGCTGGCAAACACCAGAAGCTAGAAGAGGCAAGAAAGGATCCTTAGAACTGTCAGAGAGCACAGCACTGTTCAGACCTAGGCTTTAAATTTCTAGCTTCCAGAACTGTAAGACAATATATTTCTGTTTTTTTTTTTTTTTTTTAAGACACCCAATGTTTGGTACTTTGTTGTGACAGCCTGAGAAAATTAATACAATGAGTATACCATAGTTCTCTTGCCTCTTACTGAAAAAAAAGGCTGCTACATCAGGTCTTCTTGCTGTTGAAATCTCTAGACCAGAGATGGATGTCATTTCTGTGTGAAAGAGTGGCCCATACTCCACGAGGTACTTGGAAGTTCTTCTAAGAACTCCTTGATCTCTCTGTCTTGCTCCACTGAAAGTAGTAAGACATAAAGGGAAGATGGCACTGGAAAGTACTTTGAAAGGCTTTGAATTTCAGGATTCAAGTAGTTTTATACTTCAGAAAGAGTTGTAAGAGAAGAGAACATAACTGAAAGCCATGTCTTTGAAGCTCTGGTAACTGGAGTGCAGAAAACAAAGTGACCAATGAAGTGACCAGTTGGGGCCAGTTCATTAGGCGACACTATAGCAGCACTGTGGTGGGCCCAGGTCCCATAGCTCACACACTCAACTGATGTTTTAAATATCGTTATCCTTTATTGTGGCACACCCTTCTCCTTATCTGTGGATAATTTTCCTGTAGGCAATTCGTCCCTCCACATTGGCTTTGGGTTGGTGAATAATCCCCACAGCTCTCCTAAGGGATGGGAAGGGAAAAGCCTTCCACCACGAAGCTTGCCCTCCCAGGGCTAAAAACTCCAATTTCTTTTTATTTCCCTCCCCCTTCCACTTCTTTCTTTTCCTTTCCCAGTTCTCTTTATATAGAACTCTAGGGTAGCTAAAGCAATGTGGAGGAGCTTGATTTTGGTAGGGTCAGTTCTGACATTTTGTAGTAATCCCTGGGAGAATTTATTTGGCCTCAACAATTAGAAGCCCTCTTTAGAACTGGAATACTTGGTATTTTGAAAAAATTTAAACTGTTGGCCTTAGTTAACAGTTATATGGCATAGAAATATTAGTGTCCTATATATTTTACCAATGTAGTATTTTTCAAGGTTTGAGAGAAGTAATGATATAGTTGGGACAAAAACACAGCAACAAAGTATGTGAACAGATTGAAAGTCAGATGTGAGTAAAACATTCAGCATATGCTGTGTGAATGGACAATGATCTCGGGGCCCAGATTACATTTCCTTTCACTGTAATGCCTTCGAACTATGCAAATTGCCTAGAAATTAGGCAACAATCTCAGGAAAAGATAGGAGAACCCTGATTTGCTGAGATTTGGTTTTTGACACCTGGTAGAATAGCTCTTTAAATAGAAATTAAGACTGGGCTCGGTGGCTCGGCCTGTAATCCCGCGCCTTTGGGAGGCTGAGGTGAGTGGATTGCCTGAGCCCGCGGGTTCGAGACCCGCCTGGGCAACTTGGCGAGACCTCATCTCTACAATAAATCAAAAAATCAGCTGGGCGTGGTAGCGCACACCTGTAATTCCGGCTACTTGGAAGGCTGAGGCAGAAGGATCGCCGGAGCCCAGCAGGTCGAGGCTGCGGTGGCCGGGAGCAGCCACTGCACTCCAGTCTGGGCGACAGAGTGAGACTGCAACTCAAAAATAAATAAATAAATAAGTAAATAAAGAGAAATTAAGCCAAGTACAGTAGCTCATGCTTTTAATCTCAGCACTTTGGGAGGCTGATGCAGGAGGATTGCTTGGGGCCAGGAGTTTGAGACCAGCCTGGGCAACAAAGAGAAGCACCTCGTCTTTCCAAGAAAAAAAAAGAAAAGAAAAAGAAAGAAAAACCAAGTGTGATGCACACTTGCAGTCTTAGCTACTCAGGAGGCCAAAGGATCACTTGAGCCCAGGAGTTCGAGGCAGCCTGGGCAATAGAGTAGGACACTGTCTCAAAAAAAAAATTAAATGTAGTTATGAAAAAATAAACTTGCCACTTGCCCTTCTTGAGCATCTGGTTTTGTGGATTGAAATTATACTCCTTACAGAAGATTTAAAACTGCTTTCCTGGAAATATAGAAAATGATAATGATTTCTGGTAAAAGAGATAATACTACCTTAAACTGCATAAAGGGAAGATGCTGTCACTTGACTTCTCATTAGTGAGTAAGTTCCATTTGGACTCAGTTTTGGACATCTGAACAATAAAATAGGAGATTCACTCATCAGTGGACCCTGAACAGTTATCAAAATACTACAAGAAAGGGATTGGCAGTAGTGGAAAACTGCCATGGTGGGGGCACACTTCACCAATAAGGGTACCGGATCTCAAAACAGGTGAAGTGGGGACCAAGGTGAGACCCAAACTTTACCTGTACAATGACCATTTGTACCCTGAGTTGTATCCATCTTTAAAATAAAAAAAGGAGATTTAAAAAATACATGTAAACACCCACAAATTCATCTGTAATATCTTTTGCTATGATCACTGTTCTAGAATATTTAACCATAGATAATGGATTTTTCTCCAGAGATAATCTTCTTATAGCCATTTCTCTCCTGCTGCCCGACACTCTTACCAGATTATCTAAAAATGTATCTGCAATCATATTATTCCATAAATAAAATCTTTCAGGGCTTTGTAATATTATGTAGATGAAAGAAAACAAAAAACAACAAACCTAAATAGAGGTGCCCTCTGCTCAGCAAAGCTGTCACATTATGGACCCAATGGAATTTTTCTGCTTTATTTCTGCTGCCACATTTCCTGATCCCTTGGGGTCATTAAATAAGTTTACTTTCTATCTTTTAAGATCTACTGGGATTGTTTCCTGTGTTGCTTGTATCAAATCATTTTTTCCCCGGAAATGCCCTCTTTCTCCCTTTATTCAGATTCTAACTCAACTCCTACAATCCCCTGCTGAAGAATCTATTCCTTCTCTGTGTTATTATGATCCCTAAGGTTTTTGATTGTGTACACGATCAGTAAAATATGTTATTCCTCCAACATATGCCTCTTTATATGCTCATAGTTGTGATCATGTATGTAACAAAAATAGAAATTAGAATAGGTTGAGATCAATACAAATACTAATTGTTATGATTTTCTTCTTCCACTCAAGGGGGTCATCTTGTGTAGCACATCCTTGCCCCTTCTACTACATGAACTAGGCTAACTCTGCCTTTAACGAGCTGGCTAAATTCCTTAAACTTTGTGGGATCCTTTATTTTTCTCATTTGGATGAAATATTATTTTTCTACAGCTACAATTCTTGTACATTTTCCTTTAGATTGTTAATAGTTTACCCCTAGGATAAGTGTCCCATCAACCACAGTGGATGATAAATTTTTTGAGGACAAGGACTATGTCTGTTCCTCTGTCTATTTCTCAATGCCAATGGTATCTTACATTTAACAGATACTTGTGAGGATCAACGGACTCACAGGGTTTTGTCCTGGAATTATTAGGATGACAAGGCAGTTCCTGAGCAAACCCCTTAAAGAGGGGCCTTCTTCACAGAGGGCAATTCATTCATGGCGAATGAAGGAACACAGAGCACTTAGTTAATTGAGGTCCAGCATGTAAAATGGCCTTTCATTACATAGACTTCTGCCTACTTATTTAAAGTTTCAATCATTTGACAAATATTTATTGGGCACATATCATTTACCAATTACATGTGTTTTCATTTGCTCCTGTCTTATTAAAACAAAACAAAACACCCACCTTCAGATTTTCTTTAAGTCAGAAAGACATCAAATTAAAAAGAAGTAAAGAATCTCAGGAGGCAAAGTTCTACAAGGCAACCTAGACTATCTCTCCGTGGGATACTTGGATTCCCTCAACAGCGTCAACACCAAGGGACTTGCCAGTATTTATTAAACAGCTTCTTGCAATAAGGGTCTTGTTGTTCCTACAGTCCATTAAACTGCAGGCAACTGTGAATTGAAAAGCAATTATTTGATCGTTTTTTAAAGAGATGGGGTCTTGCTCTGTCACCAGTTTGGAATGTTGTGGCACCATCATAGTTCATTATAGGTTTAAACTTCTGAGCTCAAGAGATTTTCTTGCCTCAGCCTCCTGAGTTTCTTGGACCACAGGTGTGAGTCATCATTCCTCATGGAAAAGCAACTTTTTTTTTATGTTGAGACAATATTTGTGTTCCTATGGCTTCTGTACTTTTGGGAACCTAAAACAGATCAAATTCCTCCTTTATATATTTTGAACCACACCTAACGTTTCCACTGAGCAGTTTTTTCCCCATATTAAATATTTATAAACTATCTAACCATTTATTAAATATGTCACAATTTTGAGTAGCTTCTTTATTTTATATCTTGCAGTTTCCAGTAGGCTTATATTTTTCTTAACATGGGATTCCAAGAACTTAACAGAACACTTCAGATGTGGCTTAACCAACTTTTAGGCTATAAGAAAACAACAAGAAAACTGAATCAAGGCAAGGGAAGGTAAATATATTAAACCCAGAGAAATCAGGCATGGCTCTTCAGTGCACTGAATGGATGGCCATCGATTTTTGGCTTCCTTTATTTGGTGATAGAAGGATGGAAGATCAGATCACAAATTTCCTCCTTTCTTTTTTTTTTGATTATTTTTATTTATCTGTTTTTGGAGTCAGTGTCTCACTCTGTCATCCAGGCTGGAGGATAGTGGCATGATCACAGCTCACTGCAGGTTTGACCTCCTGGGCATAGGCGATCCTTCTGCATCAGCCTCCTGGGTAGCTGAGACTACAGATACGTGCAAGTACACCTGGCAAATTTTTTGGTTTATTGTAGAGATGAGGTCTCACTATGTTGCCTAGGCTGGTCTCAAACTCCTAGGCTCAAGCAATTCTCCCACTCTGGCCTCCCAAAGTGCTGAGGTTACCTATACGAACCATCACACGTGGCCCCTCCTTCTTTTAAGAGTCCCTAAATTATGTGAAAAAAGTATGATTTGCTTAGTTGGAATGTATTCATAGTCAAAGTTTCTTACAAAAGCACTAATTTCCGTCTTTGCTTTACAACTTAATTTTGTGCTGATTTTTCTGTATACATCTAAAATTAATATAATTTATATTTCAGAGTCTAATGTTTGTAAAGCCTTTTCCATTAGTTTACATGAGTCATTTCTTGTTATCTCTGGGGAAATAAGTGGTATTTATAGAACTCTGATTTTTTTTTTAAAAAAAGAAATTGAGGTCTTGCTATGTGCCCAGGCTGGCCTTGAACTCCTGGTCTCAAGGGATATTCTTGCCTCATATTCCCAAGAAGCTATGGCTACAGGGATATGCCACTGTATCTGGTTAGAGTTCTGATATTTTTCAGTAGTTTTTTGGGGAAGGCAATAAGCAGCCTTAGAGAAACACCGGGAACCTCAGGTTGGAGCTCCTTAACATTGTTCTGGGCCACTGTTTTTGTCCTTAAGTTGTGATGTGCATGTCTCAGTGGTAATCAAATAAGGAGTGAAGGGAGTTACCCTGAAGAGAGCAGAGACATTCACTTGCAGTATTTTTTTTTGTGTGTGTGTGTTGGGGTCTCACTCTGTCGCCCAGATTGGTGTGCAGTGGCCGCTCTCGGCCACCGCAGCCTCGACCTGTTGGGCTCTGGCAATCCTTCTGCCTCAGCCTTCCGAGTAGCCTGAATTACAGGCATGCGCTACCACGCCCGGCTGATTTTTTGATTTATTGTAGAGATGAGGTCTCACTGCCCAGGCGGGTCTCGAACCCGCGGGCTCAGTCATCAACTCACCTCAGCCTCCCAAAGGCGCGGGATTGCAGGCTGAGCCACCAAGCCCGGTAACTTGCAGTATTTTGTGAATATTCCCCATTGACCCACATATCTCACATTTGACTGATCTCTAAACTGACATCGCTGCACCCAGTTTACAATGGTTTGAAGAAACAGTTCACGAAGACTTCCTATGAACTTCACGGTTCTTCCAATACAGAGCAAAGAATTGGGAAGAACAGTCAAAACGTGGTCCAGACTGGGTGCATATGATAAGCTGATAAGAAAAACAGTCAACTTTTCATCAATTTATCTGCATACAAGCCTGTCCTGACATAGAAATGAGCAGGAAATGTAGAAGAAGGTGGATAATCTTTGAGTGTTGATGGTTTAGAAGTAACACTCATTTTTCTTAGACTTGAGGCAGAGAGAGAAAAAATTTATTATATGTTCCCATTCATCATAGGCTTCTTTGGGAGTTGAGTATTATTGTTTAAAGATAAACAATGGCTAAAGTTTCAAATATTGAAGGATGAGATCCTAAGCAAAGCTTTCAGAAAGAGCCATGTTCACCGTTTTTCTGATTCAGAGTAAATAGATTTTTTTCGTTCTCTCCTCAAGCTATATGGTGGACAGTATTTAAGGGAAAAAGAAAGCAAATTTGGAGCAAAAACTTCTTTGTATTGATACTTGTTTTTTTTCCTTTGACTTTGAATCTATTGAGTAATCACTCTGCTGCTATTGTGGCATTTCATGATACAACACTTTAACCTGTTCTCCCTTTAAGATGAGCTCTTTATCATCATAATAAACTTCAAGCTTAGTTAACCATAGATTTTTACTGAATATGTACTTTATTTGAAGTCTGTTTTAAGTAGCCTGTGCATGTAGAAAGTATTTCAATCCTTTCACAATTTTTTTTTTTTTTTTTTGCTTTATGTCTACTGTTTAGTAGGACAAATGGGTCAGGAGTGTTTATAACACCTCTTACTTTTCTCTTTCTAAAAATATTTAAAGACAAGGCTCAAGGTTATTTTTGTGTGAATATTTTTTATTTATATTTTTTACTTTTTAAAATCTAGATTTGGGGGTACACATGCATATTTGTTACATGAACATATTGTGTAGTGGTGGGGATTGGGTCTCAGGTGGCCTATTTTCCAGATAGTGCACATGTGCTCCCTACATAGTTTCTGAACCCCAGCTCCCCTCTTTCTTCCCTTCCCTTTTTGTATGAATCTTTAACCAAAGAGCATTAAAGGATGGGCTTCCAATAGGCCAAACCTAGAAAAAAATCCTATCTGAATTATTGATTGATCAAAGAGGGTTACACAGAAACCAACTCTAAATTATGTCTAAAGAGAATTCCAGGGTTTGCATTTTCTTTTGCCATTTATCTTCTCTTGCCTAACTATTTTTTCCTGTTTTGCTTTTTCTTATCTCTCATTTTTATTTTTCTCTCCTTCTTCATGCAGAGCTATACTCTCTCTTTCTTTTCCTATCCATTTTTCTAACCTATTAAAAATCCGATTTCTCTTTTTTCTACTTGATCTTAAGAGAATATAGACCACTTAAAGCTTGATCTATTATTCAGCATGCGTCTTTTCTGCTTTTACTAAGAAACTTCTGCTCCTTCTCCTTTGAACACCAAATTTCTCGTCTATGTCCTTTATGGAAAATGTGAAACATCTAGAGACTGGTCTAGTGATAAGACCAGAAAGCACTGGCTACTTGACCGTAATGTCACTGGTCCTGTGTGGGCTCTAGGGGGCACTACAGGGTAAGGTCTGTCCTGGGTACTGGAGAAGGCAGTCTTGCTACCCACAGAGCTTTGAGGAGCTGAACCAAGAGGGCACTCAACAGAGAGAAGATACAGGTGTCAGGAAACACCAGGTCCCTGAGGAAGAGACATTTCTAAAAGAACTGTGCTGACTCAGGGGTGCTGATTCCTCTTCAGGAGCCCACTCTTTGGGGTTGGAGCCGTATCTCTAGCAGAGGTGTACTGGAAAAGAGCCGCTGGAGAGCTCTTCTGGAGCCATGGCTTCTGCACCCATCTCGACGCTTGCGATTCTCTTTACATTGAGTGAGTAACAGCCTCTTCCCATTTTTTCATTTGTATGACGCCCTTACATTCTCTTTCGCAGTTTCACTGATGCAGCATTGATTAATTTACAGGTGGACTAAGAGCTCAGTCGGTGACTCAGCCTGAAGATCAGGTGACAGTTGCTGAAGGAGACCCCCTGACTGTGAAATGTACCTATTCGATTTCTGGGTCTCCTTATCTCTTTTGGTATGTCCAGTATCCCAACCAAGGCCTTCGGTTCCTTCTGAAGTACCTCACAGGGGACAATCTGGTTAAAGGCAGCTATGGTTTTGAGGCTGAATTTAATAAGAGCCAAACCTCTTTCCACCTGAAGAAATCATCTGCCCTTGGGAGCGACTCTGCTTTGTACTTCTGTGCTGTGAGAGACACAGTGATGGGGGCTGTAACAGGAGCTGAACACAAACTCTTGAGTATAGTTACACCAACTCTCCTGAAGTCTTTATGTTTCCTCATAAGAGAGTGATGTGGGTCCAGGATATGTCACTTATTATAATTAAATTGCAATGTAAAAATCACAGGATTGGTTTATTCAACAGTGTATTGGGGCCTTATGTACCAGGTGCTGGTCATAAAGAGGTGAGTGAACTGTAAAACTACCAGGGGAAAATCTGGTAACATAGGGAAATGTACAGGAAGACCTCCATGATGCTGATCTGGGCAAGGAGTTTTGGGATATGATCCTAAAAGCACAGGTAACAAAAGTAAAAATAGACAAATGGGGCTATATTAAACTAAAAAGGTTCTGCACAGCAGACAATCATCAGAATGAAGAGATAATCCACAGAATGGGAGAAAATATTTGAAAACTCTGTATCTGCTAAGGGGTTAATATTCAAAGTGTTTAAGAAACTCAAATAACTAAATTTCAAAATCTCCAAATAACTTGATTAAAAAATAGGCAAAGGACTTGGATGGACATTTCTCAAATGAAGATATATAAATGGCCAACAGGTATATTTAAAAAAATGCTCCACTAATCATCAGGAATATGCAAATTAAAACCACAATGAGATATCATTTCACACTTGTTGGGATGGCTATTATCAAAAAGACAAAAGATAACAACTGTTGGTGGGGATGTGGAGAAAAGGGAGCTCTTTCATACTGTTTTTGGGAATGTAAACTAGTACAGCTGTTATGGAAAACAGTAAGGAGGTTGCTCAAACAACTAAAAATAGAACTACCATGTGATCCAGCAATCCCACTACCGGGTATATATTTAAAGGAAATGGAGGCAGTATGCCAAAGAGATATCTGTATTCCAATGCTTATTGTAGCATTATTCACTAGCAGCATTATTCAATAGCCAAGATATGGAATTAACCTAAATGTTCATCAATTAGACAAATGGATAAAAAACATGGCATATATACACAGTGGAATGCTATTCAGCATAGCATAGGTGAACCTAGAAGACATTGCATTAAGTGAAATACGCCAGGAATAGAAAGACAAATACCACATGATTTCATGTGTTTGTGGAACCTAAAAACATTGGACTTATAAAAGCAGAGAGCAGAAATGTGGTTACCAGAGACTTGTCGGGGAGGAGGAGGAGATTGGGAGATGTTGGACAAGAGATACAAAATTTCATTCATACAGGAGGAATAAGTTCAATGGATCTGTTGTAATGGGGACTACAGTATTTTAAAAATAATGTATACTTGAAAATCTCTGAAAGTAGATTTTAGGTGTTCTTACCATAACAAATGATAAGTGTGTGAAGTAATGCATATGTTAATTAGCTTGATTTATCTATTTCACAATGTATACATTTTTCAAAACATCATGTATACCATAAATATATGCAATGTCTGTTTGTCAATTAAAAAAAATTGAAAGTAGATATCCTTGACCTCTATATGCCAGATGCGACTTCAAACATTTGTGAACCTGTTTAATCTTCACAATGATTATCATCAGCTTCACTTTACAGGCAAAGAAACTAAGGCACAGGTAATTTAAGTGTCGTACATCAAGTCACTAAGTTAATACCTGGCAAATCAAAACCCAGGCAGTCTGTCTCTAGGGCATATGGTCTAATCACTTTACTTCTCTGTAGGCTCCTTGAGGCATAAAACTGTGTTTTCAGTGATGGTTATTAAAACAGAGATCATAATTCTGATAAAAGGGACTCTTTGTGGCAATAAGATACCAAATTATAAACAAGACCTAAGGCTATGCCAGGGAAGGGCTAAATCATGCACATCTACACTTAAAGAATAAAGTGTGGCTAACTGCTTGCTGCAAGGTTTATTTATTTATTTTTTTCTCTAGCATCTTGATGAGCACTGGTCTGAGATAAGCATATTAAAACAATTGCAGCTCACCACCTGCCAGACACTGACTGACCCTGTTCCACCAGCCATAACTACACTTTGATTGGACAAGAGACACCGATCATGGACTGGTTCTGGCTGGCTTACAGAGGCTGTGCTCTTGGGTGCCTTCATGTCCCCGCTTCACCTTTTGACATATAGAGCCTAATTTTACTGCATTTTAATGTTGTCTCACCCCAAATGAACATAGGTTGAATGTAACATACATATTTATTCAGTATGCATGTATTAGGACTCCCCCTTGAGAATATTCATAGCTCTTCCTATAACCTGTTGAAAATATGTATACTTAACCTGTTCAGCATAAATTTCTGTTCACCTTTCTGCCTTCAAAGTGTCTACCTTCAGTTTTTGACAGCCGGCGATACTTCTCACTTGTAGGTTGTAATCTCCTTCTTAAGAAAGACAGCTCTCACAAAGGCTGGAACGACTGATGTTGGCTACTACTAGTTTGGGAGGGAGGGGGTTATGGGGCACACAACCACCCATTGTCTAGAGACAGCTTTCTAGAAGCCCAAACCTCACCTGCATGCAATTTACTTACATAGCAAATCCTTACATTTACCCCACAGCTCTAAAATAAAAATTAAACAAATAAATAAACAACAACAGTAACAACAAGAAATAAAGCTCTCCTCTCTACATTTATGAAACTTGGAATTCTTTGCTGACACGGTGTAGCCCAACTTCAGAAATGGTCCCTATCAAAAAAAGTGCTGGTTGTACGAATGAACAATAAACTGACAACTCAAAACAGTTAGATAGAGAATGCATACAATGCTATATGAAAAGAGGATGCAGAGATAGCTTAGCTGTGAAGGAAGGAGAAAGAGACAGCCTGCAATGGAAGAGAGTTAAGAGAGAACATAAGCATACATGCTTATGTTCCAAGCATGGCTGTTACAGGTCCTCCACTCACATCTTACTTTTGAGATGAACTGGACTTGGCGCACTACTCTCTCTTTCTCTCTATCTCTTCCCAAGTTACAGTCTCCAGGAGGGGTCTGGTTGATTCAGTGTGAGTCAGGTGCTCTTTCTTGGACTAATCAGTAGTGGCCATAGGTGTGGCTGGTGGACTTATACCAGCTTGGCTTCCACTTTTGGCTAATTAGTGGTGGCTGGGGGTGGGGAGGTGAGGAGGTGGGAAGGATTCTGGAAGTTAGCAGCTCTCTTTTGAACTATATGGTTCAATGATGTATGTCCCAAAAGATGTTCATTTTTACACAGAGCTCTACATTTATTTTTTTCAAATTGATAGTCAATAGTTCTTATATTACTTATTAAAAAATTCACTTTTGCCCAGAAGATTGGAAATACCACGTTTAGAGTGCACTAAATTCCCATATATACCCAGATCCAGTTTTGAATTCTCTGTGCTTTGGAATGTTTGTGCAGAAAATTCTTGTAGTTCTGTGCTGGAATGTGCTCCTTCAGGGAGACTCACCTTCCAGGCTCTGACTGTACCTTGTGATCTACTCTTCTTGTTTTCATATCCCTAACTCCATCCCATATCTTGAGAGGCCTTATACACGAGGATGTAGACATCTTGGCCTGTGTGTCTACAATCCAAGTAAACAGCTATCACTTGGCCACTCCTTGGGCCTCGAGTTGTGGACACTGGGGGAGTATCTGTTTCCAGGAAGATGGTTGTTAGGGTTCAGGAGTATAGGAAGGCTAGTGCCTCGGGAATGAAGCAAAGATTTGCAAAAGAAAGCAAAAAGAGTTTACTAATGTTCAAGAGAGAACAAGACCAATGCTAAGAGTTAGTGTGGCCCAGAGGTTGGGTACAGGGCATATTTAAAGCTAAGGCGTTTATGAGGGAAGAGGATGGGTAAAAGTTTCCTTGCAGCTGTGTTTCTAGGTGTTGATAACATCCATTAGGTGTCTTAGGGTTGTTAGGGCAATGCATATCTTGTGACTTCAAGCAGGGGTCTAGAGGGCAGTCACAGAAAGCTGGTCACAATAGATTGTTAGGTCAGCCTGACTTCATATACCTGGAAGACAAACGCTTGGAAAGAGGGAGGGATAGACAGTACAAAGAAATAGCCAAGGGGTTACAAGCAATGATCAATTTTACTTAAACAACTGGTTCTGTGAGCTAATGATTAGAGAAGGGCTGAAGCAAGTTGCTGCTTGTTTCAATGATTGCTCTCTAACCTTTTAACTGAAGCTACTCCATTTTTAGTTTTAAGCAAGCATTCCCATATCAACACCTGACCCTTGCACTGGTCCTTGAAAGAGGCCCATGCATACCTTAAAAGTGGATTTGGGGATGTTTGTGCAGAAAATTCTTGAATCCTTGGTACCCAGAGGTGGTTAGACTCCAAGGGCCATGTCTCCTTGGCCCTGTGGACTTTTCATAGGGAGAAGAGTGCGCACAGCTGAATGTGGCTAGGATGGGGCCTTTTGAAGTGCAGGTCTCAGATCAGGGGCATTGCTTGCTCAGATCTAAGGGTAGAAATGCTCTGTACCATTATTGCCCCTAATACATTTGTTTTCATAAAACTGTGTTTCCTGTTCTATATGTAAATGTACAGTTGCCATACCTCTGGGTGAGCCTTCAGACTCATCACTGTTTCACTTAAAAGGGAGTTGATGCCCAGAAAGATATTCTTAGCACAGGACCATTGATCTGGCTTCCTGTTATTTCTGCCTTTGATACTTTTAAATAGGTTTCATGCAAGTCTTGCAAAAGAAAGAAGTCTTTTTATACAATTGTGACTTGTTCATTCATTTAACCATTCACTCAATGATTATTTGTAGAGTTCCTGCTATAAGTCAGGCTGTGTTCTCATCACTGCAGATACAGTGGTGAACACAAGCTTCCCTCCAGACATTCCCCAGACCGCAAAAGTGTTGGCACCATTTATCTCCCTACTTAGAGCTATTTCTTAGTCAGAGAGACACAACCCTCAAGAATATTTTCTTCTCAGAGGATTCTCCAACATCAGGCTAGCCCTCAGATATTAATCTTTTGTCATGTGGTAGTGATGGGAGGGAAGTCTTGTAGGGGAATGAGAATTTATATTTTCCCCATTTTTTGAAGTGGCTGGGAAGAAGCAACTATGTCTTCTTAGAAGTTTGGTTTTAACTTTTGAAAAGTTAGTCTAGCATTTGTTTTCCTGTTTGTTGAAAAATACTCCTTATAACCAGGTGACCTTCAGGCAAAACTAGAAATTCTGTAAAATTTATGCTCATAATATTTATTTTTTATCCACCCTTTTTTATCTCACTTCAGGAACTTTGTGGAGAGAAGACTGCATTAAGAATTAAGAAGCACAGACTGTTTCAGATTCTTCCTTTAAGTAATTATGTGACATTGGCTATGCCATTTATACTCTGTATGTCTCATCTGCTAATTAATAAAATTGAAACACTCAGAAGGATTTTTAAAAATAACTTTATTTATTATAGTGATGTGGGGTACAACTCGGGATTAGGTACATAAGTAGTCTACGCATGATGAAGTTTGAGCCTCCAACTGGTCTTTACTTTTCATGGTTTAGGACCAGGTATCCTTTGTGTTGTTTGATCCCCTCCTCACCCTTCTCTGTAAGTGTTCTGTGACTACAGATCCCTCCCTTGTGTTGTTGTGATTAATGTTCAGGTTCCCCTTATGAGTAAGGACATGTGGTATTCAGTTCTTTGTTTTTGTGATAGCTCATTAAGTATGATGGTCTCCAACTCCATCCAATTGATTGTGAAGTTCATGATTTTGTCCTTCTTTATGACTGTGTAATACTCTATTGTATTTATGTATCACATTTTCTTAGGATTGTTGTATATGTAAAAATGTCTTGTATCCCAAATAAAAGTAGGTGTTAAGCATGGCAGAGCCATCAGATATCTAGGTCACCAACACTATGGAGCCCCCGTATCTGCTCTGAACTGTTTATATTTGAACTGATGAGAAGAAAATACACTTCTAAGTTACTTTGCTTTGGCCTTTGTTACATCAGTTGGACCTGTATTATATACTTGAAAAATCTGCTTCTATATGAAAACCTGATTTTTTGGAAAGAAACTAAATATTATCTATTTATATTGTGGTTAAGTATATTTATATTGTTGTTGTATTTAAGTAACAACATTAACATTGTAAAATCACATTTTTCCCCCTGAAATATAATTTTAGGCATTTTAGAAAAGGCAAGTGTAGAGAAATTTATTTTGGGGTAAAAAAATTGTCCTGGTTTTCCTGAGAATGCAAATATTTTTTGACTAAACAAATGAATACTTATCAAGAGATAAAATACTTGTACTCTTTAATCGAAGAAGTCCTCTTTGCAGAAGCTAGTCTAAAGAAACAATTGGAGGTTTAGACAAAGATTGATCTACGTAGGTGTTTATCATAGTATTCTTTCTAAAACCCAAATACTTAATACTAGGATAATTGGTAAATAGATCATAGTACATCTTTATCATGAAATATTTGAGGGGATTAGAATATGAATTTTATGTATATTTATTGACAAGAAAAAATGTTTGGGAAACATGTTAAGTTAAAAAAAAAAAAACCCAGAGTGCCCAAATGTGCATGTGTGTACACATGCAATTCAGCTTTGTTAAAAATATTTATGCAAGTAGGGAACAGCAGCTTATGTCTGTAAACCCAGCAAGCTGGGTGGCTGAGGTGGGAGAATCACTTGAGTTCATGACAAGCTTGGGTAGAATAGTGAGACCTTGTCTCTACACAAAATAAAGAAAATTAGCCAGGTGTGGTGGCATGTGCCTGTAGTATCAGCTACTAGAGAGATGAGGTGGGCGGATCTCTTGAGCCCAGGAAGTTGAGGTTGCAGTGAGCCAGGATCACACCTCTGCACTCTAGCTTGGGTGACAGAGTGAGACCCTGTCTCAAAAAAAAGAGACACAGACAAAGAACTGAAAAGAAATACGCCTAAATATTACCAATGATTATTTCTGGGATATGGTATTATATGTGATTTTTTCATACTTTCTTATATTTTCCACATTTTGCATTTAGAATTCATTACTTTTCTAACCAGAAAAAAACCCACTTTAAAATATTTCTCTTGTAAGTGGCTCTTTCCTAACCTTAGGAACTTACTTTAACAATGGTTTAAATTTTTATTACTCTATACATAACAAGTAACATTAATACATGTGATACAATCCTATGTGATTACCCAGATATTTTTGAACACAAAAAATGTTTTGCAAAAGAATACAATGTGTCAGTTAAGTTTGTCTGGAGAAATAGAACCAATAGGACACACACACACACACACACACACACACACACAAACATATGTAGTAGAAATTGACTCACAAGATTATGGAGACCAAGAAGTCTCACAGTCTGCCACCTGTAAGCTGGAGAACTAGGAGAGCTAGTGTTGTAATGTAGTCTGAGTCCAAGATCTGAGAACCAAGAAATTCATGGTGTTACGTCCCAGTCGGAGTCCAAAGCCTGAAAATGGGGTGAAAGAGGGTATAAGGGCAATGGTATAAGTCTCTGTCTGAGATTCAAGGCCTGAGAATCAGGAACACTGATTTTACAGGGCAAGAGAAGATGGATATCTCAGTTTAAGCAGAGAGAGCAAATTTGCCCTTCCTCTGCCTTTTTGTTCTATTTAGGTCTTCAATGAATTGGATGTTGTCAACTTTCATTGGCTGGGGTGATCTTTACTCAAGTCTACTAATTGAAATGTGAATTTCTTCCCAAAACACCCTCATTGATACACCCCAAAATAATATTTTACCAGCTACCTGGACATCCCTTAGCCCGGCCAAGTTGACACATAAAATCAACCATCACAGCATATATAATATTCAACATAATTATTAGCCCCATATGTTAGTTTGGTAGGTCTGCAGTAACAAAGCACTACAAACTGGGTGTCTTAAACAACATACATTTATTGTTTATTTATTTATTGTTCTGTAAGACAGAAATTCAAAATCAAAATGTTGTCAAAATTGGTTCTTTCTGTGGGCTGTGATGGAAAGATCTGTTCCAGGCCTCTGTCCTTGACTTATAGATGGCCATCTTCTCCCTATGTATTTTCATTTAGTTATTTATTTTTGTAGAGATGAGGTTTCACTATGTTTCCTAGGCTGGTCTCCAACTCTTGGCCTTAAGTGATTCTCCCACCTCGGCCTTCTAAAGTGGTGGGATTATAGACATGAGCCACCATGCCTGGCCCTCCCTGTGTCTTTTCAATTTTTCTTCTATTTGTGTTTGTCTCTGTGTCCAAATTCCCTCTTTTTATAAGGACACCAGTCATTTTGGATTTGGGCCCATTCTTAATTAATACTTAATTACCTCTATAAAAAACTGCCTCCAAATAAGGTCACCTTCTGAGTTACTAAGGTGCTTGGACTCCAACATATGCTTTGGGGAATGTGAGAAGGACATAATTCAACCTATAACACACCACTACCATCAATGACTACTTTCATTTCATAGGCTGAGGCATAGATAAACTTTTAGTGTTTCTTTCTCCAGTTACTTGGTATTTAGTACCATCCTCCTAAGCGAGATAATGGGTAGCAACACAGAAATATCAAGTCCCATTTCTTGACCTAAAAAGGTAAGATCATTTTGGTCTGGTGATATTTCCTGCGTTAAACATAATTTGTATTTTTAAATAACACTCTGGTTTAGAAAGGACTTACTTATGCTCATTTAATTGATGTCAATAATCTCTTTTTGCAGAGATGAAGAAATGGTGCCTCTCAGATAAGTGATCTGCACAAAATTGGACAGTCACCAAATCCAGAGAATTGTTTACAGTCCAGTTTGTCTAACTCTTCATGCAACACTTTATTCCATAACAGAAAACAGACTTCATGGTTTAAGCTAAGCTACCTGCTGCTGTATTTAACAAAGAAATATGATGTTCCATAAACTGACTTTTGTGAAACATTTCTTCTGTTTAGTTACCACATGGGGTCGCTGTTGCAATGAGTTGCATTTAAAGCAAAATTCATTTTCTGTTGTATGAGGTGTCTTCATATCTTTAGTTTCCTCCGAAAAACTTCATTTCTCCTCTACTTCATTTCTCTTCCATTTATCCTCCGCTTGATACTGAGGAAAATTTGGTTATTTGCTTTATGACTTGTGATATATAATCTGTCAAAATGTTACTAGAAGTCATTAGCACTCATTGATTTTTTTTCTTTTTCACGGGAAAATGGAAAAATTGCTGATTTAGAATGCTTTGGGCAATTCTAGACCTAGAAGAGTCACCTGCAAAATATTTTCCAGTAATTTTTTCTATGCCCAAATTATGTTGAGGAAAAAAGAACTTAGTACATATATCTTTTCCAATTTATCTAATATGTTTTGTTACAGCATTTGGCTGATTCAATGTTTATCTAATATGTTTTGTTACAGTATTTGGCTGATTCAATTAATATTACTCTGTCTTTTGGATATGGCTCTTTCCTGAATGGCTGCTTTTTTCTTTTTAAAGTTTTGTGTTGCTGTTAGAGTTTATACTAAATATTTCTTGAAAAAGTGGCATGGAATGTATAATTTTTAAATCACATATATAATTTTACACAACTGCTCTCTACTAGCCATGGTACTTTGCATATGATTCGGATAAGAAGGAAGAAAGGGGCAGGAACTACAATTTATTGTTAACTACATGCCACAGGCTGACCCTGAAATACATATTATTGTTCCCATTTTACAAAGAAACCAAGGCTCAGCTGAGTGAGTGGCCCAAAGTCACAAGGTGGCAGAGCTGAGATTTGGATTTAGATCTGTCTGCCTCTGGAGCTGTCTCTTTTCTTTCCTTTACCTCACTTCCTCCATGGTTAGGTGAATGATTCCACACCTAATGTCCTACCCTAACTGGTCAGTAGGGACTAGGGAGGTCTGTTCCCCTGTTGAGCATCTGTTAAATAGAGTCTGGGAAGCTGATATTAGATTTGGACTTAAGGGAGTTATAAAGGACACCAGGGTGTCAGGAAGTAGAAGGTCTGGTTCAGACTGCCTCAGATGCTCTTCTTTTGGGAATGAGATTAGGATTTCTTATTTCTTTTTTGGCTACACGGGGGTGTTGGAGAATTTCAGGGCATAAAGTACCAGGCCAGGCAGGTTACACTCAGAACTATGGATGTCCATAAGTTTTGGACTGACTATAATAGATGACCACCCTCTGGGACTGTGGAAAGGTAATAAGGAATAGGGAGTCCAATGGAATCCACCCTCTCATAGCTTTGCCTCACTCAAATCAAATCTTTAAGGGGTTAAGCTTCAGTAAAGAGCTGAAAGAAATTCAGGCTGCTGTGCTCCAGTACTCGTAGATTTTGTCCTCTACTCTTCTTGAGGGTTCAGCTGAACTTTGAGGAGAGCCCCGCTCTGAGGAGCTGCTGTCCTGTTATTGGCTGCTTCCCTGAGACAGCCCTTGGTGAGAGTTGCTGGTGTGGGCCCTGACAGCTTCTGCTGGGCTCATCCTAGCTCAGATGCAGCAAAGAGCCTAGAGCCAGGGTCCCAGTTTGAACCTAGAATATGAGGCAGGTGGCAAGAGCGATCGTGCTCCTGATCCTGGGTGAGTTATTTTGGGATTAAGAGGAACTGGGATCTGGGCCTGAGAATGCTGGAAAGGAACCTGCAAACTTGCCTTCTAGCAACTGCTGTGGTCCATTCATGGGTGGGAGAAAGTAGATCTGACACTTCTATATGTTTTCCTGAGTCCCCCTGGAATAAATATAAAGAATATTCTTGTTCTGAAACACAAATGAGAAGTAAATGGTTTATGTATGTACGTGATGGGGAAATAGGCTGTAAGGTGAATTTGACTGTGATAGTGAACCATGCGGGTGCTGAATGGGGCTGTCTAATTCACCTCGGTTTCATGATAAGAGACAGAACTATGTTTTACTCCCCTAGGTACTCTGAGTCTTGCTAAGACCACCCAGCCCATATTCATGGATGCATATGAAGGACAAGAAGTGAACATATCCTGTAGCCACAGTGACATTGCTACAAATGATTATATCTACTGGTACCAACAGTTCCCCAACCAGGGACCATGATTTGTTATTCAAGGATACAAGACAAATGTGACCAATGAAGTGGCATCTCTCTTTATCCTTGCCGACAGAGAGTCCAGTGCCCTGAGCCTGCCCCGGGTTGCCCTGAGTGACGCTGCTGTGTACTACTGCATCGTGGGTGACACACAGTGAGACAGATGAGTCTGCATCAGTGCATTATCTCCCTGTGGGGTGGGAACCACAACCCGGCGAGAAACCCTAAAGCAATGCTTTGAAATTCTTGCTTTCAGAAGGTATTAGAAAATTCGTGTATTTTTTTTTACTTAAAAAGCTCAATTCTATTTATTTTTTAAATAGGTATTTCATTTACATGATCTAAAATTCAAGAGGTATACAGTACAATATTCTCATTCCACCATTGTCCCGACCACTCGATTATCAAAATGAGGTAGTCAGTAATACTCATAACTGCTGTTGCTTAGTTCACTGGTGCTTCTCAGTTTGTATGTACACACACACACACACACACACACACACACACACACACACACACTCACATATACACACCGCACTATGCACACACCGCACAATATTTTATGAGCAAACCACACACAGTCAGTGTGGGTACTATGCTTCTCATCTTTTGAAACATTTAGCCTGTGTTAGGTTACTTATTGTTTCAAAAATTTTAAGCATTTCTATGGCTATTTTCAAGTATCTACAAGCTGGTTTCATGTGTCCCCTGAGTTCAGATCTCTCACACTCTCTGTTGCCTGTGTTTCTCTTTTGTTTTGTCCCACTGCCCTGTTGTGGCTGGTATGGCATGGAGGATGGAGACGATATTGGATGAGGAATAGCAGACATTTTGTTTCTGATTGGCATTATAGATTTTTTTGGCTAGATATGAATCAGAAACTTAGAGATTCTGGGTCATTATTACTTTTTTTTTTTTTTTGAGTTGGAGTCTCACTCTGTCGCCCAGACTGGAGTGCAGTGGCTACTCTCGGCCACCGCAGCCTCGACCTGCTGGGCTCCGGTGATCCTTCCACCTCAGTCTTCCGACTAGCTGGAACTACAGGCGCGCACTACCACGCCTGGCTGATTTTTTGATTTATTGTAGAGATGAGGTCTCGCTGCCCAGGCAGGTCTCGAACCCGCGGGCTCAGGCAATCCACTCACCTCAGCCTCCCAAAGGTGCGGGATTACAGGCTGAGCCACCGAGCCCGGCCATTATTACTTTTTAAAGTTAGGTTCTTCGAGGTCCAAAAGAGAATAATAGAAAATTTTCTGGGTATATTCCTTATGCTCCTGTAGCTTCATCAGGACCATATGGTGGGGTTTTTATTGTGGGAGGTTGTCTCTGATTTTTACCACAGAGAAAGCAATATTTGATAATATTTTCTACTGAGAGTGGCAGGGCTAGGTCATGGGATGGGAGGGTGTTTCCATGTAGCACATCTGAGGGTTTGGTGGGAGAGTGGTATCTTGGGAAGAAGAGAAACAATTGTAGAGGATTAGAGCCTATAAGCTCATCTCTTTCAGCTGACATCTTTCCAAATAGGGGCGAGGAGCCTGCAGAAAGTGGAATGGAGTCCTGGTCACCAAATGTCCAGGACATAGCTGGCTCTTCTCTCAAATGCACTTAAGAGAACCATTATTTCTGGTACTTCATGCAGTACAGAATATCCTCAAAAAAGTCTGGGGTTTCTGATTTTCATATTCTCAATAGAAAAAAAGATTCACAACTCATTTGACTAAATATGTGAAATATAGTTCTCTGTACAACACAGATTCAAAGGCTGGAGACTCTGATGCCTACACCTTTGTAGCAAGCTTAGAGTGATCTCCCGACAGCCTCTGCCCAAAGCAGAGGTGAGGGGTCCAGACTCATTCCTGTCAGGAGAGTTGAGAGGGTGGAGTACAGGAGTATCTCTTGAATGGTCCCATCTAGTTTTAAAAATCAATACCCATATCTGAGAGGATGTGTGGAATTATCTAAGGGAGACATCAGACTATTCTGTAGATAATTGAATCAGAAAAGGAAATTAAGGGTGGATATTAGACTGGGACATTTCAAAATGTTTTCTATCTGTACTGGAATTTCATCCTCTTCACAGGATCTTGGTTAGATGATACCTTGGTTGCTGTCTAGAGGAAAAGAGCTGAGTTACGGAAATGGAGAGCCAGCGTTACGGTCCAGGATTTGTCAAGGAGTCACTGACTATGAGGAAACAACACAATTAGCTTTTGTTTTAAGATCTATTTTTATGAATAGGAATCCGTATGTGAGTCACTTTGGAGGAAAGATTTTTTCTTTTGGCGTTGGTGTCTCACTCTGCCATCCAGGCTGGAGTGCAGTGGCACGCTCACAGCCACTGCAGCCTCTACCTGCTGGGCTCAGGTGATCCTTCTGCCTCACAGCCTTCCAAGTAGCTGAAACTACAGCCATGCACCACCAGGCCCAGCTAATTTTTTGGATTTATTTTAGAGATGAGGTCTCACTAAGTTGCCCAGACTGGTCTCAAACCCGTGGGCTCAGGCAATCCTCTCACCTTGGCCTTCCAAAGTGCTGGAATTATAGGCATGAGCCACCTTGCCTGGCCAGAAGAAAGATATTAATAGCCGCTGAGGGATGGTGGAGAGGGCACTGGAATTTGTGGTAGTAACTCTAATTCTAGTTGTACTTCTTCCTGGCTATGGGCAGCAAAGTAGAGCAGAAAAATAATCAGCTTTGGAGCCAAGCATTCCTGGGTTTGAACCTGAAATGTGCTACTCTAAAGAGTGACCTTTAAGTCAATGGTATTTGAATTTTGTATTTCCTCTATAAAATGAGGACAATTATACTATCTTTTGGGGTTATCAAAAGGTTAAAATAACGTCACACTAGAAGTCCTGCACTTAACACTCATTTGAATGCTATCCACATCCTGCATTATAATTTCTGTGTAATGAAATTATTAAACCTAACCTGCCAACCCTACAGAGCTGTTTGGATAATGACTTAAAATCCTGTATGTTCAGACTCTTCATGAACTGAAAAAGATCTGTGCAAATATGATTTGGGGAGATAAAACTCTTGGTCATGTTATCTCTGATCAAAACACCAATGAATTGATCAGGTGCTTTTCTGCAGAAAGATCACATGACTTTTTTGCCAAATGATTCCCAGGGCGAGGCTTTCAAGGTTCCTGCTGGTAAATAATGGTTCATGGAATCATTGGTGATTCCAGCTTCCCAGGTGTGGAGAACGATTCTGTGTCTCTAGGCTGAAGATGTTTGTATGAATAAATGATTACAAAGTGCTCAGAACTTTGTGTAACTATAGAGGCCAGTATGAGTATTGGCCTGGGTGTCAGACATCAATAGTTTGGCACCCAACCCTATTCTTATTTAGTGATAGGACTTCCGACACAGTGATCAGAAGCAGAAGCATTTACGAAGCATTCGTTTGAGTGGGACTCTGGCTTAGGTCTCACCACTGCATTGAGCACACTACAGGCACATATTCTGTCTCACCCAGATGTACTCTTAGAGTACATCTTAGTTAATATCCATTTATTCCCCACCATGAAGGCAGACATCACAGCTCGTGGGTACACACAATTTTAAAAACACAGATTATATGATTGATATTTCTTTGTGTTCTCTCTACATATCTCTCCAACATGGATATTGGAGTTCTTACATGGTGGCTTACAGCTCCTAAGAGTGAAACAGAACTACTTTTTAAAGCTTAAGCTCAGGACTGGCATGTCATTTCTCTTCCCTCATTTTATTGGTTTTGTAAACACAGACCAGCCCAGATTCATGGGGGCGGGGACTATACAAGGCTGTGAATTTCAGGAAGGGTGAGTCACTGGAAGTCACTAATGTAACAGACTACTATAGTAGTTGTTTTGGAAACTCTAAAAAACAATGACAGAATGGATAAAAAATAAAAATGCCCTCAAATCTCAATGCTCTTAGATAACTATAACTTACATTTTGGCACATGTACCTTTTTTCCCATAAAATATAAGAATGTTAATTATGTAAAAGTAATAAAGTGGTTGTGTATGAGACAAAAATTAAAGACTTTTGAGCCAAGACTTTGGCAAGTATTAAGTGTTTGTCTTTTGATGGTTAGATCGTATCCTCTGGATAAGTTGATTCTCAAAATTGAAAATCAATAATACAGCCGGGCTCGGTGGCTCAGCCTGTAATCCTGCACCTTTGGGAGGCTGAGGTGAGTGGATTGCCTGAGCCCGCGGGTTCAAGACCCGCCTGGGCAACTTGGCGAAACCTCATTTCTACAAAAAAAAAAAAAAAAAAAAATTAGTTGGGCGTGGTAGCGCGCGCCTGTGGTTCCAGCTACTTGGAAGGCTGAGGTGGAAGGATCGCCGGAGCCCAGCAGGTCGAGGCTGCGGTGGCCGGGAGCAGCCACTGCACTCCAGTCTGAGCGACAGAGTGAGACTCCAACTCAAAAAAAAAAAAAAAAAAGAAAATCAATAATAGTGTAGGTATTATGACAATAAAATATTGTTAACCACAAGTAAAACATATACTATAATTATATATCCTTCCTTGTATAGCTTTTCTTTTTTCTCGAAGGTTTTAATTATCTTCTCCCCACTTTTTATCAACCTGTTTTAAAATTCCTCAGTGTAGTTGATTCTGTCAAATTCCCTTTTTTCCTCCCAATAAGAACCTATTGTTTTCTTGTTCCAACATGGTTTGGCTGTTCAGCTGCAGTTCTTGGAGATTGTTAACTAGAATTTTCATAATGTTATTTTCTGTTAACTGAATCATCTCTGTTGTTTTTAGAGTTATTTAAAATTTGATCATCATTTGCATTGAAGCCTTTCTCTAAATTTCTGCAGTTGCTTAACTTACTCTATTATTTTTAAATGAGGTAATAAAGAAAAAGCTGATTAAAGATCCACATAGGCGGCAACGGCTGAAAATGGGTAGCCTTTGCCTTAAAGCAATTGGGTATAGAGGCAGCTAATTTTTTGAAAGTTCTAAATACAAGCATGTGATAGTATTTGCTCTGAGAGTGCTAATACTCATACCAGTGGCGTTAAATTTCCTTTTAGTTTACTAAAATGTTTTAGAAGTTTATCTTTCTTGCCTGGCAGGGATAGTCTGGCCATGGAGCATTCATCATTTGTGAATGTCTATGTGCGTGTGGGAAGAAAAGAAGCTTTGAGCTGGATAAAATATTAACATTTTGGCTTAGGTAGGATAAGCTTTTTAATACATGAGGATGAGACTGCTTCAGTATTTGAAATTGACTGTAAAAGCTGTGAGATTCACCCAAATATTAAATAAGGGAGTGAGAGGAAAATTGGACAAGCAGTAATGGCAAAAATCAAGTTATGTTCTACCTTTACCCTACAGAGTCCAGCCCAGCTTATAAATCAGCTTATTAATAAATCAAGAGATAGATGCACAAGTATTCTGATAAGTTTTCAGGGCATATTGTTCATCCTTAGTAAGTCCTATGGAGTTAGTCTTAACTTCTCAGTTTAGATATTACAGAAGTTTATTCCATTGCCCTACTTTTAATTGAAATGATGAAACAACAGAATATCTCCCATTGTTTAATTAAATTTAGTTTAATATCCATTTATTCCCCACCATGAAGGCAGACATCACTGCTCATTGTAATTCTCTTCCCTTGCATGTTTTATATTATATGTGATGCTTATATTATTTTTCTACTTCTGTTTTTTGAATCAGAGGCATAAACTTCTACTGGCTGCTTAATTATGTTAGTGAGTTAATTCTCTCTACAAAAGATGAAGCCATTAATATTCCCACTCAGCCTTTCCTGCTCACTCCCTCTTCTGTCCTAACGTACTGTCTACTACATTTACACCTTCATATTGTCAAGGTAGAAATTGTTGCCCTTATCTTTACATTTACGTTGTCTCAATTGTCAATATTTTTATCTATTGTGTTGTCTAGATTTTATAAAATTGAAAAGCAATAAATGCTTTATTGCTTATTATGACTTTATTGACCTTATTATGACTATGATATTTTGTTCACTGTACAGACATTAGTGTGGCGAACATTTTCTACTCTAAAAAAACTGATGTCATAGCCAAGAAGAATGTTTGTATTATTATTGTTTTCCCCCAAGTTCCCTGTTAATGAAAACTTTTACATTTACGTCATTACTTTCTTGTCTTTTCTCCTAGGCAGTTTCTAATTGTTTTTATTTATACTTTTTTGGATAAAACAATATACTTTTATCATTTTCCCATTTTCTATTTTATAAATCAAGTTTCTATTACAAAGAATTTACCACCTCTCCTCCTTCCTCTTCCTCCTTCTTCTCCTCCTCCTCCTCATCTTCCTCCTTCTTTGTTATCTTCTTTGTGGCCTAAACTCCCAAGTCTTGGATATATAATCCTAGTTAGGATGGTCTTGCTTTCCTTGAATTAATGGTTTTCTGAAATGTTTTAGAAGAATTTCTGTTTTTTTCTTTTGCTTTTCTTCTGTTAGCAGAACTAAGTACTTTTACTTGTGTTTTAATTCTCATGATTCTCATTTCTGAGCTGCCATTCAGCTCCTTAACCAAAACTGAGCTTGGGTTAATCTCCTTGATTCCCCTGCCCTAAGGATTATTCTGATGCTTTCTATGAAGTCTGTTATGGACAATGACTAGACTGTTGTACTTGTCCAATCGACTTTTCAGTGAAGTCTCTTAGTTCTTTTATTCTTATATTCTTCATTTCTGGGATCAGGGAGGATCACATACATATTAGGGAAAGAGGGAACTTCCAAACAATTACAAATTCTACCATGCCTCTAAAGTCATTGTGCATTATGACCACACATGGTTTCAGTTGAAAGGGAGAAATATTCTTAAGTTACTTGATGTTAAAAGTTTGCCCAAGTTGGACTCGGTGGCTCAGCCTGTAATCCTGCGCCTTTGGGAGGCTGAGGTGAGTGGATTGCCTGAGCCCGCGGGTTTGAGACCCGCCTGGGCAGTGAAACCTCATCTCTACAATAAAAAAAAAAAAAAAAAAAAAAAAAAAAAATCAGCCGGGCGTGGTAGCGCATGCCTGTAATTCCGGCTACTCGGAAGGCTGAGGCGGAAGGATCGCCTGAGCCCAGCAGGTCGAGGCTGCGGTGGCTGGGAGCGGCCACTGCACTCCAGTCTGGGCAACAGAGTGAGACTCCAACTCAATAAAAAAAAAAAAAAAACCAAAAAAAAAAAAGTTTGCCCAGCCTACTCCTTGGGGTTCCCCTTTTTAACGATGTCCAAAATAGCAAGAGTTAGATATGCCAGGACTCATGACAAGAACTACATCTGTATTTTGCCTCTAGATGGCGAAGTTGCCCAAATCAGGAGTCTAGTTAAAGAAGCTCCTCCATCCACAAAACTGAGGTGTCCAGCTGGAGCACTTTGCACGTACTGATATATGAAGAGAAGCTAGAAGTCAGAAAACATCTCAGTTAATCAAGAAGGAGACTCTCACACACATCTCTGAAACAGAATTAGGCAAGAGATTTCAGGAGCACCAACCATAGACACTCTCACTTGTTCAAAGGGTGAGGTTTCTCACATATATTCCTTCCTTCTCAGGGCAGATTTTCTATAAGGATTCCATCACTTCATTACTGCTCAGCCATGTGCTTGGTCCCCATACCAGTGTTTATGATACTTTTTGCCCTGGGTGAGTATACTTTGACTCCATCTTCTTGTTCCTTTGACTTCAGTATTGCAATTGGATTCTGAAGAAAGACACCTTCCTTTCAGAGGTAAGTTTGTCCTGGTCTCACTGACACCAGCACTGATGTTGCAGGAGGAACTGGAGCCCAGTCTGTGACCCAGCCTGATAGCCACATCACTGTCTCTGAAGGAGCTCCTCTTCAGCTGAGGTGCAACTACTCATCCTCTGTTCCACCGTATCTCTTTTGGTATGTGCAATACCCTGACCAAGGACTCCAGCTTCTCCTGAAGTCCGTGTCCGAAAACAGCCTTGTTGAAGGCATGAAAAGCTTTGGGGCTGAATTTAGGAAAAGCGAAACCTCCTTCTACCTGAAGAAAGCCTCAATCCATTTGAGCGACTCGGCCAAGTACTTCTGTGCTTTGAGTGACACAGTGCCTGGGACAGGAGGGGGAGCTGAATACAAACTTCTGGGGAATGTGAGGCTTTTGGAGACTCAAGAAGTCAAACTAGAAAGTTCTCAGTAAGATTTCAAGTTCTATAAAGTCAAGTAGAGCAGAAGGGATTAAACTGCTTAGGTCTTGTGCATAATCTGGTCCTTACTTACTCTTTTTTAAAAAATTCTAAATTACTTAGTTATTATTCTTTTTTTTTTTTTAGAGACAGAGTCTTGCTCTTTCACTCAGGCAAAAGTACAGTGGAGAGATCATAGCTCACTGCAACCTTGAACTCCTGGGTTCAAGTGATCCTCCCACCTCAACTTCCCAAGGAGCTGGGACTACAGGTGTGCACCATCATGCCACCTTACATTTTTATTATTATTTTTTTTAGAGATGGAGTCTTGATATATAGCCCAGGCTTGTCTCGAAATTCTGACCTCAAGTGATCCTTCAAACTTCTACCTTTCAAAGTGCTGGGATTATGAGCATGCGCCACCATGCCAGTCTTACACTTTAAAGGGTCAAGATTCATGAGAAAGGACAATTTTTGAGAACATCCCAATGTTTGCCACAGACTGTAGTCTGGAACCTGCCCAGGGAGTCACTTCCAATGGGATATTTCAGGGGATGTTTTTGAGTGGGGATAGCCATACGACTAGGGATCAGACATAGAAGAGTGCTGCAAAAGTCTATGCTGATGCTTCTAAGGAACTTTTTTTTTTTTTTTTACAGTAATACACAAACAATTGAACCCAGATCATTGGGTGTGTGTGTGAATATTTAAAACATGGAAAGGGGAGATGAAGGTTAGGAACAGTTAGGGAAAGGGACTAGAGAGCACAGAATCAAACCAAATCACTAAGCACACATGGAGACTGTTTACTGATTGCTACTATCACTTACTTAGGTTTTCCATTTCAACATAATCTCAAAAAGATGGAACTCAGATCTCCATGAATCCATAATTAGATCAGGTTGAGAAGGGCTATAATACACGACAGAAATGATTACCTGAGCAGAGTTAACAATAGGAGTTGTTTAGAGGCAAGCGGGCCTTTGAGGTTCTAACTGAAAACATCTATATTATCTATTTCCATTTTTTCTGACTTTTATAACTAAAAATTCTTAACATTCTACTTCTTATTAGAATACTTAACATTCTACTTCTAATTCTTAAATTCTATTGCTCTGACTTAGAAATTTCTCTAGTCTTCAAGATGAACTTTCTTCTCCCACATCTCTTCTAAGAAAAAAGACAAGGAAGTGAGTGAAATAGCAACAAAAATGGAGAGAGGAGAAAAGAGAGAGGCATAAAGAAAGTATGGGGGAAAAGGAAGGAGAAATATTTTGTTTGGATTGCAAAATGTGACCTTCACCACATGTTCACAGAGTAGAATCAGCCCTGTGGGTCTGCAAGATATAAGAGAAAAAAGCTGGATGGGAGAAGAGAGGAGGGAAATGAGATCAAGGTGGACATCCTATACATCTCATTTTTTTCTACCCTTCAAAACCTTATTTTAAACTTAGACTGTGTTTATGTATAAATATAAAGGTATGCTTTCTAATTTTGCAGAACTATTTAAACTTCTTTTACCTATATTTACTGTTCTAAAAAAGAGAATGAACACAATGATATGTATCATGATAGTACTTTTTTTTTTTTTTAATATATTGTAGAGATGAGTTCTCGCTGCCCAGGTGGGTCTCGAACCCGCGGGCTCAGGCAATCCACTCACCTCAGCCTCCCAAAGGCGCGGGATTACAGGCTGAGCCACCGAGCCCAGCCATGATAGTACTTTTAAAGACATTCCATATAAATAAATTCTCAAATTCTCTGTCAAATTACAAGTCTTGATTTTTTTTGTATAGAAACAAAGTTACTGAAACTATGATTTTCCAGGATATGTTGACCCAAATGAGCCCCTATTTCTCTCCAATTTGTCCTTTTACTTTTCTCATCTTCCATGTAAACTTTCCAACTGTCCTACCTTAAAAAGTTCTCAGGCCGGGCTCGGTGGCTCAGCCTGTAATCCCGCGCCTTTGGGAGGCTGAGGTGAGTGGATTGTCTGCGCCTGTGGGTTCGAGACCCGCCTGGGCAGGCGAGACCTCATCTCTACAATAAATCAAAAAGTTAGCCGGGCGTGGTGGCACGCACCTGTAGTTCCAGCTACTTGGAAGGCTGAGGCGGAAGGATTGCCGGAGCCCAGCAGGTCGAGGCTGCGGTGGCTGGGAGTGGCCACTGCACTCCAGTCTGGGTGACAGAGTGAGACTCTGACTCAAAAAAAAAAAAAAAAGTTCTCAGAAAAGACTGAGAATGTTGGGAAAATCTCCCCTGACTGCTTCCTCCACCAACTTGTGCTTCCCCATCCCTAACACACACACACACACCCACCCCTAAGAAAGGTTACACATTCAGTATGGGCTGGGCCATCATCGTTGGTTTCCTGTTAAGAAACGTAATGCAAAGCTCAGGTGTGAGCGTGAGAAGTGCTCAGTGAGTCTGATGGAACCAACTGACTATACGAACAAGTTTGTCTGAACCCAAGGCTTGACAGTCTCCAGAGCAGGGCTAAAGACACCCCAGTAACTGGACGAGGATCCATGAAGAGGCTACTGAGAGCTCTTCTGGGACTACTATGGTTCCAGATTTGCTGTGAGTTGGGCTGATCCAGATGGGGAAATGGGGTGTTTCACCGATGACATTAGGAGGAAGGGAAGGAGAGCTGACATAAACCTCCTGGTCTGTCTTATATCCTCATGGGTGTTTCCTGGGATATTTTTATAGATTTGGAGACTGCATCAGTGATTCCCCAGTGACATCACGTGTTTGCCTTTGTCTTTCCAACAGGGGTGAGAGGGTTGCAGGTGGAGCAGAGCCCTTCTGCTCTGAGACTCCAGGAAGGAACCAGCCCTACTCTGAGGTGCAATTTTTCTACCACTGTGGTCAATGTGCAGTGGTTCCGACAGAATCCTGGGGGTGGCCTCATCAGACTGTTTTTCCTGGCTTCAGGGATGAAGCAGAACGGAAGGTTAAAGTCAACAATGAATTCTAAGGAACTCTATAGTACCCTACACATCACAGCCTCCCAGCTGGAAGACTCAGGCACCTACCTCTGTGCAGCGGAGGCACAGTGCTCCCAGGCAGTCTGCAGCCTGCACCCAAACTGCAGCTGGGTCTGCAGCCCCACCCCTTCCATGGGGGAGGAGTGTTGTCCCCACAGCAACATTTGCACAGCTTTGGGTTTCCTGATTTATGTTGGCAGTATTTTAATTCCCTCTATAATGATAAATACATAATGCTTACATGAAGCTGTCAGAGATTCTAGAAATTGTGGCGAGAGTCAAATCCGTGTTTAAGTACACAGTGGAAATTTCCAACTCAGAGTCAAATCTAAAGCTTCAATGAACAGACATTAAACAAGTAACTGTGGAGAGAAAACTGCAAGCCTTCATGTGTTGCTGGGATGACTTACCTGTTAATGCCAATGCGTGGCTCAATTTTTTTTAGAAAGATAAAAAAGAGCATTGTCATAATTGGCCATGCTTGTATTCATGCCTTTTAGTGTCAGAGAGACTTGAATAGTGAATATAATAGCAAAGTAATGTTTAGTTAACACTTGTACACAATAAGCTTGGTATACACCTTTTCAATGTAACTTAATTTTCTTGACATCTTATGGTGTAGGTACTGTGTTGTCCTTTTTTTTCTTCCATTTTTTTTCCAAGGAAAAGAAGTTTGAGGTAGTTAAGTGTCTTTGCCAAGGCCAAATTACTAACTGGCAGAACCAGTATTGAAAAAGAAGCAATACCCATCTTTAAAATAAAAAGCATCCATCTTTAAAATAAAAAAAAAAAGGAAAAAGAAGCAGTCTGACTTCAGATCCCACATTCTTAATCCTTGCAATTTTACTGCCTTTTCAGAACTTCTAAGGAAAACTATTTATAGTGATAAATATGCATAGTTTTAAAAAATAAAAGTCAATAAAGAAACAAATTTTGATAATTTGTAAACAGTAATTCCTAAGGAAATGGTGATCTGAGTTCTCATATGAAATAATGATTTACTAATTATGATAATGTAATTTATTAATTTAGTCAATGAGCTGTGCAGACATAGAGATCTAAAATTAATTCTGGCATTGAAATTTACAATATGTGACCTTTAAAACATTACTTAGTGTCTGGTAACATAATTTGCCAATCTATAACGAGGAAAATAATTTGAAAAGCATAATGTATGTAAAAAAATTTAGCACACCAGGCATTTATAAGCCCTTAATAAATATTAGATATTAAAAAAAAATAATGATTCACCCATTGCCCCCTGTTCTTTAGAACCACCCACTGCTACTTCTGCAGGTCTCAATGACTCAGATATTAGAGGACAGAAGGCAAATGAGGCCAGGGTCATCACTTGATTTTTTTTCTCTAAGATAGGAGCAGCCAAAAGCATTGCATTAGGAGCTCATTCATAACTTTACTCAACAAATATTTATTTTGTATTATGATGTGATAGGTACTGATGTAGTGGTGGAAATACCTATTCCACAACTCAGAAAGTTTTTCTGCACATACAGAATTTTTATTCTTCTATGAGCAAACAGTGCAAATGAATTATTAAACAAATGATTTCCAAATATAAGGGACATTAGGAAAATAAAATAGGACAATGTGAAAGAGAATCACAGTGGTCATGGAGGTCCCTTAGTTTTGACATTTGGACTGAGTCTTGCATGACAGAAAAATGACAAAACCAAGGTGCCAAGACCTAGAGTAAGAAAGGGATTACAAATGCAACAATAATCCTTAGGGCACATTTGATGTGTTTACAATAGAAGCTGATGTTCTTAGAAAGTAGTGAGAAGGAGAGTGGTAGAAAATAATGTTGAAGAGATAATTAGGGGCCTGATAATACGAGGTCTTATACGTCATGGTTAGATTCAGATGTTACTCTATATGTAATGGGGAGCATTTGAGGAGATTTAAATAGAACTATTCCATCTAATTTATATTTTAGAAGGATCAGTCTTTATGCTCTGGAGCATGGCTCATGGAGTTGGGGTGAGGTAAGATAGGGCGCAAGAGACAGTTAGAATTTATAGGGGACTCAATGAGACCCAATGGAGGCATGGACTAGGGAGCAGGAGTGGGAATGAAGAAACATGAATGAATTAAGACATATTTTGGAGGTAAATGAACATATCTTGATGATGATTTGAATATGGTGGATAAGAAAAAAAGGGAATCAAGGATGATTTTCAAGTTTTTGGCTTGTCTAGTCACATGGAAGACGGGCTCATTTACAAGCTGGGAAATTTTGAGAGAGGAAACATTTACATTCTTTAAGTACTGTGTGCCAAATTCTCATGGTCTTACATTGGTGTGCCAGTAGACAGACACTGCCCCACAGCACGGGCATACACTATCTGACCCCCAACTACGTGTGTTTCCACTGGCCTATGCCCACCAGACCATACATATTCAGAATTTTGGAAAGAAAATGAGACCTAGGTTCAGCTTCTTTTACACTACAAGGAAATCAGTGTATCACTCTCTGGCATCACTGAGGAGGAGGACAAGAATTGTTTATCATCAACCTCATTACCCATATGTACTTTCTGTTTCATATAAATAATGAAAAATTGTATTCATTATCCTGCATTTATAAATATAATGTGTATTCCATACAGACTGAAAGAAAAAATGACAAAGGCAAAGAAAAAAATAGGGAAAAATGGAAAGCAAAGCATTGTTATGCATATTAAAGCCCATGTTAGTACTACAAAATAGAGCTATTTCATGCCAATGTTTTTGATAATGAGGTAAGATTTAATTAAAAACTTATAGAAGTGAGAATTTGTCTAGGAAATTATTATGGCTAGGGTTACAGTAAATGTGTGAAACAGAAGCAGACCACACTAAGACTAGTATTTTCACCTCTTTGTGGCAGTGATTCCCAATCTTTCCGGCATCCGGGACCGGTTTTGTGGAAGACAATTTTTCCATGGACATGGTGGTAGCGGGGAGGAGTGTGCAGTCAAAACTCACTACTAATGTTAATCTGTATTTGCAGCCACTCCCTAGTACTAGTGTCATCATCTCAGATTCACTTCAGATCATCAGGCATTCGATTCTCATAAGGAGCATGTAACCTAGATCCCTCACATACACAGTTCATAATAGGGTTTGTATCCCTATGAGGACCTAATGCCGCTGCTAATACGACAGTAGGCAGAGCTCAGGTGGTAATGTGAGTGACGGGGAGCAGCTGTAAATAGAGATGAAGTTTACCTTCTTGCTCACCGCTCACCTCCTGTTGTGTGGCCTGGTTCCTAACAGGCCATGGACTTGCACTGGTTGATGGCCTGGGGGTTGGGGATCCCTGCTCTGTGGTGTCTACCAAAAGGATAGATATTGGCCTAAAGTGTTGAGAAAAATGCAACTAAGAAATATGATAAAGGATCTGGGAATTACATTTTGTGAAGAATTTATGAAATAATTTTAACATGAAAATCTTAAAGAAAAACATTTTCTGTGTATAAATCTATACACTTTTGTAATATGTGCATACCTTTCTATCTTAGGGATGTGATTCTGCCTAAACATGTTCTTGAGATACATTAGGTTCGCCATATGGATGAGGGATTAGATTAATTTTTTATCTTGCTAGGACATCTACTAAGTCAAAGTACATGAGAGGGGACTTTTACTTGTGAAAACCAGTCAGGCTAAGTTTCCCTGGATTGAGAGTACATTTGTCACTATCAGTTTCCTACACGTATTACATCATTAGCAGGCACTGGTTTTAGGCTTACGTACATTTATTCCTACAGGAATGGGTTAGAAAGATCCAAGAAATTAAAATAGATGAGAAAGTGTTTCAACAGGGAATTTAAAGAACTGAAGGACTTTAGCTCAGAAGATAGCTAAACAATGATTTGAGCAATGGGCAATAAAATTCAGGAAAAAGCTTTTGGGTCTAAAATCTGAGCTGGCAGTGGCTAAGGTAACAGGAGGGAAAATTCAGCTACAGATTATTATTCAGTAATCATATTTTAGGACAAGCCTACACTTTGACATTAGGAAATAAAAACACACTTGGAAGGAACATAAGTCTGTTTACATCATCTCAGTTGGCAGCCTGGTGTTTCCTGAGATCTTCTATATCAATGCTTTGCAATATGTAAGCCACATATCCATAATCTCCAAGGATCTGTTCTTCCAGAGGAAAAGATTTCAGAGTGCATGTCAGGTTTCTCATCACAATCTACAAACTAAACTCTTATCCCCCCCTTTTTTTTGAGTCAAAGTCTCACTCTGTTGCCTAGGCTGCAGTGCACACTCATGGCCACCGCAGCCTCATACTGCTGGACTCAGGTGATCCTTGGGCCTCAGCCTTCCAAGTAGCTGGAAGCATAGGCACTCGCTACCACACCTGGCTTATTTTTTGATTTATTGTAGAGACAAGGTCTCATCAAGTTGCCTGAGCTGGTCTCGAACCTCTGAGCTCAGGTAATCCTCTCACCTCGGCCTTCCCAAGTGCTGGGATTATAGGTTTGAGCCACCAAAACCGGCCAACTCTTACCTTTTATGGACTAATACTGTTAACTCATGAAAGCCTTTCTCCCTTCTTTATCTTTTGTTGTATAATTTAGTCAATTTTACTAAAGAAACATTCATGTTCTGACCCATGACTCTGTCAATTTCCTGGGAATGGCAAGATCAGGAGCAAGACCAGGTTTGGAGAGTCAGAACCTGCAGTAGCATGCATCTGATATATTTAGAGACTCTCTCCTTTTTACTTGAATCTTTGTGCTTAAATGTTGTCCTTGCAAAGAGATTTCCTCTGTGAGAGCTGAACCAAAGAACTGATCTGCCTGATTGAGTCTCAGGCCAATTCAAAAAGTAGTACGGGGAGGAGGAAGAGTTTTACACCTCAATTGCTTTGTAGATTGAATCATGGCATTTTCTTGACTTCAAATAGATTAAGTCTGTTGTTGAATAAACATGGAAAATCTCTACTGTCAGGTTTATTTAAAATGACTCAGTGGTGTGCTGAGAAGATAAAATGATATTCTGAAACCTACATTTGCACTGTTTGTTTTCTGCTAATTCACATGATTTCTGATTGGAGACACACTTGGAATTTACTTTATTTGACCTTTTGCTGTTTGGTGTGTCAGAATCTCCCACAGGTACAGGATAAAAGATTTAACCAGCAGGCTTAGCAGTTGGGGCTCTGACCACAAGGTGGCAGAGCGTCTCCGCTGATGTAGAATATAGGAAAGGCTTTTTTTGACTGACTTTTGTGAAAGCAAGCTAAGGAAGAAGCAGATGCCTGTGCAGACAGTTAAAGACACCAGTGTATTTTGGAGGAAAGGAAGAGACACCTGATAATAGAAGTAGCTCTCCTGGCTGGAGATTGCAGATCCAAGTGGGAAGAGCAATGAAGATGCTTACTGGAACTCTGTTCCTGTTCTTGTGGCTGCAGCTGGACTGTGAGTTTAGAGATTTTTGGGAATGGAGTGCTTAGCAAATATTCATTAGTAGTCTGAGGAGGAGACTGACTTTTTCCAGATTGCCTGAAATTACTACAGGAAAAAAAAAAGGCCAACTCTTGGAGAATGGTACTCTGATGATCTCGTCTGACTTTTTCTTTTGCACAGGGATGAGTAGAGGAGAGAAGGTAGAGCAGAGTCCTTCTTTCATGAGTGTCCCAGCGGGAGACAGCGCTGTTATCAACTGCACTTACACAGACAGTGCCTCCACCTACTTCTATTGGTATAAGCAAGAACCTGGAGAAGGCTTGCAGTTGCTCCTAAACATTTTTTCAAATACGGACAAGAAGCAAGACCGAAGACTTACTGTCCTATTGAATAAGGAAGACAAACATCTCTCCCTGTACATTGCAGACTCCCAACCTGGAGACTCAGCTGTTTACTTCTGTGCAGCGAGTACACATTGCTTCTTAGGCACCTGAAGCCTGTACTAAAACCTTGACTTGTGCTGAAGCTACACTTTTTTCTTTGGCACAGACATTCACATAGGGGATTTTGGTGTATTGTGTTTTTTATTGTATAAACCATTATAAGATATTCTAAAAGACCAGTTTCAAAATGACCTAATAAGTTTTAGAACATTTTGGTTGAATTATTTAAAAATTTTTAATTTTAAATATGTGGGGTACAATTCAGGGTAAGGTATACAAATGTTCATTATGCAGGCACCCTTGTTGATGAGGTGTGCCCCCCTCCCCTGGCTGTTTCCCACTACTGCCATTGATTGAATTCTTTTTGGGAGTTAGTGACTTCTCAGTTAAGTATCCATGTCTTGGAGTTTACTTTATGGATGCCATTCAGATTTCTCCCCTGCCAAAGACATCTTGATATCAATGTCAGTGAATATTTTTCTTGATTGTATCTCTTTTCTTTTAATATTAGTATTCAACTTTTTTCCAATTATAAAAATATTAAGTATGTGGTATAAGAAAAAACAGTAAGATATAAAATAGAAAACTAAAATGTTTCGGCAATCCTATTATCCAGACGATTTGTGGTATTCTTACTTCATTAAAATTAAAAATTAGGATCACACTGATGTATATTTTAACTTATTTCTACTTAATATTATATTCTAACCTGAATATTTCACATTTGTCAAGTCTTATAAAAACTATTTTAAAATAATTTTATGAGTGACTTCATGTCATTTTACTTCTCCTGTAATCATTCCATGTACTTGTGGTGAAAGAAATATTTTTCTGAAATCAGATGCTACCCTTCAAATAGATAGTTTTTAAATGTAGGAAGTTTAACATTTTCTCCGGTTCCAGAAATAACTTGTTTCATCAGTCACTTGGGTTCTGAATCTCCAGTTCTCTCTTCTTTCTTGAAGTGGTGAATCTCTTCGCCTATCCCATAATGTTTTAATTTTCACATCATAGTAAAGGGAAATTTCCAACATTGTCTATTAAGATTTCTTTTAGCCAGGCTCGGTGTTAAGCTTGTAATCCCGTCACTTTGGGAGGCTGAGGGGAGTGGATTGCCTGAGCCCGAGGGTTCGAGACCCATCCGGGCAACTTGGCGAGACCTCGTCTCTACATAAACCAAAAATTAACGGGCGTGGTAGCGCGCGCCTGTAGTTCCAGCTACTTGGAAGGCTGAGGCGGGTGGATCGCTGGAGCCCATCAGGTCGATGCTGTGGTGGCCAGGAGCGTGGCCAACGCACTCCAGCCTGGGCAACAGAGTGGGACTCCAACTCAAAAAAAAAAAAAAAAAAAAGATTTCTTTTAGCACTGATAATATGGGATTTATTAAATCTCCCAGGAGCAGACCGAGAAGTCGAGGCTGCTTTGGAGTTATTTGCTAAGCCAGAAGCCAGGATGCCTGTTGCTAGCAGGAATGGTACATCACTCATGCTGATATTCCAGGTGGGCCACTACCTCAGCAGTTCTGTTGTGCTGTCCACTTCTGTGCCTGAATTGCTGTTATACTACCTTTTCCTTGTATGACAGAACCATTCTGACAGTTTGGTGACCCAAGATTAATAATGGTTTGGTGACCTAGGATTAATTATATAATGGTTTGGTTCCTTAACAATGATGATGATGTCATTTGCTATTCTTAATGGGATGCAAACAAACCAAGTTTTGCTGCTAGGCTTAAAATTTTTACAACCCAAAGGTTACCTGGTTTACCACCTGGGGGAGTGAGGGCCAGTTAGAGACCCAAACTTTACCTGCATGCAGCCTACTTATATACCACTTTTAAACCCTCACTTATGTTCCACATCACTATGATTAAAAACAAACTTCAGTTGTCTTTAAAAAAATTTTTGGTAAAAATAAAAAAAGATGTTTATTTCCTAAAATGTATTCTAGAGAACAGTTGGTGTTTATTTTTTCACGGTCTTTGGACCTGTTATTATTGTAGTCATCATTACTATTGCATTATTCCTTATATAATTTGTGATTAGAATTACCCTTCATTTTTTTTTTTTTTTTTTTAGTTGGAGTCTCACTGTCGCCCAGACTGGAGTGTGGTGGCTGCTCCCGGCCACTGCAGCCTCGACCTGCTGGGCTCCGGCAATCCTTCCGCCTCAGCCTTCCAAGTAGCTGGAACTACAGGCACGTGCTACCATGCCCGGCTAGTTTTTTTTTTTTATTTATCGTAGAGATGAGGTCTCACCAAGTTACCCCGGCGGGTTTCAAACCCGCGGCTCAGGCAATCCACTCACCTCAGCCTCCCAAGGCGCGGGATTACAGGCTGAGCCACTGAGCCCGGTTCATCATTTTATTCCTTAACCATTGATCTCTTCCTACTTCTCAAGTCTCCTTCCATTGCCTTTTAAGCTTGAGGCCAATTACTTATTTGTGCTGAGAATTGTTTCTATTTCTCAAATGAGCTTTTTATTTGTAGCCATGGATTGGTTGGATTATCCTTAAAACCTATCTCCTTTACACAATCTTGAAATTTTTTCAGTTTTTAGGCCTATGTCTCGTGCCCTATCTTAAGCCAAGCACTTGTATTTTACTTTTTAAAGTATTTTATCAATGTAAATTTAGAAAAGGACAAGGTAAAATGCACTGAATGCACAGATTAATCAACACATTTGAAATAATGTATGTGACGCACCTAGCATGATCCTGGCATGCATCTGTAATTATTTAATCGAAGTGGGTACTTACATATTAACAGTATTTCTCCTTACAGTGGTGTGGAGACAAATAAAAACAAACAGGATACAGCTGTTCCTTATTTCTGGCTGTATGCTCAACTTTTTCTATTTGTGTATTATGATATATGCCAAATTGAACATGTCCAACCCAAAAGCTGTCCTTTTTTTAAAAAATTTTTTTTTAAATTTTAAAGATGTGGGGTAGAATTCAGGGATAGGTATACAAATGTTTATTATACATGTACCTGTATCTTTGTTGATGAGGTGTGCCTCCTCTCCCCTGGCAGTTTCCCACTACTGCCAATCCCTTTCTTATAGTATTATGATAATTGTTCAAGGTCAGCTTATGAGGGGGAGCATGTGGTACTCAGTTCTTTGTTTCTGTGACGAATCACTCAGTATTATAGATTCTAAGTCCATCCAAGTTGCTGCAAAGTTCATAATTTTGTCCTTCTTTATGGCTGCACAATATTCCATTGTGTATATGTACCACATTTATTTTTAAAAATCCAGTCCTCTTTCAAAGGGCAGCATGGTTGTTTCCATGTTTTTGCTATTGTGAATAAGCTGTCTTTCTTTAAAACAACCCTTTTCTGGTTTGGCAGTAGCAGGAAACTACCGGGGGTTGGGGGTGAGTGGGATTGGCAGTGGTGGGAAACTGCTGGTGGGGGGGGGCATACCTCATTAACAAGGGCACCTGCATAATGAACATTTGTACACCTAATCCTAAATTGTGCCCCACATTCTTAAAATAAAAAAAATGTAAAAAAAGAGAAAAACAACAACCTTTTTTTTCTTCCTCAATTTTGTATTTCTTCCAGTGAGGCTGAAATGTTGAGGACATCATATACAGCACATGCTACTTTTGGAGTCTCGCTCTGTCGCCCAGACTGGAGTGCAGTGGCCGCTCCCGACCACCGCAGCCTCGACCTGCTGGGCTCCGGCGATCCTTTCGCCTCAGCCTTCCAAGTAGCTGGAACTACAGGCGCGCGCTACCACGCCTGGCTGATTTTTTGATTTATTATAGAGATGAGGTCTCGCCTGCCCAGGCGGGTCTCGAACCCACGAGCTCAGGCAATCCACTCACCTCAGCCTCCCAAAGGTGCGGGATTACAGGCTGAACCACCGAGCCCGGCTCTGATCATCTTTTTAAATGACAACATTCCTGACTTGATTATCCCTGAACTTCTTCTCTGCTTCATTTTTTCCGTAACAGTCACCATCATCATCTGACATTTTACTTATTCATCTGCATATTGTACTTTTTCTCCCCTCTAGGATGCAAACTTCACAAAACTAGGGAGTCTTGTTTGTTCACTGTTGTATTTCCAGAGTTGAACAGAGCCTCTCACATCCCAGACACTGAATAATGCCGAATGAATAATTGTTTTTGATAAAGAATAACAATGAGAGGGATTCTTGTTACAGTGAATGGCAGCTGATTTGTTACTGCTTTAAGAAATATTACTGAGTTGGTGTAGATAGCCAACTTAATATTATTATTGTTATATTTTATTATATATAATGCTATATTATAACTAATAATAACTAGTACAAAGAGTGAAAAAAAGGAATAGATTCAAATAAAACATAATTTTGGATAGGAAAAAAATAGGAATTCTAAGTCAATGGAAGAACAGGGTTGTTTTTCAAATTGTGTTGCATTAATTCTTTAAGTCAGAGATTCTCAGAATGTCTACTGAAGCTTTTCTACTGAGTAAGGAGAATGAACCTGACTTTCTTCCTCTCTGAAATCTGGATGATGGGGACACAGTAGTCCAAAACAGTCTGCTGGGAATGTAAGCAGTCTCATGTTTATTTTAAAATACTTGAATGATAGTTTTTATTTTGCTGCACAAAATATCATATTAACTTTAGTGCAACATAAGTTTTTATTTCGATTACGATTTTCATTATGACAGTACATTTAATGTAAACATACTTTATGATATGATGTATTTATTCATAATGGGCTACTTTTTTATGCAATCAAATGTATTTTGAATCTGAGAAAAGAAAATAACTTTTATCTGAGAACATAATTCCTTTTAAATTATCAGGCCTAGAGTGCTTAAGTTTTTACATAATTTACCAATTCATCCATTTCTTTTTCAGTAATGATAATGCTCCCAGATGATGCATAATATTTATCTTATGTTTTATCTTGAGGGCAAGAAGACTCTTATTTGAAAAGCATGAAGTTAAATGTTTGAAAAAAATGTTGAAAAATAATTAGGGAATTGATAAATATTGGTTGAACAAATAAATTAGATACCTCACATGATGGAGTAAACCCCCAGAGAGATTAAAATAATGAAATCACAAAGTTGTTAGTAAAAATATAAATGTATATTAAACAAATGACTGAATGGAAAAGGTCTTTATAAACTTAAAAGCAATGGAGAAATCAAAGGAAAAGTTAGAAGTTTTGATTACATGGCTATTCAAATCTAATTTATTCTATGAAAAAAATGATAAAAATTACATTTAAACCATAGTTTTCTGTGACTTTACTGCTAATTTCACAAGATTAATCATTTTCTAAATAACTTTCATGTGTATAAACAGTAAAACATAAATAGATAGTAAATATACAGAAGATATAGACAACTTACACAAGGGAAAACAACATAGTTCACAAACACATGGAAAATGTTTAAACTTACTGGTAAGTACAAAAATGAAAAAAAAACCTGCAAAAACCTATTAAGAAATTATGGAACAGCAATTTTATTTTATTTTAATTTTAAAGATGCAGGGTACAATTCAGGATTAGGTACAATTTTTTTTTTTTTTAATTTGATCTCCCAGGCTGCAGTGCAATGGCATGCTCACAGTCACCGCAGCCTCGGCCTGCTGAGCTCAGGCAATCCTTCCGCCTCAGCCTTCCAAGTAGTTAAAACTACTGATGTGCACTACCACAACCGGCTTATTTTTTTGATTTATTGTAGAGACGCGGTCTCACCAAGTTTCCTAGGCTGATCTCAAACCCCTGAAGTTAGGCAATCCTCTTGCCTCAGTCTCCAAAAGTGCTAGGATTACAGGCTTGAGCCATCGCACCTGGCCTAGGTACAAATTTCGAAGAAAGATAATTTGGAAAGAATGGCAGTGAAGTATACATACTCTGAAGGGAGAGTTAATTTGTAACTCATTTTGGAAAGTAGTTTAAAGACATGACATTTACTCTATAAATAAATTCTTTTGATCACAATAATTGTCTCTAGGGAATCTGTCTTCAGAAAAATTCTCACTGATATAGAATTAATTATTTACAAATGGATTCTCTCTGTACTTTTTGCTGCCTCATTTTTTTCCATAGCACTCATCATCAGTTAATATTTTACTTATTCATCTGTGTATTGTCTTTTTTTCCCTCTAGGATGCAAACCTCATAAAACTGGAGAGTTTTATTTTATTCACTGTTGTATCTCTAGAGTTGAACAGAGCCTGTCACATCTCAAGCACTGAATAATGCTGAATGAATAATTTTTTTGACAAAAAAAGGGATATTCATCACAGTGAATGGCATTTGTAAAGTTATGTGTTCTACCCTAAAACTGAAAACCAACATGTTTAATCTTAAAGGGAAAGGCTTGATGACCCACGTGGAATGATATGCAGCAGATAAATGACGTTTTCAAAGAGAACCTATAATGATTAGCGGGAAGTGATAATTGAAAAGAATCAAGATATCAACTGCTGTGATTGTTACTCAGTAAAAATCTGAATAGTACAAGGGCTGGAAAAAATATTCACCAAGATATTGGTAATACATATCCTTGCTTGATAGGAGAAGTAGTGATTTTCTCTTTTCATTCCATTTTTATATTTTTTCCAAAATATAAATCTTATTTGATTAAAAGGCTTTCCAATCCATCATATTCTGCAAATCAAAAGATTTTCCTTATTTCTGAAGTTCAGTGTTCTTGCTTCGGTCACCTATAGTTCACAATGAGAAGGCAGCAGTACCTCCTGACTGGTTGTGCAGCCACCATTGGATTCCTCTTATTATATTACCATTTCACATGTACTGAGTTCTGACTGTGTCTGATGCACTATACAAAGTATTTAATATACATCAGCTCATGCATTCTGGTGGTATCTCATTTTACACATAAGAAAATGGACATTTGGAGACATTAAGTAGCTTGCTCAAGGTTACTCAGATTAAATGGAAGAGCTGTGTTTCAAAAGTCAGACTTGTTTGAGAATGGAACACAAGCTCTTAACTGTTCTTCCTAAATGCTTATCACTGTCTATCATTTGTAAATAACCTACAAATGAATCCAGGCATTCAAAATCTTCTGCTTTCTAGATCCAAATTCTCCTACCAACATGATTTTCCACTATCTCCTAGCCACCTCTTTCTTTCATCCATTCATCCATCTTCTCATTCATATCATCAGTTCAATTATCATCTATCTATCTCTCCATGGAATGGCCTAAATGTATTTGAGGAAATGACTACAATACATTCATTCTGACATTAGGAAAGTAGAAAAGAAAGAAATTCTGACTGTACAATCAGAAGACTGCTGTATATCTAAGACAATTTGAAATATCCTCTCAGAGGATATTCTGCATAAATTGGAAAACAAACCACTGATTTGAGCTCTTACTGGATTTAAACTGAATGTCTGTTTTCTGTAGCCCAACTAGATCAAGAAAAAAAGAACTTTTGAAGTCAAAGCAATATTTTTCCTACCTGTGAGAAGGCCAGTAGAAGTGAAGTGGGGAGGCTTTCTCCCTGGATCTGAGAAAGTTTCCCATAAGTCAGCCATGCATTCTCCTGTGCTTTACATTACTAGAGTATCCTCTAGTATGACATCCTCTGGCAACTGTGGTTGGAACAAAAGGATACTGCTAATTCCATGTTAAACACTAAGACTCAACAAGCATTCTTCTAGACTTGCTACTTACAAGTGTGGTCTGAGAACCACCAGTAAACTTGTCAAAAATATGAAATATCCATCCCACCCTAAATCTAATGAAAAAGAATCTACATCTTAACGATTTGTATGCAGTTTTAGAAGTCCAGCCCTAGACAACATTCCATCATTATAACAACTTTCTGAACACAAGAGGGCAGTGTTTCCTATCACCTCAGAGCCTTTGTCAGATTTGAAGCAAAATCCACTGTATAGTTGGATTAGGGCAGTGTGTGCATGTGAAGGGTTATACAGGTTTGTCATTGATTGGCTGGGTAGGAGGACTGAAACTTCCTCCTTGGCATACAAGAACCCCAGTAACACCTACTCAACTAAACAGAATGACTTTTTGGCAGTCCAGGTCCATGTTTCACGTCACAGTTGGAGAGAAGAATGGAGCCATTGCTGGGAGGTGTTTTGGTGATTTTGTGGCTTCAAGTGGGCTGTGAGTTGGGTTTCCTGGTAATGGAGACAGAGGTACTCAGGGATGGAGTGCACAGGATGGCGGGGAAGAGCTGGGATCCATTTTGCTTCATTTTTGGTTATATCTGGAGTTGTGGGAAGAAAATAGACTCGTAAGAATGTTGGTGTCGTGACTAAACCTTCCCTTTACTGGCATTGTGTTTCTGCCTAGGTGTGAACAGCCAACAGGTAGAACAGAATCCTCAGGCCCTGAGCATCCAGGAGGGGGAAAAAGCTACAATGTCCTGTAACTATACAAACTATTCTCCAGTGCTCTTGCAGTGGTACCGACAAGATCCAGGAAAAGACCTTGTCTTTTTGCTACTAATACGTGAAAATGAGAGAGAAAAGCAGAAAGGCAGATTGAGGGTTACTTTTGATACCACCCTCAAACAGGGCTCCTTCCACATCACAGCCTCCCAACCTACAGACTCAGCTACCTACCTCTGTGCTGCAGATACACAGCAGTACACTGGCAGCTGCTTCCAGCACCCAAACCCCTCTAGCCTCTTACAGTCAACAGAGCTAGTGGCTATGCTTTCCCCCAAAAAGCTTATCATAATTCCTGACAAAATAATGTGGAAGTTATTTGAAAGGGACAGCATGTGTTAGACAAACACCCAGATTGGTCGGGAGCAGGGAATCCATCTTACAGTCTCAGTACTGTTGACATTGATTGTATGACCTGAATAACTTGTGAGATTTGCAAATCTCAGTTTTGTCATCTGAAAATAATGGGCTCAAATGCACGATTTCTCGAGCTTTTCTCAGCTCTGAAATGGAAAACAAAGTCTAATTTTTCAAAACAAATGTCATGAAGAATACTTTAGAGCAAGGAAGGAGGTTTTCCTTTTTAAAAAAAAACATGAATTCTGTCCAGTTTTTGTGACTAGCCTGGAACAGCGTGAGAAATATTCGAGTTAAACACATTCTATTAAAACATAAAAAAAGATATGTCTAGATGAAAGAATAGTCAAAACATTTCTAAAACACTTCTAAACTGAACACCAAATAATGGTGATGATAAGGATAAGAAACTGACCTGTATTCTTTATTACTCATCTTATGAATGAGTGACCATACTATATTGGGAAAGATGCCATATAGGTCATGAGCATCACAAAAATAAATTTAGAACCCTTGTATACTATGTGTGTGGTATCAGTAAGTATGTCTCTATACAACTCTTTTTTTCAAGGTTTCGCTCCGTCACCCACATTGGAGTGCAGTGGTGTGATCATAGCATCCTCAAACAATCCTCCCCCCTCAGTCTCCCAAGTAGCTGGGAACATGGGTGTGTGCCACCTGGCTTATACAACTCTCTTTAAAAGAGGGAACTTACCTTCTCATGGTAGGCATGGGTTCTGTGTTGAAGACATCTCTCTCTTTCTTAAACCTGCATCGCCATTTTTGTCCATTTCTGTCATCTCTGTATTACCTCTTTTCTTGATCTGTTTTCCAATTATAGCCAAGAGACAGATCCCACATGTCATGATGTGTTCACTTACTAACACAGCAGAACCTGTGGGTTTTGACTGACTCTGTTTGGGGCCAGGGCTGCTGTCTCAGTCTACTCTGGGCCACATATAGTCAGTGCCAGAATCATATGATCATGTTGCTGTTTGTATGTGAGTACAGAGAGACATACAGAAAGAGTATATGTGGGGGGATATGGAAAGAAAATAATAAACTTAGAAAAATAGAAATTGAGGGTTAAAAATACCTTATTTTAATCACCACCAATAAAACAGAAGCAGCTGGGAATAAAAAAATAATGGACTCTCTGAGTCACTGGCATTTGGGTTTAACAGTCAAAGAGAAGGAGAGATCTAATGCAGAGATTTATTAACCATAGTTGGACTTCTCGAAGATTTATAAACTCCCCAAATTGAGCATAGGTGTTACGTTATTATAGCATAAGTATTATTTGGGAAGAGTTTTCATCACATTTTAAAAAGGTGACAATGAACCACAAAATATTAAGATAATTTGAATAAGGAAAAGAGTCACATCAGAAAAGGGAGACTGAGAGAAGGGTGAGGGCTTATCAACTTCTCAGGATAGAGATGGGGAGGGAACTAAGAAGTGACTGCACGTAAAAGAATTTAGAATTGAGTAAATTATTTTCTCCTGTGAGGAGCTGGAATGCTTTTCCCTTTGTAATAAATGGGAGTTATAAATTCTAGTTGGCAGTGCAGTATTCAAGAGGATGGGCACAGGAGTCCAACCCAGTGTAAAATTATAATTCAGCCACTGACAACTTTTGTAGTCTTGAGCAAGTGTTTTGAGTTCTTTGAGTACCAATATCCCTCTCTGTAAAATGCTGGTAATAGAAATACCTCATAGGATTAATGTTAAGAATAAATAAAATTACAAAAATCAATATAAAAGCGCTCCTATTGTGGCAGACACACTAGTGCACTAGGAATTCATCAGATACATGTTTTTATGGTTGGTTCCTTTATTTCTTCCAGGAAGTTCAAACTCAGATTTTCTGCTGTATTAAGTTTACCTTTTTCATCTTTCTATTTCATGAATCCTTTTGCAAATCACCCCAAAATCTATTTGAAATAAGTCAGCATGTAAACGTACAAGCAATCAGTATTCACAAATCAGAGTCATTAACAAATATTATTGAGTACCTGCTACGTGCCGGGCACTGTTACATACAGTAAGGGTACATCAGTGAATCAACTAGACTAAAGTTTATGTTCTAATGGAGCTTATATTCTATTAGAAAAACAGAATGAAAAAAATTCTGATAAATCATAAGTGAAACGTTAGGAAACAGTAGGTGCCATGGGAAAAGTAGACCAGGGTTATGGGTATGGACATGTTAAAGGTGGGGTTGTCTCCAGTTGGAATTTTAAATGTGGAAAAAGAGTCATGATAGTCCTCATTGAATAAGTACATGAAGGAAGTGAAAGAGGAAGCTGTACAGTTATCTAGGAGAGCATTTTAGGCAGAGAAAGCAGCCAGTGAAAAGGCCTTGAGGCACACAGGTTCGAGACCAACCCGGGCAACTTGGCGAGATCGCATCTCTACAATAAATCAGGAAATATTAGATGGGCATAATGGTGTGAGCCTATAGTTCCAGCTACTTGGAAGGTTGGAACAGCGAGGAGGTCAGTTTGGCTGGAGTGGAGTCAGCCAGGGAGAGAGGACCAAGAGATTAGGTCAGAAAAGGAACAGAGGCCAGATTAGGTAGAACCTGTAGGCCATAATAAAGGGTCTATGACTCTGTATGAAGCAGGGAATCATTAAAGGGGCTCGAAAAGCAAATGATTCATATGACTTACATTTTAAAAAGATTATTGTAGCTGCTGTGTTGAGAATAGACTGTAGGGCGCTAGGAGTGGACGTTAGGCTATTGCCATCATCCAGATGGGATGATTATAGTGTGGACAAAGACGGTAGTGGAGAATTGAGAAGTGAACAAGATCTGTATGTATTTTGAAGGTAGAACCAACAAAATTTGCTGACATGTTATTATTAAATTATGATTTAATGACCACACAAAGTGTTTTGTCAACTATTTCAACTGATTATTTGGAAAAATATTCTATGCATGGCCATGTGTTTCCACTTCAGAGTCTTAAACCCAGGCAAGCATTTCAAGTATGCTATGTTAAAATTATAGGAATAACACATATAAGTAAATATTGAGCAATGATTTGCTTTGCATATTTTCCTTCTATCTCTTCTGGTCTTAATGAGATTTTCTAACTATTTAAATTGAAATGTTTAGTTGATTAAGTTGAACCAATACAAGAAACTCATTAAATTACTACTTGAGACAAACAGAAGAATGAGAACTTAGTTAGGAGGAACAAAAGTGAGAAGAAAAAAGGGAAATAAAAAGTTCTATTGATTCTTTTTTAACCTAAAATATCTCATATTTATCTTCTTCCCACTGTTGCCACCACCTAGAGGAATGCAGAAGTTTCCTAATTGTATTTGTTTCTACTTCAGCTTTTGTACTTCAGATCTACTTTCAATACTTTATTCTGCTAAGATGATAGTTAAAAAAATGAAAATCTAATACTATCATCTCCCTGTTTACAAGGCTATTTTGCTTTTTCATTGTGTTTAACATACCAAAATCCTTACCAAACCCCTGCATGGTTTGCTCCCTACTTGCTTCTTTGTTTATTTTTCATGCAATGCCCTTTTTACCATCTTTTGTTCCCATTCCACAGGTCATTTTTTATTTCTTTGAAAATGCCAGTTTTCCCTTGCTTCAGAGCCTTTCTTTTCTTTTTCTTTTTTTTAGTTAGAATCTCACTCTGCCACCCAGGCTGGAGGGCAGGGGCACACTCACGGCCGCTGCAGCCTCGACCTGCTGGTCTCAGGCGATCTTTCCACCTCAGCCTTCCAAGAAGCTGGAACTATAGGCTCACACCACTATACCCATCTAATATTTCTTGATTTATTGTAGAGATGAGGTCTTGCCAAGTTGCCCAGGTTGGTCTCGAACCTGTGGGCTCAGGCAACCCACTCACCTCAGCCTCCCAAAGTGCTGGGATTACAGGCATGAGCCACCGTGCCCAGCCTGCCTCGGAGCCTTTTAAGATACTATTTTTCCTTACCTGGAATTTTCTTTCCTTCTCCTAGGTAACATCCATTCAATCTGTAGATCTCAATTTAATCATCACTTGGAAAAGCCTTCTCTGATATCTCACTCGGTTTTCAGAGGGGTAAAATTTCTCTGTGTAGCTGTCAAAACACCTTACTATTATTTACTGTGAGGTTAGTTTGTGTTCCATGAAAATAAGAACTATGTCTATTGTTATCTCAGCATTATATTTTCTGAAACCTAATACAATGCCTACTAGCATGTAGTCCATACCCAATATTTGCTGAGTGAGTAATGGACAAAATTCTTCTTAAGGCTTAACTTTTCATTTGAACTTAGTTTTTTTTTAACTTCTCTATGTAATTTACTATAATACTATTGTTATTTTTAATTGACACATAATTGTACATAATTTGGGGGTGCAGCTGATACTTTGATACATGTATACAATGTGCAATTATTACATCATGGTAATTTGCATATCCATCACCTCAAACATCTATAATTTCTTTATGTTGGGAACATTCAAAATCCTCTCTTTTAGTTATTGGAAAATATATGATAAATTGTTGCTAACTGCAGTCACCCTAAAGTGCTATACAACACTAGAAATTATTCCTCCTATTTTGCTGTAATTTTGTATCCATTAATCAACCTCCTCCTCTCCCTCCTTCCCCTTACTCTTCCTGGTTTCTAGTAACTACTTTTCTACTTTCCACTTCTATGAGGACAATTGTTTTTAATTTTCAAAATATGAGTGAGAACATGTAGCCTTTGTCTTTCTGTGCCTTGCTTATTTCACTTAATATGTCCTCCAGGTTCATTCATGTTGCTGTGGATAGCAGAATGTTACTCTTTTTTATGGCTGAATGGTATTCTATTGCGTATATATAGCACATTTTCTTTATCCATTCCTCTGTTGATGGACACTTAGATTGGTCCACATCTTGGCTACTGTGAATAGTGCTGCAATGAACATGGAGGTGCAGACATCTCTTTGATATACTCATTTCATTTCCTTTGGATATATGTATAATCCCAGTAGTGGGATTGCTGGGTCATAGGATAGTTCAATTTTTAGTTTTCTGAGTAAACTTTATACTGTTTTCCATAATGGCTATACTAATTTACATTCCCATCAACAGTGTATAGAAGTCCCTCTTTCTCACATCCTTGCTAGCATTTGTTATTTTTTGTCTTTCTGATAACACTCATTCTAACTGGGGCGCTTCCATGCTTGGATTTTTCCTAATTTTTTTCACAGGTCTTTATATTACTTTTTCAGGAGAAGATTTCCACATGTCTAATTAACTCCCTTGTGAAATGGGGTTCTTTCTCTTTATTCTAATCTGGATTTCCTAAAGTTTTGTGATGGCCTAGTCTGGCCATCACAAAATTTGATGAGTCCGGTCTTGTACTTCTCATGATTTTATGGTTCCTGCCATAGCTGGTCTATCTTTTTTTAAAGATGTGATTGTGTTAGTATGGCCGTCTCTTTACTCTGCTTTATGTTCCCTGCCCTGGCAACTTTTGTTCTCATTAACTGGAATGTATCTTACTATGTTGCTATTTTCTAGCTCTGTTAGAAGATAAAGAAGCCATTCTGCTTCCGGAGGATCCTGTGCTTCCTGTATTACAATAAAAAGATGTATAAAAATGCTTCTCTCAAAAATTAAAATGTTATTCTGGCATATACTATTATTCTTCTAGACTATGCATGTGACTATCAGTGAATAGTTTTTGGGCATATTGTGTGCTACGGGCATCTTGCTATAAGCTCTGTAAAATATACTTCCTGTCTTGAAGCACTTACAGGTTACACATCAGAATCTTCTCTTGTTCCTAAAATAACAAATCAAACAAACAAAATTAAACAAAATCCTCTTTTTGACACTCAATCTGTAAATTGGTATTTACTTGTTTCGAAGAATGGAGATGGATTTGGATCTTAAACTAATATTTTTTTTAACGTTTATTTAGTACAGACTACATGTCAAGCATGGGACTAAAATTCTCACTTATTTTTCATAAACATATCTGAAGAAATTTATTTATTGTAATGATAAAACCGGTTATGACTGACATTATATAAAATATTCATAACCAGGGCCACTGACATAGCCAACACAAAAGTTAGATTTGAACCATGTCTATCAGATGCCTAACACCAATATTAATCACTTACGACTAGAGACCTCTGTCTTTGTTCTGTTTTCTCATAGTGTAACTTGGTCATGTGTCATTCCTATATTAACATATTTATTTGAATAAGATAAATAAAATGACGGCTTAGTAGCATGAGCAAATTATCATTCATAACTGCCTGTACCTTGGCATATAGAAGTAAGGCTACCCTTGAACATATTCTTTGCCTTTGATTTATATAATTACCAAGGATTCCAGCTTGCACAGACAGTGCTGTGTAGGAATTCCTGCCATCACCTGACTCCAGTAGTTCATGGAGACAGACACCTGCTATGTTTTTGGTAAGCTTATTTACCAAATTAAAAAACAGAATATATGATGCGATGATTATAAATGAACACAATGGACATATGCAATGCATTGTATAGAAGTAGGTTTTTCACAGTCTGTATTTATATATATATATTATTCTTTTTTTATTATGAAGATGTGGGGTACAATTCAGGGTTAGGTATACAAACATTGGTCATCCCTCAACTGCCATTCCCACTCCCTCCCCTAACAGTTTCCCACTACTGCCAATCCCTTACTTACAGTATTATAATAATTGTTCAAGTCCCACTTATGAGAGAAAACATATGGCACTCTGTTCTTTGTTTCTGTAATAGATCACTGAGTATGATCGAGTGTAAATCCATCCAAGTTGCTGCGAAGTCCATATGTTTGTCCTTCTTCATGACTGCATAATAATCCATTGTGTATATGTATGACATTTCTTTTATCCAGTCCAGCTTCGATGGGCAACATAGTTGGTTGCATGTTTTTGCTATTATGAATGGAGCTGCAACAAACATACGTGTGCAGGTATTTTTTTTTGTAGAAAGATTTGTTTTTTTCTGGCTATATTCCCAATAGAGGAATTGCTGGGTCATATGGAAGGTCAATTTCTAGTTCTTTCAGAAATTGCCACACTGTCTTCTAAAGAGGATGCACTAGTTTGCATTCCCATCAGCAGTGAAGAAGCATTCCTTTTTCTCTGCATTCTCGCCGGCATCTGTTGTTGTTTGCTTTATTGGTGATAGCCATTTTTACCGGGGTTAGGTGGTATCTCAGTGTGGTTTTAGTTTGCATTTCTGTGATGATGAGTGAGACTGAGCACTTTTTCATGTGTCTGTTGGTTGCCCATATGTATTCTTTTGAGAAGTGTCTGTTCATGTCTTTGCCCACTTTTAAATGAGGCTGTTTGTTTTTTTTCCTTTTGGCGAGTTTGAGTTCCTTGTAGATCCTAGATGTTAAGCCTTTGTCAGATATACAACTGGCAAATATTTTTTCCCATTCTGTGAGCTGTCTCTCTGCTCTCTTGATGGTTTCTTTTGCTTTGCAGAAGCTCGTTAGTTTGATGAGGTCCCACTTGTCTATCTTATTTCTTAAGGTATGGGCATTTAGTGTTCTGAATAGTAATTGGTTGTCAGTTCCAATTTTCATAAGGGTATTTCCTGTGTTTTCTATGATTCTTATAATTTGAGGTTTTATGTTTAGGTCTTTGATCTATTTAGAGTTAAACTTTGTGTATGGTGATAGGTAGGGGTCCTATTTCAATCTTCTGCCTGTGATCAGCCAGTTTTCCCAGCACCATTTACTGAATAGGTTCTCCTCTCCCCAGTGGTTGTTGTTGGAGGCTTTGTCAAGATGAGTTGGCTGAGGAATTGAGATTTTGCTTCCGGAATCTCTATCCTGTTCCATTGGTCTATGTGCTTGTTCTTGTACCAATACCAGGCTGTTTTGACTACTGTAGCCTTATAGTAAAGTTTGAAGTCTGGAAGTGAGATACCTCCTGCTTTGTTTCTTTTGCTAAGGATTGTTTTGGCTATTTGTGGTCATTTATGTTTGCATATGAATTTCTCTATTGTCATTTTCAGGTCTGAGAAGAATGATGTTGGTAACTTAATGGGTATTGTGTTGAATCTGTAGATTGCCTTTGGTAGGATAGACATCTTAACAATGTTGATTCTTCCTATCCATGAGCATGGAAAATTTTTCCATTTGTTTGTGTTTTCTTGGATTTCCTTTGAGCAGCGTTTTGTTGTTCTCATTGTAAAGGTCTTTCACTTCTCTGGTTAGGAAGATGCTGAGATATTTCTTTTTTTGGTGTGGCTATTGTGAATGGGATTGTGTTTTTAATTTGGGTCTCTGACTGCTTGTTGTTGGTGTATAGGAATGTAGCTGTCTTTTGTACATTTATTTTGTACTCTGAGACTTTGCTAAAGACCTTTATCAGCGCAATTAGGTTTTTGACAGATTCTCTTGAACTTTCAAGGTACAAGATCATATCATCAGCAAAAAGGGATAACTTGACTCCTCTTTTCCTATTTGGATACCCCTGATTTCCTTCTCTTGTCTAATTGCCCTTGGCAGAACTTCCAACATGATGTTGAACAAGAAAGATGAGAGTGGGCAGCCTTGTCTTTTTCCAGTTTTCAGGGGAAATGTTTCCAGTTTCTGTCCATTTAGCAATATGTTAGCTATGGGTTTATCATATATGGCATTTACTATTTTGAGGTATGTTCCTTCTATACCTAGGTGTTTGTGTTTGAGGGTTTTTATCAAGAAGGGATGCTGGATTTTATCAAAAACTTTTTCTGCATCTAATGATACAATCATGTGGTTCTTGTTTTTATATCTGTTGATGTATTTAATTACATTTATGGTCTTGAGAATGTTGAACCATTCCTGCATTCCGAGGATGATGCCTACTTGGTCATGGATGAGTTTTTGATCTGATTTGCTAGAATCTTATTGAGGATTTTTGCATTTATGTTCATAAGGAATATTGGCCTGTAGTTCTCCTTTTTTGTTGGATCTTTAGCCAGTTTGGGTATCAGTGTAATGTTAGCTTCATAAAATGATTTGGGGAGAATTCCATCCTTCTCTATTGCCTGGAATACTTTCAGTAGGATTGGTATCAGTTCCTCCTCATACGTTATGTAGAATTCTGCTGGAAAGCACTCCGGTCCAGGGCTTTTATTTGTAGGCAGTTTTCGTATGACAGAGTCAATTTCCAGGGTTGTTGTTGGTCTATTTAGTGTCTCTGTCTTCTTATTTCAACCTGGGTAGGTTGCGTGATTTCAGAAAGTCCTCAATTTCATTGAGGTTATCAAGTTTGTTTCCATATAGGTGTACATAGTAATCCCTGATAATCTTTTGTGTTTCTTCAGGGTCAGTTGTGATTTGATCTTTTGTATTTCTGATTGTGTTTATTTGGGATTTTCTCTCTTTTTCTTGGTCATTCTGGCTAGGAGTCCATCAATCTTCTTAATTCTTTCAAAGAACCAGTTTTTTGTTTTGGTGATGTTTTCTATGATATTTTTGTCTTCTATGTCCCATATTTGGGCTCTTATTTTGATGATTTGGATTCTTCTGATAAAGTTGGGTTTTGGTGGTCTTCTCTTTCCAACTCCTTTAGGTGATTTGTTAGGTTCTCTACTTGTGATCTTTCCATTTTCTTGATGTGTGCTTGTGGAGGTATAAATGCCCTTCTTAGAACTGATTTCATGGTATCCCAGAGGTTTTGGTAAGATGTTTCTTCATTCTTGTTTTTTTCCTGGAATCTTTTAATTTCTACTTGAATTTCAGTGTTGACTCAGTAGTTTTTCAGCATCATGTGTTTAGTGTCCATATCTTTGTAGGCTTTGGAGAAATTTTGTTGGTGTTGATATTTATTTTTATTCCACTGTGATCCAAGAATGTACATGGCAAGACTTCAACCTTATGGAATTTTTTAATGTTTGATTTATGGCCAAGGATGTGATCGATCTTGGAGTACGTTCCATGTGGTGATGAGTAGAATGTATATTCTGTGGTTGTTGGGTGGAATAATCTGTAGGTATCTATTAAGTCCATTTGGTTGACTGTCAAGTTTGGGTTCTGGATCTCCTTGTTGATTTTTTTACCTCGATGATCTATATAGGGCTGTTAGTGGAGTATTCAAGTCCCCTGATACAATAGTATTAGAGTCAATATATTTTTTTAGTTTACTTAGTAGTTGCTTTATAAATGCTGGTGTTCCTGTGTTAGGTGTAAACATGTTTAGGATGGATATTTCTTGTTGATGAATTAAACCTTTTATCATCATGTAGTGTCCTTTTGCATCTTTTTAAATTTTTGATAGCTTAAATGTTGTTTTGTCTGATATTAAGACTGCAACTCCTGCCTTCTTTTGTGATCCATTTGCCTGGAATCTCATTTTCCATCCTTTAGCTTTGAGTCTGTGTGCATCTGTTGTAATGAGTTGAGTCTCTTATTTGCAGCAAATAATTGGGTCATGGTTTCTTATTCAACTTTCCATTCTGTGTCTTTTCAGTGGTGCATTCAGTCCATTTACATTCAGACTGATTATTGAAATGTGATTGTTTATCCTTGTCATGAAGCTCTTATAAAGTTTTTTCTTTGTTTGCTTGTTTTCTTTGGTCTTTGGGTTTGATATATGTGTGTGTTTTCAAATTTCTTGTTGCGCTGTACTCTCTGTTGATTCTGTGCTCTGCTGTTCTCTTGGGAAGTGTGTGATCAATCTTCATTTTCTTTCTTCTGTGCTTAATATCTTTTTAAGTGTCTCCTTAGAGTTGGTCTGGAAGCTGCATAATCTCTTAGGGACTGAATATCTGGGAAGGATTTTAATTCTCCCCACTGATGAAGCTGTTTGGATGGATAGGAAATTCTTGGTTAAATTGTTTATCTTTAAGGACTTTCAATATAGGACTCCGGTCCCTTTTTGCTTGTCATTTTTCTGATAGGTCTGCTGCTATTCTGGTTGTTTTCCCCAGTAGGTAGTCTGACCTTTCTCTCTTGCTGCTTTTAGGATTTTTTTCTCTGTGCCTACTTTGTGTTGGCAAATTATTATGTGTCTAGGGGTTGGTCTTCTTATTTGATGCCTTGTGGGTATTCTCTGTATCTCTTGTGCTTGGCTGGTCACATCTCTGGTAAGATGGGGAAAGTTTTCTTGGATTACCTCCTGGAATACTTGCTCCAAGTTGTTCTCCATTTCCCTTTCTTCTTCTGGGATACCAATCAGGTATAGGTTCAGCTTCTTAATATATTTGCATATCTCTTGTAGGCTTTGTTCTTTCTTTCTGAGTCTTCTTTCTATGTTCTTTACAGATTGGGTTAATTTCATGTTCTGGTCTTCATGTTCTGAGATTCTTTCTTCAGCAAGATTAATTCTGCTTTCCATGCTTTTCATCTTGTTATTTATTTCCTGGATGAAATATTTATTGCCAAAATCTCTGTTACAAGTTCTTTCAGTGTTGCATCTTGTCTTTCTTGAGTCTTATTCACTCTTTCCATCCATACCTTAATCCCTGTTGTATTCTGGGGCCAGTCATTGGTGACTTCCATTGTTTGGGCACCAAGGTCTGATTTTTCAGGAGTTTTTCTTTGGTTCACTTGAAATTGTCTGAGGCCTTCCTCTGGTTTTTCCTCGTTTGTGACAGATCTCTTGTTTTTCTCTTTAGTTGTTTATTCAGTGTCACTGGGAGAGGCTTTTCCTTCTGACATTTGCTCAGTTCTTTTTCTTCCCTGATCTGGCCTCTGGATTTGTTCTATTTTGAAATAGGATGGTGGATGGGAAGCTTTGCAGTCTCTTGTAGTTTTTAAAATTTGAATAAGTAGTGGATGGGTGCTAGGATTCAGAAACTACTTGCAAATTACAACGTTCACTTATTGTGGTATGTGTTCTCTTAGATCCACTCTCTGTCACCACTCTATATGACGATGCAAAGCAGAAACCAATGCAAAAAACAGTCGAACACACACACACACACACACACACACACACACACACACACACAGTAAGAAAACAATCAACAACAAAAACCAAGGAAACTAAACACACACACACATGCCTAGCACAAAGTGAATAGAGAAGAAAAACAGAAAAATCAGAGGGGGAATAAAAGGAATTTGGATCAAACCCTCTCACATATATTGATACACACCTTAGACTATCGAAAATGAAAATAAAAACCCCAGGAGAATGAAAGAGAAAAAACAAACCAACACAACAACAAAACTGAAAGAAGAACACTCAGTCACTCACATACCCACAAAAACAGAAGACGACAAATATAAGAAGAAACAGAAAAAGAAAAGAAAAAATGGGGGGAGGAGCAGAACAAACCCTTACAAACACATTCATGCACAAAGGAAAAATATTTTTAAAATGGATGAGCTAACAAACAGTCAAAAAAATGTAAATTTTTTTTTTAATTGAAAATTAAAAAAACCCCTGCCCTCTTGTGGCAGGCTCTGTAATTGTTCCCTTAATCAGGTCTGTCCTGCAGAGCCACCTCTTTCACTCTCTCCTCAGTATCTGAAGCAGGAAGGAGGAAGGGCAGTGGAGGTGGGTGGGTCTGCAGTCCTCCCTTTCCACTCTCGTATGGTCAGGGAGATCTCCAGTGGGGAGGTGTGGGATTGTCTCTTCCCCAGGTATGTACTCATAGGGGGGGGTGTGTGCCCCAGCCAGGCTTATCCTATAATGGAGTTCTCTATTGCGAATGATGTCCAGGCTCCACCTGGGTTTGTTCCTCTCAGTCGTGTTCCAGCTGTGTGGTCTGACATTCAGAGGATTGCTGGGGAGGAGGGGGTTTGGGTCAGCCCCAGACTCACCACTGACTTCTTTGGAGTCCTTCCTCCTCCTTTTCTGGCCACACCCTTTGTCCCGTGGCTGGTTCAGGGTAGGGGGTGGGGTGCCTGAAACTCAGCAGTCAGGTCCCTTCAAAGTTTGTGCTTTCAGGATATTCCCTCTGGGTCACGACCAATCCCTGAGTAGTTAATCCGCCAGTCACAGAGATTGAGTCTATTGCTCTGTGGTGAGCACTTTCCTGCCCTGCCTTCAAGGTGGTGGTTGGGTGCCTCTTTTGTCCTTTTCCGTGGGACTTTGCCTCTGGACTCCTTCCTCAGTCCCTGCTCTGTATTTATATTTTTAACAACATTTTGTTGCTGCTGCCTGGCATCAATCTAGGCAATTAGGCAGATATTGGCAGTGAGGAGGAATATTTCTACATTGGTGGGTGAAGAAGGGTAAGTTTACCAAATTTCCCTTAGTCAGTTATTGGAAATGAATGCAACTGTTAGTGTGAGCAACTCTGCCTTTTTGTCATAAGCTGAGTAATTTTTACCTTAGGTACTGACTGGAAAAGCTATAGCATTCAGAAGCCTGAAGGAACACAACGGTTAGTTCTCAAGCAGCCTTCAGAGTCTATCATATGTAGCATTTGTGGATTTTGTCAACAGGAGTGCGGTCTGGGTTACTCTCTATAGTATAATTTATTATTGCTTTATAATAATTTGAAATAGAAATCAAGATACAGCTAAGGTTGGGCACATGAAGTCACCTATCTTCTAATTAATTCTTAAGTTTATAGCTCTATGGTGTAATAATATGCTGTTGCCTAAGAATATAGTAAAGACATCTTTTTTTTTTTTTTTTGAGTTGGAGTCTTACTCTGTCACCCAGACTGGAGTGCAGTGGCCATTCCGGGCCACCACAGCCTCGACCTGCTGGGCTCCGGCGATCCTTCCGCCTCAGCCTTCCAAGTAGCCGGAATTACAGGCATGCGCTACCACGCCCGGCTGATTTTTTTGATTTATTGTAGAGATGAGGTCTCGCTGCCCAGGCGGGTCTCGAACCCGCGGGTTCAGGCAATCCACTCACCTCAGCCTCCCAAAGGCGCGGGATATCAGGCTGAGACACTGAGCCCGGCTAATAAAGACATCTTAAATGTAAGTTTTGCCTCCTGATCAGGAAGAGAAAGAGAGATTTCTTCCTCATACTGCATTCTTGACTGTGTAGCTAAGAGATTTGTCATTATATTCTCTTAGTTCTCGCTAAGGTTTTCTGGCATGTTTGTCCCCAGCACCCTATGTCTGATCTTACAGAAAGGTTACTTACCAAAGTACTTTCCAAGTATGCATTCCTTACATTCTGTTCATTCATATGGCTATGGATGGCCTTGCCCTGTGTATTATTTGGAGCTTGTGTGTACCTATATTAACCTTTCCTTGGCTTTATCAGCTGAGGTTGTAGATTTTTGAAGAGAACCCCTATCCAATTTTTCCAGCCCTTTGTTCTACCTGCTCTGTAATCACAGGGGATAGTTTTGCTCTGAGACAGGACAGACCTCAATGAATAGATTAATATAAAAACAAGAGAAAGTTTTGGTGGCCACATTACAGAGGTTTCTAAAGTAAGAAAAAATTCTACCAATATGGAAGTTGAATAATTCCCTCTCATTACCACTCTGCATATAGTGTGAGAGATGTGCACAGTGGTAACATTTCTTTAGTGATTTTGTTTGTGGCCACAGGATGATAGAGGTTCTCTTTTATTTTGTAAACCATGGCCTTCTTATACCTAGGAAGTATGTTTGCATTAGAAGAGCTTATCTCTGATTGGTTGGCAGATAGACAAAAAGACTCTCATCTACTGGATTATAAGAACCAAAAAATAAAAGCTTTGTTTGGTTACATCATTTTAGGCAGCATTTCTGGTATCAAGACAAAGTATCAGGATGGAGAAGATGTGGAGATCTGTACTATTTTGGCTTTTTCTTGGCTGTGAGTTGAAGAGTTCTAAGAGCTGGGAACCCTGAGAGATATTCACTCAAGCCCTGGAGGGGTGAGGATGGGGGAGGGGCTGTAGTCTGGGTTTATTTGGCATGGCTTTTTGGAGATTTAGACATAAAATTATGAAAATCGGAACTAAAATTTACATATTGTGTCTGATGTTTTTCTGAATAGGGGTGAAAGGAGAAAACCAGGTGGAACAGAGCCCTCGTTTTCTGGAACCCCAGGAAGGAGATGTCACTTCCATGAGTTGCACTTACTCTGTCAGAGGTTTTAACAATTTGCAGTGGTACAGACAGAATACAGGGGCAGGTCCCAAACACCTATTTTCCATGTATTCAGCTGGAGATGAGAAGCAGAAAGGAAGACTAAGAGCTATATTACTGAAGAATGGAAGCAGCTTATACATCACAGCTGTGCAGCCTGAAGACTCAGTCATCTACTTCTGTGCTGTAGACACACAGTGCTCCCCAGGCACCTGCTGCTTGTACCTAATCCTGCAGCTGGGCAAGAGCAGCATGACAGAAGCACCAGCAGCAGGAGTTTTCAGCCCATCAGAGCCCAGGGCAATCTTTTGATATGGAGAGCCCTTGTTCCTCTTCTTGGGCCTGGTGAAACACATGCCAAAGGGATTTTAAGACTGTGCTTCTTCTACCATAAACTCTGCAAAGGAACTGCAAATGGAAGCATAAACCTAGACAGTTTATGGGTCCCAAAAGGCAGGCATTGAGATTCTCTTTCAGTGTGCTAAAGATCTGCTGAGTGTTACACACTCTGTTTCCTGCTACCGAGGAGTTCAGTCTGATAGAAATAATACACTAGTAGGAGCCATATGTGAAAAGTATGTAGCAGTGGTTTCCATTCACTCACTCACTGAGCAAATATATGTCAACTCTCACTGGGTGCCAGACACTCTTTCTAGGCATTGGGATACGTTGGTATTGAGCATACCAGACAAGCCTTCGTGAAGTCTGTGTTTCCTTCAAGTTCTGGGATATACCAAGGGGAAGCCAAGTCTGACTGGCAGTTAGAGGTTTCTGATAAAATGCAGCAAAAGTTTAGTCTTCTTTGTCAGTCATTGTTCCCACGGAAACATGGTTACAGATTGGAGATAGCTGGACGCTTCTTGAATCTGTGATGCAAAAACTGGCTCTACACGTTGAGGCATTCTCTGTCAGAGTTGAGGAGGAACTGCCAGACAGTTTTGGTACCACATAAGCCTGGAAAGTGAAGTGCTATAAGCTACTTCAGGTAAAACAAACATAATAAAGTCTGATACTTTGTTTAACAACGAAATTGTGGGAGCCAAATAAAATACCTTATATGATGACACGGATGAGCAGTATTAAATAATTGGACATTATTTTAAATAATTTTAAGAGCAGTTTTCTGTTACTATGGATTCTGGGTGCTCTTTTAGGGACTCGTTTAGGGTAGGCTAAACAGGTGGCTTGTGAAACCATCAGATTGGAGAAAGGAGAAGCTCAGCCCACTGAGACATTGTTGTAGGAGTCTCATGCTCACATGGGACTTCAAAAAAAGTTCCCCTGTGTTTCCAGTGCCTTCCTTTCCCGAACAGGTGTGAACAGCCTACAGCTGGCGTGGTTTCCAGGCCCTGACTATCCAGGAGAAATTATCATCCCCATAAACTGCAATAAACATGGTCTTGGGATCATGTTAACTGTATAAATTAATTTAGCATAAAATGTATAAATTAACTTAGGATAAAATGACAGTTATATAATGGTGTGTATTCCTATTCAAAAATATGGTAGGCTTTTACTCTTTTGTGATCTTTAGAAGAGTTGCAAATATCCAGAATATATAAATAACTACTGCGATTCCATAATAACAATAAAAAATGTACAAATGACTCAAACAGGTATTTTATGATGAAGATAAAGGAATAACCAATAAACACATGGAAATTTGACCTATGTCTTAAGTCATAAGAGAAATGTAAATTAAAGCCACAATGAGATACCACTTCATACCAATAGCCAAAATTAAAACGACTGACAACACTAAATCTTGGTGATCATGAAAAGTAACTAGAACATGCTTTGCTGATATGAGTATAAAATGATACAATTACATTGGAAAATACTCTATGGTCCAGTAAGTATATTCTTGGGCATTTACCCAAGAGAAATTAAAAAATATATATATCCACAAAATACTGTACAGGAAAGTTTATAGAAGCTTAATTCATTACAGTCCCATATTGGAAACAACCCAAATGTTCATTAAGAAAGAAAATGAAGAACTGTTGGGAGCCAGCCATGGAGGCCTGCCTGCTGACAAAGTTCAGGGGGCTGAAGACTCCGGGTCGCAAAGCGAACCTGGCCAGCTGAAACCCTTGCTTCTTCTACTGTTGTTGTTAATGCGGCTGGAAAGTTCTGTACAGTCTGAAGATGGAAAACAAAATTCCACTCACACCAGTCACTACCCCTTGCAAAAAGGCAAAAGGGTAATTCATGAGAAAATTACCTTCCCTTCCTTTGAACTCCTCCCTAGGTTTCCATGTCCCTGGCCTCCTGGTATTAGACCACGCTGTCACTTGATTAAACATTGTAGTTGGGAAAATTGTGAAAGATCAGAAGGTGCTCAATTTAATGTTTGTCAGGGAACTCACTGACCTTGCCAGGGAATTATAGTAAGAGATTTTAAATATCATGTGCAGGTAGATAATTGCTTGTAAGATTTTATTTCTTCTGATTGGCAACTAACTGGAGAAATTTGGGAAGCTACAGTTTGTATTCTTAGGAAGAGTGCCAATGCAAAAATTGCATTTACTTAATTTCTACATGTGGTATATTATGCTTAGGAGATTAGCAATCACATAAATGTTATGGGACTTCATGTTATTCAGGCTGTTTTTAACATAGAATTAAGAGCATAAAGTTAAGATTATAGAGTTTTAAGCATAAGAAAATACAAAGCAGGCTTCATGATATGAGTGTGTTATGTTAATCATTAGCAATGAGTTAATAGGCTTTAAGGATAGAAAATAGGCTTAAGACACATGTTCTTTGTTAAGAATAAATAACCATTGTAGGATAGCCTTGAAAAATGGGTCTTTTAAAGAATTTAAGGAGTTGGAATATACAAAGTGGTCAAGAAAATAGATAGCAGCTAGGAACTAAGGGAATAAGACTAACAAAGTAGGAGTTATGCTTAAGGGCAGAACAGAATGCTTTGAAGACCACAAGAGAGTGATATCTTTTTGAAGAGTATCTGTACATGAGGGAATTCACATCAGAGTGGCTTTATGGAAAACATCACGTATGAGTTGCTTGCTCTGCTCTTTGTCTTAAGCAAGGTTACTGATTGTGTCTGATGCCAAGAATTTTTCAAAGACTACTTCTTTGTAAAAAAAAAAGTATATAAGCTGGATGTTAACTAACAATAAATGGCATCTGTCCTGCTAACACCAGAGTCAGTTGTCTGAGTGTTTCCTTCAGCACTGATGCCATTCCTCTTTCAGGAGACCCTGAACCCAGCTGGAGCGGGACTCTGGCAAAGAACCAAACTGTAATTTGTTCATATGCAGTCGTAAACAATAGACCACTAACATATACCACACTAGACAAATATCAACAATTGAGTTGAACAAAATAAGACAAACATAGAACAATACAAACTGTATTGTTTTAGAAACAATACAGCGTTTGATTTTTTTAAAACAAAGTTCAAGAACATGCAAAACTAGTCTACAGGAATAGAAATAAAAATGCTTGCCTGTACAGGATGATAATTGATTAGAAGGGGACATAACTTTTTCTGGGTAATGAAAATATTCCATTTCTTTATTCAGGTGTTGATTTCAAAAGTATATACATTTGCGAAAACTTCAGTATACATTTAAGATCTGTATGTAAAGTCTACCTCAATAAAAAATATTTAACTAAAAAAACCAAGTTTGCCAGACCTTTAAAAAAATCATGTCAGGCTTGGTGGCTCAGCCTGTAATCCCAGTGCTTTGGGAGGCTGGGTGAGTGGATTGCCTGAGCCCGCGGGTTCGAGACCCGCCTGGGCAACTTGGCGAGACCTCATCTCTACAATAAGTCAAAAATTAGCCAGGCGTGGTAGTGCACGCCTATAGTTCCAGCTACTTGGAAGGCTGAGGCGGAAGGATTGCCGGAGCCCAGCAGGCTGAGGCTGCAGTGGCCGGGAGTGACCACTGCACTCCAGTCTGGGTGACAGAGTGAGACTCCAACTCAAAAAAAAAAACAAAACAAAAAACCAATACATTGTATCTTTACATTATCAACAAATAAGAAAAAGCCCTAATTTACTTATACATAAGCAACACATAAGAGTGAGAGACACACTCATTTAATTACACTTTTAGAAAGACTGCTGAAGTCATTGGCAGTGGCTTTAAAATAAACATATTTAAAATTTTTGGTTTTCCTGATGTCCTCCAGAAACCTAATTCTCTATCTCTTTGATGCTGCAAAAAACGGGTCACCGGTGGTAGTTTTCCTGTGATTGATAGAGCTCCTATAAGCACTTTTTTCGATCTATCCTTCCCCAGTGTTTCCAATGGTTGGGAAGCTTCTGATGCCCTGTATGGAATGCCTAGAAAGGATTCTGTTTCTATGACTTTACCTTGACCAATATAGTTTGGTAAATTCAGATCCTTGAATTACAACTGTTAAGTGACAGAAATCAGGGCTTCAAACAAAGTCCATTGTTACATGAGAAAATAATTTGTGTTTCTGTCTTTTGAAGCAAATCAACATCACCTGCCTGTTTAATTCTCTGTGTGAAAACATTTTATATATATATATATTTCAATATAAGATTTACTATATATAGTACATGTTACAATCGATATACCTATATATCTTATTGGTTCTGTTTCTCTGGAGAACCCTTAGCATGGACCGTATCCTGGGAACAAAATAAGCCACTGAGGATACCAATAGCTGTTCTTCATAGTCCGCTTAAACCTACTACTATAAGTCTTAAGATATATTCTCTATGTAAACTCATAGAAAAGAGCAGGATTTCCCACAGAGAAATAGAGTGCTCATTGAACTATGTTAACTCAAAAAGGCAAAGGTCATTACGAATATGGAGTGTCCTTACTTTATAGGTGTGCTTAGACAAGCTGAGCAGATTAAAGACAAGGGCCCAAGAAATGGGAGACGAGGGACACACTAGTTCAGACCTTCATGAAGAAGACTCTTCATGACCTTCATGAAGAAAGGTCAAAAGGGAGGAGGGAGAAGGAAAAGAGAAGAGATGCTTGAACTGAAACAATATCCAGGAGAGTGGATTCTACAGCAAATACACTACTTCCACGTCCAAGGATAAAACTTTGTGACTTTCCAGAGTAATGATCTCTCTCCCCTTAACATTTATCACTTTTTCCACAAGCACAAAAGGCGAGAAGAAGTAATTAAATAGTGTTTATTTATCTTACCATGGGTGGAGAGCTATTAAAAAAGTTGGGCATCTTGGGAGCATTTTCCTCCCAATGCCAGAACCTTGACTTTGAATCTTTGATTATCTTCTAACTGTTCCAAAATTGCACTTTTAAAACCATGGCTGCAACATAAACCATTGGGGGAAAATTTTTAAAAACCTAACGTCCCCAGGCCACTATCATAGAGGCTCTGATTCAGTAAGAAGAAGGTGGGATCCCAGAATTCGCACTTTTACTATGCTCCCTCACTGATTCAGATAGAAAGCCAGGTTTAAGAACCCATGCTGTAAGTTGTTTCTAAATGTCAGCTACCATGTCTCCATGTGGTAGAGAGAGTGTCTGGGCTTGCTTTTCAGTCTTTTGAAGCAAATCAGCATTAACTGCATATTTAAGCCTCTGTGTGAAAGCAATTTATATATTATATATATAAATATTTAATATAAGATATACTATATATATGTTATAATCTATGTACCTATATATCTTATTGGTTCTGTTTTTCTGGAGAACCCTAACATTGACAGTATCCTGGGTATAAAATAAGCCTCTGAGGATACCAACAGCTGTTCTTCAGATTTGAAAGGGTCTTCTGACAGCTGAATGTGGCTTGAAAATGAGGCTCAAAGCATGTGGCCCAAAGCATTGTGTGCCTGCAAGGGAGCACAGCTTCTGAATACAAACACATCTTCTGCTAAATTGTAGGTTCGTGTTCAACATTTTACCGGGACCTTTCTTCATGCTGTGCAGTTAAGAATGGAGGATACCAGAGGTTCTAAAGATGAGACTTTCACCAGGTCCAGTGATTATGATATTCTTAATGTTTGGTAATTTTTTGGCATATAAAATGCCTGTTAAAATCTAAATTCTTTTAATCTATTATGTCAATATATAATTATCCTCAGTTTTGTCCAGTTCATACCTAGGGTGATATATAGCTCTTTATTTTAGAGGAGAAAGCAGTGAAGACTCGGTGAGCAGGATGGAAAGTTAGTGACCCTCTCAGAAGAGGTTCTCCCTATCGCAAACCGCTTCTGTGCTGCCACAGCAACCCACCCTTTTCTGGCATGTTCTATAGCGTGGTGAAACCCTGTAGTTCCTGTTGAGAACTACAAAGGAAAATAAGAATGGAAGCAACAAAGAAAAACCTCACTTTTCAGTGGGAGGAACCTTCAGTTCAAGTGTCAGATGTGGCTGTGTACTGCTGTGCTGTGAGCCAGGCACACTGAGAGGGGCTGCAGGGAAGCTGAGGCAAACCCCAGTGGATCAGGCAGGACCTAGCTGCTGAGGACTGGGCCTCATGACTCATACTGATTTCAAGAAAATCTGTTGTGGTTTGACCCTCATGGTTTCTGGCAGATGTGAAGATCACTCAGATTGGCTCTAGGGATGCAGCAGAAGCACAGGAAGTGAATACGGCCTTAGCATAACTCTCCATTGTGGAAAGGAGAAACAGGTTCTAGCCTCCTTAACCAGCGACCAGTGAAGTAATCTCTGTTTCCTCCTCACTAAGTCCAACCCATGGCTTTGACAGAGGCACCTAAAGAAATACTGATGTATAGTATATTGTTTTCTCTTTAGAGATACAACATGGAATAGACAAGGTTGCATCTGTGTGATGTCTTTCTGGCAGAAAGAGGTTTATATTTTCTAGGGAATGTAGAGAAGAAACCAAACCAACGGTTGTTAAGAATAGAAGAAAATAGATGGGAGGAAGGAGGAAGAACAGAATTCCACATGTAAACAAAGAATGGCTTGGAAGTGACATTTATCATAGTTTGCCTTGATGCAAATCTAATGGCAGATGCAGACTGGTGCTCTCAGAAAAAGTGAAAACAAACACATGATTGAAGAAGTGGCTCATGACCAAATCTTCCTTTCCCTTTTCTCTCTTCCGCACCATCTCTGGATTAGTTGGCTTCATGAAGTAAATACTGACTTGAGACAGATGGACAGTGCCATAGAGTCTGAAAGAAAACACTCAAGCTCACATTCTTTATGACAGTGTATCTCGGGAATGGTGGATGGCGAAAATGCTGTGGCGTCCTCAACTCCTTTTAACCTTTTTCTCTTCCTCAAGGAAAAGAAGGTGCAAGGTAGCAGGATGAGCGGGGGAAGAGGATGAAGGGGAAGGAACATGACTCTCTGGATTGCATTGCAGATATTCCTGGGATCTCTGTAAATGTTGAAGTAACTTTCCTTGTACAGTGTAGGCATTTAATGAATATTCATTTTAATACACAAAAATACACTTTATTTTCAAGGAGAAGGTGCTTGTTAAGATAGGAGAATAATAGAGACACTAGTTGTTTTTCAATATTTCAGGAACTGCAGTCATGGCAACTGTGAAAGCTGCTGAAAATGTCATTATCAGTGAAGTCCTTTCTCTCTAATCTTTCCTTTTTCTGTGCTTCCCTTCCTAAATCTTTCCTATCTTTCATTTCTTTTATCACTAGCCCTCTCTGTGAGTCTTATGAATGAACCGAAGTAGTAATTTCTAATTTTATTTTCTAAATTTGAAAAAATTAGCTATGCCTTCTTGGTTTAAACTTTAAAATTCTGCTTTAATAAAAAATAATTTGTGTACATGGAAAATGTAAACCTTGAAAGAGAGAAAAACCGTATATGATAAAAAAAAGTTCAGGATTTTTGGTTGAGCATGGTTGATTGAATATTCATGTTGATCTCTTCTCCTTCCTGAGACCCTACTGAAATGTTAATAAAGAGTTTCCAAATGTGTATGAACACACAAACACAAAGTGAACCAAAACGATGGTGACAGCATAAGAGACATCAAGGCAATGTTGAGGGGGTGAAAAGCAAATGGAGACATGATAGCTAGTTTAGCAGAAGAGAAAACCTGGGTCTGTAGAAGGGAGAGCTGAGAGGAAGCAGTCCTATTTGTGCTGCAGCATTTGGGAAATGCAACGATTGGAAGCATCAGTTATGCTGGGGAAAAAGGTATCAGGTGTGGAGGGTGAGTGGGAAGGAAATAGAAGGATTAATTGAAAGAGCAGACTCAAGGAACAGTTAGAACCTAGTTTAACCTTTTCCACCCTGTACCATGGGCTATAAGCTTCCTCAAACCTGGCAGAAGACTGAAGACTGAATCTCTGGTTATTTTGACCCAAATTGTTTCTGGATAGAGCATACCAGAGACATCTGAGGGTGGTGAGGTATTATAGAGAAAACAGGGGGATAGTGAAATTCTGTATTTCTAATGGCAAGTCCATCAGCTTTTGTGTTCAATGTAGTTTACGATTCTAGTTTTCTAAAATCCTTTTCCATCAGAATCCTCTCTTCTAACAGTTATTGATGCTGATAAGAAATTTAATTCCAATGTGACTCTTTCCTCCCACTGGTAATTAATTTTTACTTTTCTTTCCATAAATGTCTAAGAATTTTTTTAAATCCCTGGTGTTCTAAAGTTTTGCTAGGATACACTGAAGTGTAAGTCTTTTTTATTCAGTAATAGTCACACTCTGTAGGCTATTTCAGTCTAAATATATGATGTCTTCCAGTTGTGGGAAAATTTGTTCTATCACTTTTTAAAGTGAATTTCTCTCTTTCTTCTGGTTCCCTGATTCTAGGACAAATATTATTTGTTTTATCTCCAAGACTGATTTTAGATGTCATATTTTATTATATTTTTACCTCTGCTATTTTCTTCCATGTCATTAGGGATTTTCTGGATATTGTTTAGATCATCTACTGATTTTTTTAAAAGTTTTGGAAACAATATTTTAGTCTTCAAGAACTCTTTCTGATTGTTGAATTTTTGTTGCTGAATCTTGCAGGATAATATTAACTAGATTTTCTGATTTTTTTGTGATATTTATATTCCTTGCTTTATGGTTATGACTAATCCTCCTTGCTGTCTCTTCATATTATAAGATGAAGGACTATACTACTACGTGTATTTTCTGTCTCATTGCTTATGTAGGTCAGTTTTCCAATAGGTTTCCTTGAAGATGTGATTTAGTTAAGGACCTTGAGGTAGGAAGAGTATTCTGGATCATCCAGGTGGACTCAATTTAATCACACTGGTTTTTACAATCAGAGAGACATTCCCTGCCATGGTCAGAGGGAGATGTGACTAAGGAAGAATGGTCAAAGTGATGAAACACTGCAGGCTTTGAAAATGGAGGAAGGGACTATGAACCAAAAAATGTGGGTGATCTTCGGAAGGTGGAAAGGCAAGAGAACACAGATTCACTCCTAAAGCCTTCAGAAAGGAATGCAATCCTGCAGACACTTTGATTTTAGTTCAATGATCTTAGCCCACTTTAAACCACTGCACTGTAAGATAAGTTTGTGTTGTTTTTAAGCAACCAAGTTTGTGGTAATTTGTTACAGCAGCAATAAATATATATGTCAATTTGCAGTCTTTTATTTAGAGTATGTGAATAAGGTTTTGATGATGCTTTTCATTCTCCTCACTTTTGAATCTACTGAATCTCCTTACCATCCCCTACAAGCACACCTATGCCAGACTGAAGAGTTATTCATTATGATTTTTGTAACAGTCTTCTTGTAGTTGTGTGTGTGTGTGTGTGTGTGTGTGTGTGTGTGTGTGTGTGCTGTGACTTTTGTGCTTCTGGATTAATCATCATCGCCTTTAAACTTCTATCCTTTTATTAGTGTGCATTTTGGAGAGATAGGCAGTGAGCAGGTATGGTCATCTTGTATCTAGAATCAGAAGTATTATTTATGGACACTGAAAGTGTCAAACTGACAACTTCTCCTATGTGAGAGACAACTTACAGGAAAAACAAAGCAAGAAAATGAGGATCCTGGGAATAGATTTGATCTCATGCTGCTAGAAACAATCACAGTCCTGGAAAAGCGCCTTTCCGACTTTAGAGAAAGGGTTCAATTGACCCGATGAAAGGCAGTTTGTTTCTCTATTCTCATTTTCCCTGAAATTGATCTCCTGGTGTGATGGTTACCCTTTTAGCCTCAGGGGTCTCCAAGCTGAGGTGGGTGGGAAAAAAAATGTATATTTCAGAGGAATAGCTTTTCTATTGCCACAATCAATACTACTTCATTTTACAAGAACTGACTTTCATTCATAAGAAACTGTTAATTTCCTATCTATGTTAGATTTAATGATCAAACTGCTCACATGTCTTTCATTCCTTTCAGAAGTTTCTCTTAACTCTGGTCTACCAGTGGTACTCCTTCTTGGCTTCCAGTGTTAATGCAAATATATTTTGCTCTGTCCTTAATTCCTTTAAAATTATTTATGTTTCATTTTGGAATGCCTTCATCAGTCTGCTCAGTTTTGTCTGTAGAAACGAAAGTCTATCAATGTTCCCTTAGTGGTGTGGCATCCAGAATTGGGTGTAATATTCCAGTCATGTAGTGATCAGATGGCAATGTTATTTTACTTTCTTATCTGAATATTTTATATCTGAATCTTTGTAATTCTGTTTGAAGTAGACAAAGATAATTTTACTGTATTTTCCTAGGTAAAGGCTCATGTTTTAGGCTGTTATTTTGTATATCTAATCTTATTTTTAATTTTGCCAAAGTAATTATCTCCATATCCTACCACACTTTTCTCATGATCTCATACTCACTGACACAAGGCCAATTAAAGCTCAGCTAAAAAAGTGGATCTGAATGTCTCTGTGTAAAGGTTTGACCTCATTGCTTTTACACAAAGGTGATGATGGACTCAATCTGATAGATTTATTGTATGATAATTTTCTCTGTAAATTCCTACCATATTTTACAGTTCCCAGTTTTCATTGAGGCTAGGATTAATATAATATACTACAGAGGGCAACAAGCACAGATTAGGGGAGAAAGAGAAATTCAGCGACAGTGATGGGTAAATCGCTAAACAAGGAAAACGCAGATTAGCTTCCTGTGTGGAGTCTGGATCCTCGGTCCTGAATGTGGCCTCCAGAGGGCGATGTTGATCTCTGTTTTTATTGACGATGAACGCTCCTGCTCAGCCCTTCCTCTCTATAGACTGAAGCACCCTCATTGGAGTTCTTTGAAGACGCTGCAAGTGAAGAGAATCAGTTGTCAAAAAGCCCCCAGGATCATCGCAGCTGTTTTTGTATTTTTACTGAAACAAAGGACTTGCCTAGCTTAACGTTAATCACACCTCCTATTTCCAAGAGCTGGGTTCCACAGACACTTTCCTGCTTGCTCAAAGCGGAACTTTCAGAAAGACACCTGCAGTATTTCCACTGCTCAACCATGCTCCTGGTGCTCATTCCATTCCTGGGGGTGATCTTTGTCCTGAGTGAGTGACATTCTTTATGATCCCTCGTTCCAAGAAGTAACTGTTTCCTGATTCAAATCTTAAAATAAATGTTTTTTGTAGAAAAATATGCACTGCTTTCACTAATATGACATTGATTTTTTAGGAGATGCCAGAGGCCAATCTGTGACTCAGCCTGACGGCCACATCATTCTCTCTGAAGGAGCCTCTATGGAGCTGAGATGCAACTATTCCTATGGTGGAGCTCTTTATCTCTTCTGGTATGTCCAGTATCGAGGCCAAGGCCCCCAGCTTCTCCTCAGGTACTTTTCAGGAGACACCCTGGTTCAAGGCATCAAAGGTTTCGAGGCTGAATTTAAGAAGAGTGAAACCTCCTTCAACCTGAAGAAACCCTCAGCCCAGATGAGTGACACGGCTGTGTACTTCTGTGTTCTGAGTGACACAGTGCCTGAGACTGCAGAGGGAGCTGAACACAAACGTTGTGAGGTGCTAGAGAGGGTAACTGTGTCTGAAAGGTTTTGGACTCTGACATCGTCGAAGCTGTGGTGTTCTTATTCCAGAGTGTGGAGGTGCTCAGGGGCTTGCTGAGCTCGTGTCAGACTGGCATATTTTAAGTGGTTGGATATGGGCGTAGAGACATGGCACAGGAAAGTTTTACTTTTCACTCATTTTTTTCAGTTATCCAAAACAAAAAGTGAGCATATTTTTGTAGGCATATCTTCTTCTTGCATACTGACTGCCTTCCAAACTTGGTAATTCTAAGAATTCTAAGGTTGTTTTCCTGGAATCTTCCTGGATCTACTCTGTGCTGATTATTTTCTCTCCTGTTTAGGTGTCCCATTTAGGAGGGAGGAGACTGATTGAGATGGTGAACGGCTTAGAATAACGGTGTGCTCAGGTAGATTTGAGTAATATTAGGAATATTTAAGGAAGAAGAATGACTTCAATTCTTAGTAGTGTTTAAAGGACTACTAAGGAGGGACAAGATGCTAAATCTAGTTGGCAAATCTATGTTATTGTACAGTAAAACTTGTTTTGTTTTCCCCAATTATAAAGATTTATTCTTATTCTTTTGATATCTTAAATTCCGCAAAGCCACATCAGAAATCTTCAAAATTGGTAGAATAGTAACTTTTACCTATTTCTCCCAAATGCTGTCATTATTTTCTTATTCTGGTTTCATATGATTTCATAGCATTTTCCATTCATTCTCACACAAGCAACCCTGCCTGAGATATCGGAGTAGTTTTGGAATACTAGAAATTGATTCTTACCTGTTTAACATTGTTATAATTAAGGATGTGCAGAATTTAGCAATGTCTGGCCCCTAAAGACATACTGATGGAGTATTGCAATGGGAATGAAAACATCAATAGGTATGTATGGATATATGACTTTCTCCTGACTAGAAGGGAAGAGCTGTAAGAAGATTTTGTATCCTTTGTACTTGATGCCTTGCATGTAAATGCTGACTTCAAGAAAAGTAAAGAGAAGGAGAGGGAGTATGGTTGGGCAGTTTTGTTGTTTACTTCCTGATGCTGTCATGAGTAAGAGATTAAGGTTATAAGAATTCAAGGATATAGAGAATAATAATGGGCTTGTGTCCAGTGATTTACCTTAGCCATTGGGAACACCAGAAGGGATCAGCGTTATTTTTCAAGACATACTGATATGGCTATTTGTGATATATGCTGTTGAAGCATTTGTGGAAATGGGGTAAGATACATAATATTACTCATAAGGAATTTATGCTTATTTAATGGCTTGTTTTTGAAACTTTCTCTATTGTCTCTTAGAGCCTGATTATCTTTATGAGACTTAAAATCACAGTTCAGTTCCATGTTCTGAAATGACTGCAGATGGATACTTTATATACTACATATTAGATGGAGAAATGCCAATTTCCTTCAATTCCAAACTGAAGCTTAGTATTGAGGAAATATAACATCTGGCACCAAGGACCTCAAACACCTGAAAAAGCATTTTCCATCTGTTCTCGCACAAGCAACCCTGCCTGAGATATCAGAGTCGTTTTATTTATATGATTGTTTTATAAATGTGAAAAACTTTAAATCATATATATATATGAGAAAGTAGAAATCCCCAACTTTTAACACAGTAATATTTGCCACATGAAAAAATTGTAATCTATTTATACCTTTCCATGTTAATAAGTATAGTTATACACAAATGTAAAGTTTAAAGTTTTTCAAAAATAAATAAAACATTACTTTGTTTCTCAAGTCTATGTTTTATATTTCTAATATATATATGTTTTTAAACAATATGTGGTGCTATGCTGTATTTTGTGTTTTTAAAATGTACATGGATGCTATCCCATTGTATGTGTAATTGTGAAATTTGATTGCTTTGTTAAAATATTTTTGAGATATAGAATAGTTTGTACATATAGATATATTTCATTACTTATTTATAAAATATTTTAATAAACATAAATATTTAAGTATTCTATAAATACAATATTTATGCATATTTATAAACATTTATACATATTTCATTAGCTGCTCTATAGTATTCCATTTTATGACCATATTATATGTCCCTTTTGAGGGACATTTCAGTTGTGCATTTCAGTTGGACATTTCAGTTGTGCAGGGACATTTCAGTTGTGCATTTAGTTGTTCAGTGATAGTTTTAGGGTCAACTAAGCAGACAAATTTAAGGAAGCCAATACATAGAAAAAAATTCTGGAATTAAATTATTCATGACCAGAAAGCAACAAGGATCCCATGATTAGAGGTAGGGGAGGTGGAGACAAGTGCTGAAAGATTGCAGCAACACAATTACTATTACTTGTGGCGAATTGGCATGGTGTTTAGGTGTAAGTTGTTACATGCGTGATATACATGTTGCTATAATTTGGCATTTGAGAAGTACTATGAAAATGGTAATTTTATGTGCTATGGAGTTCCTTATTTGTTGTTAGGTGCTTTCAGGGAAGAGCAATAACACTACTTTCACCTTTTCTAATCAATGGTGTTCTTCAGAAGACAATTGCTGCTGCTTTCTGTCTGTCTCCCAAATCTTGTGCAAATTCACTTGTGTATTCAGAACAACAAGGAAAAGTGAATTGAGCACTGTATTTTCCTGTGCAACCACCCCGACAATAGAATAATCCAGTATAGAAAACTAAGAGGTACTATTAACAAATTAAAATTAAACCTTAATTACCTTCTGTTTATTAGCCTCTTCCAATCCAGAGAGTTCTCAGGGTTTTTTTTTTTTACTAATTCAGTGATTCTTATTTAGGAATTATTATAAATATCTGGTTAGATGAAATGGTTGGAGTCCTAGCTTCAAGCAACAGAGGGCTGTTTTTATTACAAATGGGGGACCTTGAATAAAAAAAGTCATCATACTAGAAGGTATGAAATCCAGAATTTTTAAAACGTGTACTAATTGTGAAACAGTAGTCCCATATCTATTCTAGCAGAGTCTCACTCTTCACCTGTGACAAAGCAAGTTTCTTGTGTCATTTATTGCATACTTATTCAATAGTATATGTTGAGCAATTTGGTAAGTGTATATGGCACAGCTTTAAAGCTCACAGTGAAGTCCTAAAGGTTTAACATTTTCATGTTGTAATATAAGACAACATATTTTTTGTTAGTTTAATATCTGGTGGTGGTTCTTTTCATATTGAGTACTTTTATTCTGAAAAATGGCAAAAATTCTAAATGGCAATTTATAAAACATTACAGTGGTCTTAATCTATATTCAGCTACTATCTGCTGTAATTAATACAGAGGTCTTCTAATGACAAAACATACTGCTGCTGGTTTCTCTAAGCTTAAACTACATTTCACTTGGTTTAGATGAGGACCTAGTTCACAGGTGTGCTGTATTTCACACTGTCACCTGGGCATCTAACTCATCCCTTTAATAGACTCACTTCGCTAGGGAAGAAACCAAAACTGTATTTCTCACAATCCTCTTCTTTCATCAGTTAGTTTTCATTCTGCAAGTAAGAGGCATTTGTGTAATACCAGAAAAATAGAAGAAAAGGAGAAGCCATTATTCTTCTGTAAGGGGCTGTGTTCAGGCAGCTTAGATAATCAGCAGGGACTTTGACTTAAATATTCTTAGGGTTTCTTTCTAAGAATCACCCATTTTGGTATCACAGGCAGCTGGATTCATCATACTTCAGTATTCCCTGTATCAGTTTTCTAATTTTTGCTTCATCAGCCTTTACAATGGCTGTATTACATTTTTATTTTTGAGGTTTTTAAATAAACTTTATTTTAAAAAAAGTTAATATGTGCATTATAGGAAGCTGAAAAACACAAGAACCAAATAAGAAAGTCATTCATAATCATAATAGTTGTAGTTTGATGTGTCTTTCTAGAGCTTGTGTGTGCATATATACAACATCCAATTTTATGTTATTGAGATTGTATGGTATGTATCATGCTTTTTCACAACTCAAGCATATTTACCAATTCAAAATCCCAAAGCCATATGAGTACTTTTTTTTTTTTATTTGTAGTTACCCAGACTGGAGTAAAGTGGCATGCTCACGGCCACTGCAGCCTCGACCTGCTGGGTTCAGGTGATCCTTCCACCTCAGCCTTCCAAGTAGCTGGAACTATAGGTACATGCCACCATGCCTGGCTAATTTTTTTGGATTTATTGTAGAGATGAGGCCTCGCCAAGTTGCCCAGGCTGGTCTTGAACCCATGGGCTCAGGCAATCCTCTCACCTCGGTCTCCCAAAGTGTTGGGATTATAAGTATGAGCCACCGCACCTGGCCATATATGAGTATTTTGATAGTCAAGAACACACTACATAAACTCAGTCTGTTAGAAAATATCCTGCCTTTCTTGGGGACAAAAATTAGGTAGAAGGCAAAAATGCAAGAGGCCTCTAGGTAAAGGTATGGGCAGGGTTGCCATTAAACTACCACATTCTCTTAATGCTCAATTAAAATGAGACTTAGAGCAATAGAGTACATCAAGTATAATGTTTCTAAGAGCATTCATCATCAGGTCTATATTATTAAAATATGAGCTAGAAGGTATGTTTCTATTGTATTACTAATGTATTTCTATAGTACAACCAAGAGAGATGCACATATATCAATGGCTATCAAAATGTAAATATGAACACATCTGCATCCATCTCCACCTTTATACTTCCCTCTGCTGCCAACCTAATGAACAAGTCCTGATATACACTGCTCAAAGGTAGCTTAACAATTCCATGTCCAAAGTGCATCTTTTCTATCAATTATAACAAACATATATTTACAGACTGTCTAATTCATTAATTTACTTTTAATAAAATCATACACTGTCCCCTCTGGGTATCTATAAAGCTTAGGTGTTGCAAAACAAAGAATGAACTTTGTCCACAATAAATACAGGTACCTTATTAAAAATGCATACATAAACCTATGGTAATGATCTATAATGGTCTTCTAGAAATGGAGGTACTAGCAAAGAGCCCTTTCCTTTACCCTCACTCTTCTCCCTCTTCCACCATTCTAGGGACTAAGTACAGGACTATGTCTAGCTCCCAGAGATGGTATAACAAGGGTCACTCTTAAAAGATAGACCTTCCTCAAAACTAACAAAAAGCCATTTATAAAAGGATTATCTTACTGCCTCTACTTTTTTTTTCACCTTTAAATTTTTTATTTTAAAATTGTGGGGTACAATTCAGGGTTAGGTATACAAATATTCATTCTGCAGGTACCCTTGTTGGTGTGCCCCCCCTTCCTCAGGCAGTTTCCCACTACTGCCAAACCCACCTCCCTGCCCCCCCATACCTCTGCAGTTTCCCACTACTGTCAATCTTTTTCTTATGGTATTACGATAGTTGTTCAAGGTCCACTTTGCTGGAGTCCAGCTCCAGGAGAGAGTCAGGGCTTGAGACGGGGGAATCGGGAAGCGGCGAAAAAGAAAAGACGAACATGACAGGAATCCTCTTCCTGGGGAGAGCTCAAGACTCTGCCAATTTTTATTCAATTCTTACAAGCTTATATAGTTTTTTTACTGACCCCCCACCCACAAAACGTATGCTATGTTACACATTAAATGTTTACATCATGTTTTTTCTTTTGTTTATGGGGAAGTTGACCTTTATAAGTTTCATTTTGTTCCTTCCTGCTACCGGTGGTGTAACCAAATACCAGCTGCCAATTTATCAGCCACATCCTGTGACCTCTAGGCCAACTGAATCTCTTTCCTTCACTATTCTATTTCTTTTCCTTTACTAATCTATTTTCTTAATTCTACCCTTATATATACTTTTAGCAGCAATATATTGACTTGTTTTTTCTTTTATATAATCACCCTTATCTTACCCACTACGAATTCTTAATACTCTATTTTTAAAAAAATTTAACTTTCTTAATTTTAATTGCCTTATCTATATTACTTGCTATTTTCTTATCACCTATTTTACATTTTATATTTCTAAACAAAACATGTCTAAATCTACACATATATGAAATTAATCTTACTTCTAATCCTAAATGTATTTCATTTTAAACCTGCATTAAGTGTATATAATTTTAAGTTTACCTTAAAACTTAATTATTTCCTATTCCTTATATTTAACTAATACCTACATCTATAATAAACATTTATCTTTTAATTATAACTGCTATTTATTTAATTTTAATCCTTACTTTAATTTTAACCCTCTTTCTAATTAAACTATAATATTTCTTAAATCAAAAGGCATGTCTGTGACTTGTTTTTCCTGAAAACACCTGTTTTTGGAGATACTCTGTCTCAGTTTCTCACTTCCTCATCAATCACAACTGTCAATTCTGTTACTTATAAAGGGTATGAGGAAGTACTTGTTTTTCCTTTTTTAGCTAAAAGTTGCAAAATTTCATGGGAAAGAGGGTAATAAAAACATTCCCTTGTCCCTTAAGGGGGGAAATTTTTGCTGTTGAGCCCTTTTTACGTTTCTATACATAGGTTTACTGCTAATTCCACATCCTTGCACATTCTAGCTAATTGTTTTACTTATCAAGGGAAGTGTTTTTCAAGCCTAAGCACGCATTCTTTTAAGGCCAAAAGGAGTCCTTCAATAGGATCCATGGGGCTCTGCCTCCAGCATGGCCGCTTCCCACTGGGGCTCTGCTCCCAGTCAGCATTTCTCCCATTTTCAGGTAACCTCGATTTTGCCTCTTTAGGGGTTGTGGCTTCTGGCACCACTTATGAGTGAGAACACGTGATACTTAGTTATTTGTTTCTGTGACAGATCACTCAGAATTATAGACTCTAAGTCCATTCAGGTTGCTGTTAAGTTCATGATTTTGTTCTTCTTTATGGCTGTGTAATATTCCATTGTGTATATATACCACATTTTAAAAATTCAGTCCTCTTTTGATGGGCGGCCTGGTGGTTCCATGTTCTTGCTATTGTGAAAAATACTACCTCTACTTTTAACATGCTTTGGGCGTTAAGACCTGTTTATTCTTTAATACACAGTGGTATTAGCTAAAATGTACATATGAACAATGGTTAGCCCATCTGGACTAATCTTACAGGTATGTCTCTGCATACTTCCTTGTGGGGTCACAAGGTCGTGAGATCTCCTGAAGGAGAGACGGATAGGCGAAAGACGAAAATCATATACCGGACACCTGCTTCTTGAACAGATGACAATTTAATGTTAGTTAACACAGAGCTTTTATACCATTCGTAAAGGGGCAAGACAAAGAAAATTCCTTCACATACATATCCTCTACAAGTTACCACCATCTAGTGGTCTTAGCAACAAGCAAGCCAAGAACCCTGTAAACATTCAGACAATGAGTCTTATTCATAAGGCCAAAGATGATAGTTTTAGTCCAAAGTCCCGAATTACAGTCCTTGAACTATCTCCAGAAAGTTTAGCAGTAGTCTTCCTTCTGGGGCTTTATGTCCTTCAGAGCTCTGTAATTGCCTTTGTTGTCCAGGTGATTTCGTTACTTTTCTCTTATCCTGCAGTGCTTGTTTCTAAAGAAAACTCAAAAGAAGCTTTTAGTAATGTTTCCCAGGCTCCCAAGGTTGTTTTCTGTCTTTAGCTAAGTTGTCATAAAAGTGTCTGATTAGTTTATTATGAGTTCAGTGAAAACCTACTTTACAAATGTTGACTTAGAGTTTTAACTACTGAATTAAGTAAAAACCTTAAAGATAATCTTTATCCTAAGTCAGTGAAAACAGTGTTATAAATCACCTACATAACTCCTAGATAAGTGTTAGAACTTATAATGAGCTCATAATAAACTTACTGTAAACTTGTGCTTCTAAAGAACCTTATGTCTAAAGACTAAACTGCATAATCCTAAATCAAATAAGGAGTGAATATACTTATATCATTTATTACTTAAGCAATATCTAGTAACTTATAACCAAGTGAAAGAAAGCATTCTTGATGTGCTTCAGAGTTTAACCCTTGCATGTGTTAGAAAAGGCCAAGTGGCATAGTGGAAAAATGGAAAAATGAACCATGACATCTCCAGGTTAGCTGTGATTCTTCGCATAAACATGCCATCTTCTTCTTCCACGACTGCACAGAATTTCTTCAGCTGTATCAACAGCAAAGATGGACAGAAGGGCCTCAGCTGCCCGGGCTCGCTTTGCGGCCGGAGGTCCTCAGCGCACCTGGACTTTGTCAATCAGGCGGGCCTCCAAGGCTGGCTCCCAACACTTCCTCTTTCTCCTACCTGCCACCACTCAGTGAACAGTCAGCGTACTCTCTAAGACATCAAGGTTAACAATTCTATTCCCAAAATGCAACCACTCCCATGAAATAACAAAAAATGCTTAAAGGGTGTTACTTTGCCCTCTACTTTTAACATACAATGTGCACTTTTTTTTTTAAATTTTAAAGGTGTGGGGTACAATTCAGGATTAGGTATATAAGTGGTCATCGTACAGGTAAAGTTTGGGCTTTGCTTTGAGTAGACACCTTCAGTTCACTGCATTAGGCCTGTGCTTCTTATTAAAAAATAAACAAGGAAAAAAAAAACCCGAAAAAGTGAGTTAGTAAATACTGAGACCTTAATTTCACAACATACCAAATGAGTGGTTAAAATAAAAAGTCTTGAAAGAGAAAGTAAATGGAATAAAGAATTTTCAACAGAGGTCTTACAAATCACTCCCTGCTAGGGTGGCTCAATAAAATTTGGGGTGGCACTATTTGCTGTCAAGTTCAATTATTTTGCCAGCAAAACTCTGAGAATAATACTAGCTGTTTCTGCTGAAAGGATCCTCTCACTCATTACTTGCAACTCTATCACCCTGGAAGGCATTTAAACATTTTGGCCTAAAAAATTAGGATCTAAGCCCAAAAACATTATTCCTAGAAAAAGACAGGACATACAGTAGAACACTCTGGATGGTACTAGCTACTCAGAGGCTTGGATGTCCACTCCTTTGATGTGGGGCCTTTCAGAAAATGTTCCTGACCATAATAACTTGCATTTGCATAGCACTGAAAAGATTGCAAAGCACTTTTAAGACCAGTCTATGTGGGAAAGAGGCACTTTTTTGTTTTTGCATTACCAGGAGAAAATGTAAATTGTTCCAGCCCTTTTGAAGACAAAAAAGCTTACTTTTTAATCTTTTTTTTTTTATAAAGATGTGGGGTAAAATTCAGGGTTAGGTATACAAATGTTGATTATACAGGTACCCTTGTTGATGACATGTGCCTCCCCCTCCCCTAGCAGTTTCCCTCAGCTGCCAATCCCACCCCCTCTCCCCTGACAATTTCCCACTTCTGCCAATCCCTTGACAATGTACACTTTTAAACATCTAGAAAGACTAGATTTTCAAACAAGGATGTACATTTTCCACTATACACACAGTAGCATTGAACTGCTAACAAAAGTTATAATTTGAAAGTGTCCTTTAAATAGGAGCATTCGGGCCTAGAACCCTCCTTTTTGTGGCAATCCTGTTGGACTATAATGCTCAATTTTTCAGAAGACAATCTTTCTCCAACATTTTCAAGCACAATGTACAAAGTATATGAATTTACTCACTCCATTTATGTCATACACTGGCAACCTCTTTAACATCTATTAAGACTAGATGTAAATTATTATCCTTTATACATACTATATACACAGATAAGTAAAACATAATGCACAGACATAAGGAGCGATAGTTGATATTGCCTCACTATAAGCACACTGGCATAGAGTTTTGTACTTCCTTCTTCTCTCCCCTCCCCCAAACCAGTGCCCAAACATAATGTGTATTATTCAAGAGGCGTTTTGACCATCCCCCCACACCATGACACCAAACAACAACATTTCATATGAGTTTTAACAAAAAGAAATTTACAAAACTTGTTCTTTTACTACCTCTACTTTTGACATCTATCAGTCACTTCAGAACATCTAGAAAGATGAGACATTAAAAAAAAAAAATACTGGCCGGGCTCAGTGGCTCAGCCTGTAATCCTAGCATTTTGGGAAGCCGAGGTGAGTGGATTGCCTGAGCCTGCGGGTTCAAGACCAGCCTGGGCAACTTGGCGAGACCTTGTCTCTATCATAAATAAAAAAAATTAGTGAGCGTAGTAGTGCATGCCTGTGGTTCTGGCTACTTGGAAGGCTGAGGCAGAAGGATTGCTGGAGCCCAGCAGGTCAATGCTGGAGTGGCTGTGAGTGTGCCACTGCACTCTAGCCTGGGTGACAGAGTGAAACAACAACTCAAACAAAATAAAACAAAAAACCAAAACTTAGCATTTCCAACAATATATACAGCAGTGAGGATAAAATGCACAACACAAAGTGATGGTTAAATATAAAAATGTCTTCTAAAGTTGACCAGTCTGGCACAAAATCTTCTTTTTCTTCTCATGGGCTTCTGCTCCATAGCCTCTAACCCACTGATCAAATGTGGATGTGTGTTGCTCCTGGTATTGCTTCTAGAGGTGGCCTAATAGCTTCATTTCAAAAAGTCATTTCCAGAAGACAAGTCTTTTATACGATTAAAAAAAAATCGATATTCACGGAGAGTGAACTTTCCAGGAAGCACAACGAAAAGGCTTGTGTTCAAGACTTGACAGAAGAAAGACATCTTTCTTACCAAGTTTGTTCTGTGAACATTCAGAGATTTTTGCTATAAGTTGTAGCAGTATTTGTTTTAGCTACCATGGCTTCAGTACTACCATCTAAGGAAAATGGTTTTAATGATTCCTGCGCCCAGTCTCACAGATATCAGTGGCTCACGCCAGCACTTTGCAAGGCCTAGGTGAGAGAATTGCTTGATCCCAGAGTTTGAGACCAGCCCAGGTAACATAGTGAGACTTTGTCTCTACAAAAAATAAAAAAAATTAGCTGAGTGTGGTGGCATGTGCCTTTTGTCCCAGCTACTTGAAAGGCTGAGGTGGAAGGATTGCCTGAGCCCAGGAGGTAGAAGCTGCAGTGAGCTCTGATTATGCCACTGCACTCCAGCCTAGATGACAGAGACACTGCCTTAAAAAGAAACATCTGTGTGGATTGGAGGCTTTCCCTTTGGTGACCTAGGTGTGCATCACTGAGACATTGCTTGTCCACTTTGGTCAGTGTTCCTAAAGATTATTTTGTAAACTTGTATAGCTCTGGCTGCATCATAAACCACCTGAGGAGATTTTTAACTTTCAGGATCTTAATTCTGAAGATTTTGATTTTAAAAGTAAGTAGAGAGATCTTCAAATCTCTATTTTTTTTTTTTTGAATTGGAGTCTCACTCTTGTCTCGCAGTCTGGAATGCAGTGGCATGCTCATGGCCACCACAGCCTTGACCTGCTGGGCTCAGTTGATCCTTCCGCCTTAGCCTTCCAAGTAGCTGGAACCACAGATGCAAGCCACCATGCTCAGTTTATTATTATTATTTTTGATTTATTGTAGAGACAAGGTCTCACCAAGTTGCCCAGGCTGGTCTCGAACCCCCAGGCTCAGGCAATTCTCTCACCTTGGCCTCCCAAAGTGCTGGGATTACATGCTGAGCCACTGTGCTCAGCCTAAATCTCTATTTTTAAGCTGATCATCAATTAACTCTTATATACAAGAATTTTCATCCTTGCTATAGTGCAGACATGTCTCCATTAATCCTAGAAGTTGAGATTGAGCTTATTCTTTGGTCTTTCGCAGCAAAGGTTGATATCATCTGAGTATCCTATTCTATGGTAAAAATAACTATTGGTCAATGGATAGACTATTGGCCAATAATGGATAGAGAAGTTGAGATTGAGCTTATTCTTTGGTCTTTCGCAGCAAATTGATATCATCTGAGTATCCTATTCTATGGTAAAAATAACTATTGGTCAATGGATAGACTATTGGCCAATAATGGATAGAGTATACTAGGGCAACATTTTCATTAAAAGTTTAGTATCAGAACACTTTATCTTATGTACACTGGCTGATCACATTATCTGGGAATCATTAAAATCCTAAAGGAGAAAAAAATGATGCCAGATAACTGTATAGGGATTAAACAACTTTAATTACAGCATGTTTTCAATACTAAGAGTTAACTTTTAAAAACTTTTAAAACTATCTACATATCTATCTATATATACAATACAGAATTATCTTTTTTCTTTGAAAAGATTTTATTAAATTGCATTTCTTACAGTTGATACCTTAAATGGTATTTCAAGTAGTAGCAATTCCTCAACCAAAGATCATTTATTTACTCATGCATTTATTTAAAAATTCAAGAAATACTCGTTAACCACTTGCTGGGTGTCTGAACACAGTAGTGAAAAATTAAGTTTACATTTTTGCCATCCTAAATCAACTGCTAATGATCATGCATTTGCTCTGATTTCATTCAAAAATTTGCTTATATGGTATTTCAGTATATCACAGGGTGGCCAAAAACAGCTAAGTAAGAAAAAGTAAAATAATTCTTCTCAGAAATGTCATGGTATAAAGTGTCCATTTCAGAGAGCGTGCTGGGAAAGCATACTGTTATGAAAAATACTGACTTATTTAGATTTACAAAGGATCATCAAACAGCTAACAGATGTCTTAGAAAAAAAAAAGCCAGAGGTCAGGATATAGAATTTACTTTTTAGAGAACAGGCTACAGATCCTTTGATTTTAGTGTCTCGTCCACAAGAGGGTGCATCTTCCTAACACATGCACGTTTACTGCTTTAATTCTGAACTCACATTCATCCTTGACTGCGAACTTAACCTTTCCTCATTTCAAGAAATCAAGACCCAAGGACACCAGGGAGTGTAAAAATGAACTCTTCCCCAGGAACAATGATTATACTACTCTTAATGATTGGTAAGTAAAATGACACTTCGAGTCTTTTGTTCTTTTATGTTGGGCAATTTTCTCCAAGGCGTGCAGCTCAGATCACGCCTAAGGTAACTTGTACCGTTACTAACATTATCATCATCATTATTTTTCAGGAGGAAGCAATGGAGACTCGGTAACCCAGACAGAAGGTCAAGTGCTCCTCTCTGAAGGGGATTTCCTGAGAGTAAACTGCTCCTATGAAACCTCACAGTACCCTGCCCTTTTCTGGTATGTCCAGTATCCTGGAGAAGGTCCACAGCTCCTTCTGAGAGCTGCAAAGGCCAACGATAAGGGAAGCAACGAAGGTTTTGAAGCCACATACAATAAAGAAACCACCTCCTTCCACTTGGAGAAAGCCTCAGTCCAAGAGTCAGATTCAGCTCTGTACTACTGTGCTCTGAGTGACACAGTGACAGGAACTGCAGGGGGAGCTGAGCACAAACTCTGAGCAGCATGAGGGTCCTGGGTGCTAAGTGTCTGCCTCAGTAATCCACTCTGATTTATGAACCAGGAACTTGTCACTATTGTTGCCCATCACTCACCTCAGGCACTTAGTGTGAAAGTCATTCATATCAACTCTAACAATACAACAAAAGAACAAAAAGTAAACATGCCTTACACCAGATGCTTTAACTGTGACAGTGAAAATAGAGTCTGTCATATTTCCTCAACCATGCCTGAAATTTGTGACTTAAAAAGTATAAAACCTCAAGATGAATGAAATGGTCTATGTGTTCATTCTTGCATAAAATTCTATCCCCTTGACTTTGTCCCAGGTCATCCATTGTGTTTACAGAGACAGCTGTAACAGATAAGGTTGCCAATGTTTAATGTATCCTTGACAAGCTGGGACAAGAAAGGATAATTTCTTAGGGAAGCGTCAGTCCAAGAAATAATAGGTTCTTAAAGAAAAAAATATATAGGAAAGGATAGAGGAGGAGAGAGTCTCCTACATGTGACCACATATATGGAAAAAGAAGGTGGAACACTTCTTAGTTTCTTTTTCAGGAAATTACATGGCAACATAGACTGGTGTTTTCCAAAAGATGTGACTCATTCGTAAAAGTTGTAGAGACCTTCCCTCCTCCATGATATCTCAGTGAGAAGGCTTTCTCAGCAAGACATTACTTAAGACAGACAAGTAGTGTCCAGAGTCTGGAGGAGGAACAATCTATTAAGATAAAACTTTTATTCTGTGTATTGATGATGGAAGAGAATCCCATAGCTTCCCCAATGTCTTTCGAGCCGCTTCTTTTACAGAAAGGGAATTACAGATGGAGCGGGAGACAATGGCCAGGGCTATGAGAAAAGTAAGGTTGGCACAAAAGAAGATTCTTTGGATTGAATACCTTGGTGCCTTTGCAAATTGTATTTTGCAGGTACTTAACATATAAGGTCTGACAATTAAGTTCATAAACTTGCCACCATGTGCTTATGTTGGCAGCACTGTACAAACAACTAGGTAAGCTTTTATAACCTTGATATATCAGTGTCTCACAGCTGTGTTCATGTCGATGTGTGACAGTCTCTTGCTGAGTGGCATTCATTATTGTTGTTGCATGTTTTTGTGTGCCATCGCGAAGCTTGAATTAGTGCAATGAACAAACTGAAAAATTTCCTGTTAAACTTGGCAAGAGTCGAAGTGAAATTGAGAACACGTTAGTCCAAATTTATGGGGATAATGCCATAAAGAAAACAGCAGTGTACAAATGGATGGTTTTTCTGAGGGGAGAGAAAGTTTCACTGAAGAGAAGTGATGAGCAGAACTGATGAAAACACTGCAAACATTCATTGAATTGTGTGTCAAAATCGTTGGTTGACTGTGAGAAGCACAGTAGACCAAACAAACATCGATGGGGACACAGGAAAACCTTAACTGAAAACCTTGGCATGAGAAAGGTGTGTGCAAAAATGATCCCAAAGGAGCTCTTGCATCATGCAATGTACTAGCTCACACAGCACTGTCTGTGAGGGAGTTTTTAGCCAGTAAACAAATAATTGCATTGGAACACCCTCCCTACTCACCTGATCTGGTCCCCAATGACTTTTTTCTTTACCTGAAGATAAAGGAAATATTGAAAGGAAGACATTTTGATGGCATTGAGGACATCAAGGATAATACGACAACAACTCTGATGGACATTCCAGAAAAAGAGTTCAAAATTGTTTTGATGAATGGTCTAGGCACTGGTATTGGTGCATAGCTTCCCAAAGGAAGTACTTCAAAGTACTCTGTACGCTGTAGTGATATTTAGCAATGAAGTATATGGCACTTTTTCTAGGATGAGTTCATGAACTTAATGTCAGACCTTGTCTATCAGTTTGTTAAATCATACAGAATATATTTTTGCTTGAGAAGGATCCGTGAGTACAAAAAATAAGAGTAAGAAGATGTTATGCATGATTCACTGTCTCAGAGGCTATAGGCAATGCAACTATGCAGATTACTGAACGCATTATTGACAATGAAGAGGTCTTGATCTAAGTCTTTCATTTTTCATGATTATCTTTTCTTAGTTTTTTTCTTTTTTCCCCAGAGAACCCTTTGTAGGTCTTATTATTTAGTTAAGCTAATATCTACTCATACAAAATATATAATTTATATACATGGAAAAACAACTTTAGATATTTTAAATGACTATACAAAAAGTCTCTGTCTTTTGCTGAGTTTGGCAGATGGAACATATATGTTTGCTTCTGCTTCCTTTGAAACCCCCAAGAAAATGACACGAAGGGTATTTAAAATGGCAAAATTCTATGAGCACAAAGAAAATGAAAAAGGCAAAGACAGCAGATGAAATGTCAGCAGCATCAGAAAAGGTGAAAAAAATGTAAAAATGATGAAAGGTTGAGAAGATCTGAGTCATGTGAAACCAAAGTTTGCAGAAGGGGAATCCAGGACGAAGCCTCACAATTTGTCCCGCACCATTTTAGTACAGGTAAAGGCAGCAATAATTATTTTCCTTTTGAATACGGAGAGAAGATGATACAATGAAAGGGTATGGTTGGGACTAAAACTTCAGAATTGATTAAAAGACTTCATAAGAAGCAGTTAATCTCCCCACATCTTTCATCACCTTGAACAACAGCAACTCTCACTCACCCAATATGACAAGAGATTTATTCTCTGGAAACAGCCTGTAGCTTGGCAGACACCAAATAATTCTGAGGACAGAGGTGAAGTGTCAGATTGAAAATAGGTAATTACATGAATTTATGTGTTTTGTATTGGGAGACCTCCAGCTCCTCTTACATTCAGCTTTTATTACTCAGCAAAGAGTTATTTGTGCCTACACTGTGCCAGTTTATATGAGGCAATATGCCAACAGACAATATTTACTGACCTGAGGGAACTTACATCTATGCCAGCTTGTGGAGGGCTTACTCCATGTTACCACTGTTTTGAGCCTTCAATGTGATTTGTATCATTTAATTCAAGAATTGTCATATAAGTATCACTATGTTCGTTGTGTATATGAGGACACTAAGGCACAAAGACATGTTCTTTGAAGACCTGCAGTGTCTTGGCTCTGCGTCTAAACTACCTGTTTAACTTTATAGAACAGGTTGAGCAGTGGTCATTTCTTTTCCATGTTTTGAAAGATAGGTGCTTGCTGTTTCTTCTTTACATGTTTGATAGAATTCACAATTGGGATAACTTGGTCCTGAAGTTTCCTTGTTGGGAAAATTTTGATAATAATTTCAATTTCTTTCATAGATATTGGGCTAGTCATATTTTCTGTGCTATCCCTTTTCATTTTTGGTAAATTGTATTTTTCAAGAAATTTTTACATTTTACCTAAAGTGATGAATTTGTTGGCATGTCAGTAGGATCTGCTGTGATGTCTTTCTAGTAATTTATATTCTCTCTCTTTTTCTTGCATCAGTTAAACTAAACATATGTCGATTTTGTTAGCCTATTCCAAGAACCAGCCTGGTCCTTTCTTAGTTTTCACTATTTTTTTTCCCTGTTGATTTCTGCTCTTCCCCCAACCCCCAAAGCTGTCTCCTTTCATTGTCTGGGTTTACGTTGCTTTTCTTTTTCTGACTTCATATAGTAGAGCCTTAGGCCACTGATTTTAGTCTTTTCTTTCTCTCTAATATAAGCATTTAAAACGATAAGTTTTTATGTAGATACTGCTTAATTGCTTTTCACAAAGTTTTGTATGGTATATTTTCATTGTCAATCAGTCCAAAATATTTTCTAATTTTTAATGTGATTTTGTCTTTATTCATGAATTCTTTTTTTCTTTTATTTTTTCTTTTTAATGTAAAGACGTGGGGTACAATTCAGGGTTAGGTATACAAACATTGATCATGCAGGTACCCCTGTTAATGAAGTATGCTCCTCCCTGCCCTAGCAGTTTCCCTCAACTGCCAATCCCACCCCCTCCAACCCCCACCAACAGTTTCTCATTACTGCCAATTGCTTTCTTATAGCATTATAATTGTTCAAGTTCCTCTTATGAGTGAGAACACATGGAATTCTGTTCTTTGTTTCTGTGATAAATCAGAGTATGATCGATTCCAAATCCATCCAGGTTGCTGCAAAGTCCGTATATTTGTTGTTCTTTATGGCTGCATAATATTCCATTGTACATAGGTACCACATTTTTTTAATCCAGTCCAACTTGGATGGGCAACATGGTTGGTTCCATGTTTTTGTTATTGTGAATAAAGCCGCAATAAACATTCGTGTGCAGGTATCTTCTTCGTAGAATAATTTGAGTTCCTCTGGGTATATTTCCAATAGGGGAATTGCTGGGTCATATGGAAGGTTAATTTCTAGTTCTTTCATGTGATTTTGTCTTTATTCATGAATTCTTAAAATATCTTGTTTAACTTACAGATTCTTGGGATTTTATTAGATTTCTTCTTATTAACTCTTAAGTTAAAGAACGATTGTGGTCAAAAAACACATTATTTAGACTTATTATATGGCTTAGTACGTGGCCTTTCTTGATGAATGTATCATGCATACTTGAAAAGAATGCTTATTTTGCAGTTGTTAGATATAGTTTTCTACAATTGTCAAATGGTTGATAGTGTTTAGATATAGTTGATTTATCAATTGCTGATTGCACAATTGTCTGTTTTCTTCTTTAGTTATGTCGATTTTTGCTTCTTGTATTGTGTGGCTTTATTATTGGGCACATGCACATTAAAAATTGCTATATATTCCCAATATAACATTCCACCAAAGGCTACATATTTACAAAATTCAGCCTTACAAAATCTTTGTTAAAGACAAGTGAATGAAGAACTCAGGGACAGAACCGGGCTTTGAAATCAAAGAAAAGAATTATTATGACTTTGTCAAAGGGTTCCATTGATCACAGAGAAAACAATGCATTTCTCCATTCTTGTGTTTTCAGTTTTCTCACTTGGTGTGGTTGTATTTCCTTTAGCCCCAGAGGTTTCTGTAGTTGTATTTCCCTAACCCTAGGGAAAAGCTTTCCCATTCATGCATCTTGTTATTAGTCACATAGAGGCATTACTCTCATTTTATGGATCTTTAGCCTCTACCATCCGGGGAAAATATCTCCACCATCATCCATCTACGCCATGGTAACACTGAACCATCCAAAATTCAGCTTGAGGCAATTGGTCCAATTCGAAAGAACTCTCATGGACTCACATTTAAATTCTGATATACTTTTAAAAAAACTAGTTTCTCAGTGAAGTAACTTGTTATTCTATTTTTACATGATATCCCATTTCTTTTTTTTTATTATAAAGATGTGGGGTACAATTCAGGGTTAGGTATACAAACATTAATTATGCAGGTACCCTTGTTGATGAGATGTGCCCCTCCCTCCCCTAGCAGTTTCCCTCAACTGCCAATCCCACCCCTCTCCCCTGACAGTTTCCCATTACTGCCAGTCTCTTTCTTATAGTATTGTAATTATTCAAGGTACGCTTATGAGTGAGAACATGTGGTACTCTGTTCTTTGTTCTGTGATAGATCTCTGAGTATGATCGACTCTAAATCCATTCAAGTTGCTGCAAAGTCCATATGTTTGTCCTTCTTTATGGCTGCATAATATTCCATTGTGTATATGTACCACATTTAAAAAAATCCCGTCCAACTTCGATGGGCAGCATGCTTGGTTCCATGTTTTTGCTATTGTGAATAGAGCTGCAACAAACATACGTGTGCAGGTATGATTTGTGGAATAATTTGAGTTCCTCCGGGTATATGCTTAATAGGGGAATTGCTGGGTCATATGGAAGGCCAATTTCTAGTTCTTTCAGAAATTGCCACACTGTCTTCCAAAGAGGTTGCACTAGTTTGCATTCCCACCAGCAGCGTAGAAGTGTTCCTTTTTCTCCACATCCTCACCAGCATCTGCTGTTGATATCCCATTTCTAATGGACTCTAGGACTAATACACTATCATAGATTTGAAAAGGGAGAAACATGTGGAAGTTTTGATACATCTCAGAAAATAGAAGGACACGCTGAGTTGTGCTAAGCTTTTGTTCTGCACCTGGCCTCCAGAGGGCAATGCTGCATGAACTAGAGACATTGCTTCTGTTGAAGATCATCATTAACTGCTCAATTCCTCCTCCTTGCAGCTGGAGTTCTTTGCAGAGACAAGTGATAACAATTAGAAGCCAAAAAGCAACCAGGTTCATTAAGCAGCTTTGATAGTTTTATTTAAGCTAGGGACTAGTCCAGCTGAAGCTTCTCCTCACCTCCTCTTTCCATGGTCTTGGAGTTCCCAGTCACCTTCCTGTCTGTTCCTGAAAGATCTAGAAAAGAATATGCAGCGTTTCCACTGTTCAGCCATGTTCCTGATGTTCATCCCACTCCTGGGGATACATTTTTCCCTGAGTGAGTAAAAATATATTTTATGGCCTCTAGTTCCACAGATTCTGCCTAGAAATGCTTACTTTCCTAGTGAAGTCTGCTGCATTATTTTCACCAACACAATATTGATTTTTTTTTCTTTTTTAGGAGATGCCAGAGCCCAGTCTGTGATCCAGCCTGATGTCCACGTCATTGTCTCTGAAGGAGCATCTGTGGAGTTGAGATGCAACTACTCCTATGGTGCAACACCTTATCTCTTCTGGTATGTCCGGTACCCTGGCCAAGGCCTCCAGCTTCTCCTCAAGTTCTTTTCAGGGGACATCCATGTTCAAGGCATTAAAGGATTTGAAGCTGAATTTATGAAGAGCAAATCTTCCTTCAATCTGAGGAAACCCTCTGTGCTTTGGAGTGACACGGCTAAGTACTTCTGTGTTCTCAGTGCCACAGTGCCTGGGACTGCAGGGGGAGTTGAACACAAACCAACCATGGTAGTGGAGTTTTCAAAGATGAAAGAACTTGCCTTGTGGTATTTTGAAAGTTATATGCTGGTAGATGAGGAGAAGGGGACTGAGTTGATGCAAGCGCAGTCTTCATACCACATAACAACCAGGACCTCGAGGATTTGCCTTGAAGTTGACGGCATTAAGGGGCTCATTATGTGAGTTGTGACATGACCTTGGAGAAATGGGGTTTTTATATATTATTTTCTCTTTTAACTGACCCAGAAAACAAAAGATAATTCCCCATGTTCTTTCCGTGCAAGTTTGTCTTCTTGTCAGCTTGGCTCTTCATAGACCATTTTCTTGAGAGTTTTTTTCCTGGATCTAATTGTGCTAGTCACAATGCATCAGAATATTTTTCTGAGTTTAAGTACTTTTATTTAGGAGAGATTCTGTAAAATTATCAGTCAACAGTGAAAGATTGATTAGAATCATGGAGGGCTGAGAAAATGGTCATGGTGATGTTAGTTCAGGCAAGTATTTAAGAATAGCGCAGAAAGAGAATGAAGATTGAGAATTCATCAGTGTCTCTCCAGAGACTTTTTCACAGTCATAAAAGTAGCTCCTATATTCTATTTGGCATCATAAATTCTGCAAGCCTACATCAGCAATTTGTGGATATAATCCTTTTTACTTTTTTCTTATAGCTACTGACATTTTTATTTATCATTTTCACCATGTTCTTATATGATTTTACTGTTGAAATATTATAAATTGAGTCTCACAAGCTAACATTGTGATAATCGATCATGTGGTGAGTTTAGCAATGCTAAACTCTGCCAGAAATATTTTAAAAAATTGCAGTGGATACTAGCACACAGTATAAATTTATGACTTTCTTCTGCCTAGGATGGAAAGAGCTATATAACAGGCATTGATATTCTTTCCATGCTTGAAGCCTTGGAGGCTAACAAGTACTCTGTAGACAAAGGAAAAGGAGAAGGAGGAAGCTTTCTAGCTGTCATTTGTCTCACTCAATAATATGCAAGAGTATAGATGCATAGGAACCCTTAAAATGTAGAGTGACTAAGTCGATTGTGATCTATGGTACATCTTACTAAATGGCAAACCAGGAGATAAAAAGTAGTTTTTAGGATATAACGATATGATTATACGTGAAAAGTGTGTTTTTGTGTTTGCTGGGGATGTATAGGAAGGTAAATGGGCGGTGGAGAAAAAATTATAAATAATAAATGTATGCTCCTTTAGTGTCCTGTGCTTCACTTTCTCCTTTTCTTCATATTGTTATGCCACACTTTCTTTTACCTCCACTAAGATGACTAATTTCATGTGACTCAGCCACGTTGCCCAAAGAGACTATAGTGGGCACTTTATGCAGATTGGTATGAGAAGGAGAATTGCTAGTTTCTTTTGATTCTGAACTCAGACTGGGTATTAGAGAAAAATAACTTCTACACCAAGGACCCCAAGCAGCTAAGAGAACATCTCCCATCTTCCTCTACCTCACCTCTGCCTGAGAAATCACAGTAATCTTTCTCCCTCTCTCCCTCCCTTCTTTCTTTTTATTAACAATTTGTTATTTAATTATGTGGTTATATAATTTTATCTCATAAAACTCCTACAACAAAGAATTATATTAAAAACGTAGAAATCCCAAGTTTATCAATAAAATTAATAATTCTGAATATTCAAAAAAATGCTGACTTTTCATTTAATTAATGGGTCTTACTACATATCCTACCACATAGAATCAACTGCCCTAACTGAAGGGTAGACTAGCTTACTAAAGACACAGTTGAAGTGCCAGTTGGGAGACAACATACTGAAAGGGTAAGGTTGTGTCTTACAGGATTTACCATGTGCTTTGAATTAGAGACCATTATATGCTGCTGTTTCCCACATAACCTATTTAGCAGAGTTTTAGATATTGATCAAAACTAGCAGTCAGGAGTGGTGGCTCACTGTTATTCCCAGCACTTTGGGAGGCGAAAGCAAGAGGACTGTCTGAGCCCAGGGGTTTGAGACCAGTCTGGTCAACTTGGTGAGACCTCGTTTCTGTAATAAAAAAACAAAACAAAGACAACAACAAAAAAAACACAAAAATTAGCTGGGCATGGTGGCGCACTCCTGTGGTTTCAGCTACTTGGAAGGCTGAGGCAGAAGGATTGCCTAAGCTCAGCAGGTTGAGACTGTGGTGGCTGAGTGTGTCATGTCACTTTGGCCTGGGAGACAGATTGTGACAACCCCATTACAAAGTGGGCAAACGATATGAACAGATACTTCTCAAAGGAAGATATCTGAGCGGCCAACAGACACATGAAGAAATGTTCAACCTCACTAATCATCAAGGAGATGCAAATTAAAACTACACCGAGATACCACCTAACTCCAGTCAGAATGGCAATAAATAACAGTTGCTGGAGAGGATGTGGTAAAAAGGGAACACTTTTACACTGTTGGTTGGAGTGTAAACTAGTGCAACCTCTGTGGAAAGTAGTGTGGCGATTCCTAAAATCTCTAAATATCAACCTCCCATATGACCCTGCAATTCCCCTACTGGGAATATACCCTTAAGAACTGAAACCACTCTATCAAAAGGATACTTGCACACGTATGTTTATTGCAGTATTGTTCACAATTGCAAGAACCTGGAACCAACCATGCTGTTCATCAAAAGAGGACTGGATTAAAAAAATGTGGTACATATACACGATGGAATACTGCACAGCCATAAAAAAGAACAAAATCATGAATTTCGCAGCAGCCTGGATGGAACTAGAGTCTATAATACTGAGTGATCTCTCACAGAAACAAAGATCTGAGTATCACATGTTCTCACTCATATAGTGGACCTTGAACATCTGTCATAATACTATAAAAAAAGGATTGATAGTGGTGAGAAACTATGGGGTGGGTAGGGAGGGGAAGTGAGTTGGGATTAATGGTAGTCAATATCTGTGCGGACAGGGAGACACCCCTTATCAACAAGTGTGCCTGAACAATGCATATTTGTATACCTAACTCTTAACTGTACCCCACAATTTTAAAATAAAAATATGATTAAAAAAAGTAGAGTGTTAAAGCATTGAAGATATTTTATATTTATTATTATGACTCCCAATTGATTTTTGTTATTTGTTTGATATAGCAGGATATTAAAATTGGTAATTGTATTAGTTTATTAGGGCTTCTGTAACAAAATACCACAGCCTGGGTGATTTAAACAAAGGAAATTTATTTTCTCACTCTTTTGGAGGCTAGAAGTCCAAGAACAAGGTTTTGGCAGGGTTAATTTCAACTTTTGAGATCTCTCTCCTTGGCTTGCAGATGGCATAGCAATGTCCTCACACTGTCTTTCCTTCGAGTGTGCCCCTATCTGCTTCTAGTTTTCCTCCTCTTATAGGAACATAAGAGGAGAATTAGGGCCCATCTTAACAACCTCATTTTACCTTAATTTTGTCTTTAAAGGCCCTATGTCCAGTTGCAGTCATATTCTGAAGTACTGGGAATTAGGAATTCCACATATAAATTTTGGAATTCCTAACATAATCAGCCCATAATAACCCTCTAAGGAAACAAATGTGAAGTTCATAAACAAGACAATCGAAGCCTCCCTTGATCAACATTCTAATAATTTCTGGTATGCTGAATGATTATACATAATTTTGATAACAAGGATTTCCTGTCTTTTCTTACTTGTGCTTCTAAAGCAATTAGAAACATATATTTATAAATAGTTCATAATATAATCCAAATGTAAAAAAAAAAAAAAAGGCAGAGGGACCAGTGATGCAAATGTAAAAGCTATTACTCAGACTAGGATTCTTTCTCTTCTGCTATATCAGGGTATGGAATTTCCTCTTTTCAGTTTCATCTTTTTCTTCATCTAAATCTAAATTTCTTATTTCTGCCAGTTTTCCTTTCTTTCCCAATTGTCTCTCTTTTTTTAAAAAAACACTAAATATTGATTTTTTTAAAACCTCTGTCTTTTTTCTCCTTTTATCTCAGCTCTCATCTTTGCAAGAGATATTTTAGCTGCCTAACTCGTGACTCTCTTCTCGCACTCCTCCTCTATTGCTCCTTCAGCAGAACTGATGTTCTTCTGGGACGTCGCCATGGGAAATGTGGTGTGCTCAGGATGAGGAAGGAAGCTGCAGTCCTGGCACACATGGCAGCAGAAGCATCCCATCCTACGTGCTCAGCTTTCTTTGTTGTTTTCTTTTAGGTTTGTCTCTTAAATAGCATGCAGCAAGACCTTACATTTTTATTCAATCATATAATCTCTTAAAATACGTTTTGATTACTGACATATTTGGACTCACTTCTAATATTTTGGTATAGCTTGGCACACACTTGATTTTGTTTTGCTTTTTAGTCTGTCTTCTGTTGCATTGATAAAGGTTCCCCCCCCATTGATTTAGAAAATATAAAGTGTATTTCTGGTCTTAATCCAAGTGCCCTTAAACCACCTGCCTATATATTTTTATATGCCCAAGGCTATTCTGTAGCATTTTTTCCCCTTCTATATCCCTCTCCTTCTCCTTGGTTGTACTTTCCCCCTAGCTGATTTACTATATTTAAAATTACCTTAGTGACTGGTTGAAGAAACTACACATCAGCTATACATCAGGACAGAAATTCCAGAGAGAATTTATCCAATTAAATTGATAAACTACAGCTGCAACACACATTAAGAAAAATAATTACAGAGAAAACCATCCAACACAATAATTGGAACATGAATTCACTCTCTTCTTCCTGAGAGCCTTTGCTCCTGATCTTCCCTCTGCCTGGAGTGCTTTCCACTACATGTGGATCCCTTCTCTTGCTCTTTCTCTCTGCATCAGGAGAAACATGGGTACATGGAAATGAAGCAGTATGCTCCAAAAAAGTTTGCTGCAGTGGTGTATTTCATAGTTTAAAAACCCAAGACCTTAAGTATTCATTGAAAAGGAAAGAGTAGTATATAAATGGTATGTCCATAACATAGAATACTATACAATGCAGCAGTAGGACCTACATGTGTTAAATAATAAGACCTACAAAATTTATTATTGAGTTTATAAAGCAAGTTACAGAGGAGTATGTACAAAATGTATCATATTGTATTAAATAAGAGATTGTAAGTGAAATGCTATCTACAATAGTATGAAAATGTTGATTCATACTTGGCATATGCATATAAATCTATAGTAAAATGTCTGGCAACATTAATGCCAGTATTAAGATGGAGAAAGAATTAGGGTAATGATTGATGAAAAGACCAGAACTGAGAATGGTGGTTAAAGGAACTTAAGACTATATGTGATGTTTTATTATTTTAATAATTAATATATTACTGAAATTCCTAATATTAATAAAATTAATTTTCCTAAAATTAATAAAAACTCATAAAAGTCATTATATCGATTTATCCTTATTCCCTATTGCTCTTGTAGAGAAAAGGGTAAAGGAGAAAGTGGCCACATTCTTTGCAAGGTTTTGTTCAACCACCCCATGTATAGTATTTCTCCCACCTCTGGGGTTATATAGCTTTTAGTTTATACTCCTTTTGGGATTCTACTCTTTGATATTATTTAAGTATGCAAATTTTTGTCTACTCCAGTAGACAGTAAGCCAGCGTCTCATCTCCTGTTATATGTTAGATGCTCATAAGTTGCTTACTTGTAGTTAGTTCAATGGATGATTATGAAATTATTTTGAACTGAATTACAGAAATCAATGAATAGCACAAGATGAAAATTGCCAAATTATTTTAAGATATTAATTTTTATGAAATGGCATTTTAAAAGTGGTAGTTGGTACTTTTTTAAACACTTCTTCAATCTAGTCAGTTTTTAAAATTTTCTATTTGCATTTCCTTCGTCAGACATCATGAAGTGAATGAAACTGGGGTTGTGAGACTGCTAAGGAGTTAGTTGGTCCAAAGTGGTCTTGGCTGATGGTTTCAGTTCACGAGGGGACTCTCTGGGCTTTACCAGAAATGAAGACTTTTTCTGATGGTCCCAGAAGGTTGAATAGTTAAGAGAAGATACCAGAGGGTGAGCCAGTCAAATCACAGAAAGCAAGGGTGTAGAGGATGTTTGTGTAAAGCTTATCTCAGGTTTTCAGTTCTGATATTCTATATAAAATCTCAGAAAGTTGGAGATCTTATTTCTATAAGTTGGGACCCATATCTCTATAAATTCATTGTCAGAATGATTCTCTGAACAGAGATAAGGAAACTGGAGTTTTACTGGGCATCGTGAACATTAAAGATCAATAGAAAACATTTCCATTACCTGTTTTAAATTTAAAAAAATCTTTTTTGATGACTAAAATTCCTGAAATGGATCCTGTTATCTAATATTTCCAATCTTATCTTCTCTGAGATTAGAAAAAACAAGAATAAATAGAAAAGAAGAGAAAAATAAAAAGAAGATAGAAAGAAAAGGGCGAAGACAATATTTTTCATCTGACCAGCAATGTGTGGCCTGATCAGAACAACTTTGTGGGCCTGCAGAGTATGGGAAAAGGACTGGAAAGAAAGCAGGAAACAGAAGAACACAAATCAGGATACACTTTAATGCATATCCTACTTTCTTTTTAACCAACCAAACTTTTGTTGAAAACATTTTCTATGCAGATGGTGATCATATGTCATGAGTTTCTAGAATCTCCTGAATTTTAAGAATTGTATTTATATCTTCAGGACATAACACAAGCCATCCAATAGGTTTCTCCTATCAGAATTCACACAACTGATTTGTCATATTCTGTATTCCTCCCTGCAATTTGAAAAATGAGTTTCACTAATCCTGTGTTTCTTCAAGGCTCTACTTAACCCAGCTGAGACATGGATTCTTCTTAGACATAAAATCCCCTTCTTCACTTACTGTGAAGTACAAACATCTCTTACATAAAGTGTCTAATTTTACAAAACACTACTTATATCTTCAGATATTGGAAATGTTGCATCTTACCTCTCTGCAGTGTTCACACCCACAATTTTGAAGAGATTACTGTGTAGTCTCACTGGGCCACTGTGGGTGGAGTTTCCTGTGAAGATGAACAATACAGCTCAGGTGTGATTGGTGCTCAGTGAGTTTGGTGGAACCTACGGACTGTAAGAACAAGTTTGGACCTGAGATTTGACACTCTTCAGAGGAGGGGAGAAGACACCACTGCAAGAAAGATAGGAGCCATGGAGAGGAGACAGGGGACTTTGCTGGCACTTCTCTGGGTCCAGGTTTGCTGTGAGTTGGGTTAATCTTGAGGGGGGACTGGGAAGCGCTCCACAGCCGAAAGGGGAAGGGAGGGTTGACATCAAGCTCCTGGTCTGTCCTACTCCTCATGGATATTTCTTGGGAATATTTTACAGATGTGAAAACTGCATCAGTGATTCCCCAGTGACATCATGTGTTTGTCTTTGTCTTTCTAACAGGGGTTAGAGGGGTGCAGGTGGACCAGAGCCCTTCAGTTCTGAGACTCCAGGAAGGAACCAGCCCTACTCTGAGGTGCAATTTTTCTGCTACTGCGACCAGTGTGCAGTGGTTCCGACAGAATCCTGGGGGCAGCCTCATCAGTCTGTTTTTCCTGGCTTCAGGGATGAAGCAGAATGGAAGGTTGACGTCGACAATGAATTATAAGGAACTCTATAGTACCCTACACATCACAGCCTCCCAGCTGGAAGACTCAGGCACCTACCTCTGTGCAGCGGAGGCACAGTACTCCCAGGCAGTCTGCAACCTGTACTCAAACTGCAGCTGGGTCTGCAGCCCCACCCCTTCCACAAGGGAGGCTTGTGGCCCCACAGCAGCATTTGCACAGCTTTGGGTTTCCTGATTTATGCTGTTATAGTTTGATCTCTGCTAAAATTAGACATTTAAGAACTGTCATTTAACGTGTGTGTGTGTGTGTGTGTGTGTGTGTGTGTGTGTGTGTGTGTGTGTATGTGTGTGTGTGTTTTCCTACCCTTTTACTCCCAGAAATTCCTTGACACAAAATATGTTCTGCTATGGAACCACTGGAATAACTGATGAAGATGTCAGGATCCAATGTACTGTTAAAACAGAATCCCCCAGCAAAAATAGATGAATTACACATAAATTACAGTGATGAAAAAGGCTTAAAAATATATGCTGGTCAACAAATAGAAAACAGATGACTCAGTGTTTCAGTTAATTGCAGCTGGTTCAACTTTCAAGGAAAAGGAAGGAGAGAATGTGTATTTTTTCGTAGACATACTTTCCCTCCTGGAACCCATAACAAACACATTTTAAGAATACTTAATGTCACTCTGTGTTAGAGACTCTATCCAGCTTATTACATATGTTATCTAGATACTGACAAAACATTGTAAATAGGTATTTCCTCCTCATCTGGCACTTCAATAAACTGAAGATTGTAGACCACAAGCGTCTTTCCTGAGCTCACGTGATTAAGCTAGCTAAGCTGGCCTAGGATTTCCATTCAGGGAGTCTGACATCAGAACTTGTATTCTAAGCTACCCAGTACAGAAGACTGTGCAGAATCACAAAATGCAAATGATTTCTATTAATAAAATTGTATAGGGTGCTTACATATATCACAGGCAAAAATATCCCTTTTATTCATTAGAAATTTAAAAAATTTTAAACATGTGGGATACAATTCAGGGTTAGGTATATAAACGTTGGTTATGCAGGTACCTTTGTTGATGAGGTGTGCCCCTACCTCCCTTAGCAGTTTCCCTCAGCTGTCAACCCCACTCCTCCTCCCCTGGCAGTTTCTCACTAATGCCAATCCCTTTATTATATTATTATGAAAATTGTTTTTGGTCCACTCATGAGTGAGACCATATGGTACTCTGCTTTTTGTTTCTGTGATAGATCACTGAATATGATCGACTCTAAATCCATCCAAGTTGCTTTGAAGTCCACATACTTGTATTTCTTTATGGCTGCATAATATTCCATTGTGTATATGTACCATATTTTAAAAATTCAGTTCAACTTCTATGGATAGCATGATTGGTTCCATGTTTTTGCTATTGTGAATAGAGCAGCAACAAACATATATGTGCCGGTATCTTTTTGTAGAATGATTTGATTTCTTCCGGGTATATTCCCAATAGGGTAATTGTTGATTGGGTCATTCAAAGTGCCCATGCACACTCTGAGCTATCTGATGTCCTGGACATCTACAGTGGGTTGCAGTAGACTTTGCCAGAAAAATCAAAGGGTATACATGGATGTTGCAATAAAGTATTGAAGTTGCAGTAATTGAGAAATTTTGAAGAATCCTTCAAAAAACTCTAATTTTGAAAATTGCTGCAACATTACAAAGTGAATATCCTCAGACTTAGAAATAAATTAAATGAAAAGACAGTAGCTTGATGGAAAAAACCCACTATTTTCATGTGAAGATTGGACTTAATAAAATATTAAAACAAAAGATATTTTAAAGTTAGTTTTCCTTAGATTTGGAGAAACAATGATAGAATGTATGTAAACAAGCATTGTGAATTATGCACAATCATTAAGCCACTTTCAGTATCTTAAATGACTTCCACAAGTTACAGAAAATGTTAGAAGAAACACTAAAATGCTGCTGCATAAATCTGCATTTAAAATTAAACTTAGACTTACATACAACTAATTTGTTTGAAAAATGAAATTGTTGTAAAAAAAGGTTTCATGGGGAACATCAACCCTAGATTTACTAAAATGCATATTTCAAGTTAATTGACCAGGTACTGATGCAAATGTTGTCCCAGTATATAAAATACTCTGAAGAGCTTCAGTATTAGTTGCATCAGCAGAAATATTCTTCTCAGAGTTAGAAAGTATAAAAATTCCTTTTGCAACCTTGCATTCATCAGGAGCACCTGACATTGCTTTCAATTATAACACTTAAAAATGACGCTGAAAAAAATATACATTTTGTCAACCTATTTAATTAATTTGTCAAATAGTGATCCAGAAAAATCTTATGACTAATCAACATATATTAATAAAGTATTATCACTATATTATATAAAATTATGACGCCAAGTTTTTTTAGCAATTTGCAAGTTTGTTGCATATGTATCATTATAAACTCTATAGTGTTTTATAAACAATAAAATATTTTAAAAGAAACCTTTATATTTTATTACCTAAAGATACTTTCCTCCACTTTTTGAACAGGAATCCCAAATTTTCATTTCGCACTGAGTCCCACAAATTATATAGCCAGCCCTGGATGGGAATCTTGAACCCCCAAGTTAAATTTGGAAGGAGAAAACTTGAAGCCAGAAGGCAATCAGGTTGTTTGAGAAAGTGCCTTTTGCTTTACACATTATTGAACTCACTTCTTTCAGGTTCTCCAAGTTGCTGAGTTATGGGAGTGGTTTTTTTTCCTCCAAGAAGGACATAATAGTTTGTAGACAGAAATATAAGAAGTAGATCTCCAGAAAGGAGTATCTCCTTATCTGTGACCTAACCAAGTATCCTCTTTATCTGTGACCAACCCTTATCACTGCCTGGAATGGTCTTCACACTCAGTGAGTAAAGTCCCATTTTTATTCCATTTTACTATGAATATAGGCTCCTCTTGATCCATCATTTATCATTGATGTTACAGGAGGAATGAAAATTCCAGTTAGGAACTTATCCCAAGAACCCTGTCTCTACTTCTGAAGAGGCCCAAGGATTGATGTGGGATAACCTCAGACACGCTAGCTTGAATGAGGATGTAAAAATGGTCTTGAAGTTCCATGATGCAGAACAATTTCTCCCCACTCCTTGTTGCACACAACCAGTCCTCAATAAATATTTGCTCTGCTGAATAGGACTAGAGAATTTTAGAGCAAGAAAAGCCCTTAGAAATATTTTGGTCCGACTTCATTTTGCAAGACAGAAACTATATTCAAGATGCCAATATGAAACAATTAAATGGTAAATGAGCTGAGTAGAAAGAAACTGGATTTCCTTGTTTCCTCCTTGGCATTCATTCTTGCAGGATCATATTGCTAAGCAAAGAGAAACAGTCTAATAGGAGCCAAGTCACTTTGATCACTGCAGTTTAGGTCTGGGAAAGCCTTGGTACAATCACTTTGACCACGAGAATGGAAAATTCTAAGTTGTGTAAATGTTTGCCACTTAAGGCAGAAAAGAAATTGAGACTGAGTCACTGTTACTCTACCAGCAAATCCACCCATCAATTGCTGGCTTCTGTGGGTGTGTTCCAAACTGATGGTGCCATCCTCAACACCCAGATGTACAGTTAGCCCTCCATATCTGAGAGTTGTTCCTCATCTGTGGGTTCCACCAACTGTGGATTGAAAATATTTGGCAAAAAATGGATGATTGCATTTGTACGGAACATGTACATACTTTTTTCTTCTCATTAAATAATGCAGTATAACAACTATTTATATAACATTTGCACTGTGTTATAAATAATGTAGAGGCGATTAAAATGTACAGGAGGATGTGTGCAGGTTATATGTAAATATCATACCATTTTGTATAAGAAACTCAAGTATTCATGAATTTTGGTATCCATGGAGGATCCTGGAACCAATTCTATATGGATACCAAGGGACGACTGTATTTCTCACTTCCTGAAAATAGCAATGAATATTTTTTATTCCAAGTGAGCATTTCTTGAAGAAAGACATGAACATAATGAGCATCACTCATATACTGTCAGCAAAAAGGATCATTGGATTTGGGACACTAAAGTGAACATTACCTTTATGCAGCTGGCAGTCCATGAATGCTAGCAAAAGCTTTTTCTGGGTTTTGACAATGAGTCAGGCAGTATTCAATGGAGTAATCATAGACCTGGAAATTTTGTCCAGGGGATGACTGCATCTGCACTACAGTTAGTATATGAAATGCTGTGCTCCAGATGAGTGGTCATATTCAGACTACTACATTCAGTTCTGGATAGCATATAACTCAAAAGGATTATTGGTCCTTTTCTAAATATTAAATTCTAAAATATTTTAGAGTATTTGTCTCTAAGAAGAGGGAAATTTGCCTAATGAACTTAAGAGTTCTATTTTATGGGGAATGGATGAGAAAATGGAAGATCCTTAGAATGGATGTTTTTTATATATATATAAACACAAATTATGTATATACACATGGATTTATAGAGTCTTCAATATAGCTGACCTTAAAATTTTTAAGGGTGTGAGATATGTATGGAGCACTAACTTTATTCCTATAACTCAAGTGGACAAGTGAGTACCAATCACAGGAAAGGGGCTTTTCTTCTGGAAATGAGGTGATTTTGGTTTACACAGGACTATTTCTCATAATTCTTTATGGTCAGTTTTTTGGGGTCAGTTTTCTATTCGTACTATTCTTCTAGTAGACACAGGTAGTATTACGGTTTCCCTACATTTATTTTTTTAGAGGTAATCAGAAAATATCAAGCAATTAAAATATATAAGGAAGGGCTTTTGGCAGCGAGAGATAATACTGGAAACTTAAAGAACTGAAGAACTTTATCAATACTATGAGGGAAAGAACATTGTAATAGCTTTTGGGAGAACAATGACAGGGTATTGAATATGAAGTAGCATTGGCCAAGGCAGCTGGAGTCCATGCGATGAGAGTTGGCTCATAACTTAAGGGGAAATGCCACAGAGGATATGAGTCAGTCACTGTATTTGAGGACATGTCATTCATTTTTATATCAGAAAATAAAAGCACCTCAAGAAAAAACTTACACGTGTTACATTTTCTAAATGTTTCTAAATGTTTCCTGAGAATTTATCCTCTTTCTTTCAGCATTTTGAGGAATATAAGACATATCACAATAGGAAGATATTTCTTGAAGTATGTCATCTTCCTCATTGCAAATCTACCCATTCTAAAGGGCAAACTGTTTCCTATTGTTGGAATAGTAATAACCCCTGAAACATATCCCCTGCTCCCTTATAATTTAGATTTTATTTTTTTATTACAATCATTTTTACTGAAGGGAGAGTCCATATTTTGATTGTTGGTACTTTTAATTCCCTGGAAATAGCAGGACCGTGGGCAAGTTCAGACTTGGAGAAGCAGAACCTGAGATAACAGGCACTTAAAATATTGAATAGACTGTTCTTTGGCTTAGATGTACCTTTTAGAAATAATTTTTCTTCATAAAAGACAAATCATGATGATAGATTTAGCTGAAAGGTAAGGTATTAGTTTTTTTTTTTTTTTTGGTTCAGGAGAGTGAATCATAATGCTTTCCTGATTTCAAATATGTAAACTCGGTCCATCACTGAATAAACACCAAGAGCATCTACCTCTTTCCAACTTATTAACAATGACTCGGTAGTCTGCATCAATGTAAATCTTGATCTCTACATTCTTGCTGTGCATTTAATCTTTGAAGACGTAATTTGCTTGGCCTGTTGCTGCTTTAGGGCATCTGAGTCCTTCACAGAGTAAGAGAAAAACATTCAACCAGTGAGTTCGGTAGTTTGGGATGTCACCACAAGAGGGTAGTGCACCTCTGCTGATGCGAAAGATGCGGAGGGGGTTCATCTGGGTGGATTTTGAATGAATAGGCTTATGGCAGAAGCAGAGCCTTTTCTCATTGGTTGAGTAGGCAATGTGAGAAACCACTATGATTATTAGAAAAAGAAAGGACAACTCGATGATAGTAGCTCTTATGTCTGGAGATTGCAGTCGACGACTGATCCTGATTGGGAAGAACAATGGCGACATCCACCCGAGCTTTATTCATGTTCTTGTGGCTGCAGCTGGACTGTGAGTTGAGGGTTTTCGGAAAAGAGTGTATATGAGTGAATTGTCTTTAGAACTCCAAGGAGAAAACTAGCTCTTTCCAGGCTTATCTTAGTTATTATAGAAAAAGAAAATTCTAGAGAGTAATGGCTTAACAAACTTCCTCTTTTCTTTTTTTCTTTCTGCATAGGGGTGAGCAAAGGAGAGAACGTGGAGCAGTATCCTTCTATCCTGAGTGTTCAGGAGGGAGACAACTCTGTTATCAACTGTACTTATTCAGATAGTGCCTCATCCTACTTCCCTTGGTATAAGCAAGAACTTAGAAAAGGTCCTCAGCTCATTATAGACATTCGTTCAAATATGGACAAAAAGCAAGACCAAAGAATTACAGTTCTGATAAATGCTATGGCCAAACATCTCTCCTTGCACATCGCCGACTCCCAGCCTGGAGACTCAGCCGTCTACTTCTGTGCAGCCAGTACACACCGCCTCTCAGGCACCTGCAGCCTGTACCCAAATCTATGAGTGGACCTTAAGCCCCACCTCCTTTCCTTGACAAAGACCTTCAAGGGTAGCATTTGTCTTATTGTTTGTTTGTAAGAGAAAATGAACACATGGACACTAAAAGCATGCTATAAGAAGATTAGGTTTAATATGACTTAGAAAGGGTTAGAAGATTTTGCTGGCTGATTGTTGCTTAATGGACTTTTAAAGGAAATTAGTGATGTTTTATTTTGAAGTTCAGGCTTTAAAGATAACTTAACATTTGCTAGTCAGACTCCTTTCCTATAAGTAGCCTTGCAGTATCACTAACAATCCCTATTATGGAAACTTTTAATTCTTACCTTTCAAAAATTGTATTTTTTTATGGTTATAAAACTTTACATGCCAAATATAGAAAATATGTAAAATATAAACTTATGAAATGTATAATTATGCACCCAAATAATTTATTGCTAATATTTGGTTTACTCTCGTCATAAATTTTTATTGTAATTGAATCCTTATTTTTTTCACTTGATATTGTATCTTATATTGAGCATTTTACATTTCATCGTCTTCTTGAATACCTGCTTTCTAACTAACAGCTGCATGAAAGGTTTTCATAAGTTACAGTTTTATTTTTATTTTCTTTTTCTCTACTTTTGTGGTGAAATTTTACAGTCCTCTCTATCTGCTCTGATGAGTTTCCTATTGAGGAAATGTGACCTGTGTTTTCCTTTAGAACTTAGTAATGATATATATTGTTTGTGTTTGAAGGAAATAAGGATAGGAAATGATTTGAGAATGTGAGCTTCAGATTAGACTTACAGATATATTCTATTTCAAAAATTTGTTTGTATCTGTTTATATATACTCTGTCATAGAATTTAGAAAGAAGTATTGTGTGTTTTAATCACTGCTTAGCTGATGTATCTAGCATAATCTTTTCCGCAAGTTGATAATCGTATATGTTTGGTGAAGAAGGAAGGAAAAAGTGAGTTCATCTATATATTTAAAATTTTAATTTAGACTTTGTGATTGAAATAAAATTATACATTTATTTGCAAATAATAAACTTCTTCGAGTGTATGTCTGATTATTCAAGAATATAATACTTCTTTCCATTTATCTCTGACATTTTGATAAAGCTTTAGAGTTTTAAGATAGTTAAAATTTATTCCTAGACGTTTAATTTTTATTGTTACCTTTGTTATTGGAATCTTTCTTTCTGGAATATGTAGGAAAATTCACATATACATATCAGTCATCTTACCTAACTCTTATTATTAGTGGATAAGGTAGCCTGTTACAAATCTTACAGCTTCATCTTCATGTTTTGACTGAATTAAACATTACTACCACAAGTTGCATTTAGAAAATGTTATTTCTTTTAGTGTTATAGATAACTCAATGAAAAGAGAAGTTGCATAAATAATTTATTCCCTAGTTTTCTCACCTCTGGTCAAGGACAGATTATTTCAAAATTCCTCATATGATTCTTAAGGATGGATGTAATTGGCGATTAGTATAGTGAGAATGATGTTTCTGGGCTGAGGGTTGGCTCTCTTCCCCCCCCTTTAAAGCATTTCAATATATTTAGGAGTACAAATGGGTTTTGGTTACATGGATGCATTGTATAGCGGTGAAGATTTCTGGACTTTAAGTATACCCGTCACTCTCATTAATGCACATTGTATCAATAAGTGATTTTTTTCATTCCTCCCTCAACCCCACTTCTGAGACTTCATCTTCCAAATCTCCAATGCCTATTATACCATTCTATATGCCTTTCCAGTCCCTTAGTTTAGTTCCCACTTATAAGTGCAAACATGCAGTATTTGGTTTTCCATTCCTGTGTTACTTCACTTAGGACGATGGTCTCTAATTCCATCCAAGTTGCTGACAAAAGACATTATTTCATTCTTTTTCATGGCTCAATAGTATTCTACTGGATAAATATAATATCTTCTGACCAGTTGATGGACATTAGGTTGATTCCTCATCTTTACAATTGTGAACTGTACTGCAATAAACATACGAGCATTGTCGTCTTTTTTGTATAATGATATCTTTTCCTTTGGGTAGATACTAAGTAGTGGAATTGGTGAATTGAACGGTAGATCCACTTTTAGTTCCTTGAGAAATCTCCATATCAATCTCCGTAGAGGTTGTACTAGTTGACACTCTCATCAACAGTGTATAAGTATTCCCTTTTCATTGCATCCATGCCATCATCAATTAGTTTTTATTATTTATTTATTTTTTTCAGTTGGGATATAACTCTGTCACCCAGGTTGGAGTGCATGGCATGATCATTGCTCACCACAGCCTTGAACTGCTGGGCTTAGGGAATCTTTCCACCTCAGTCTCCTGAGTAGTTAGGACTACAGGTGTGCACAATCATGTCCTGCTAGTATTTTAATTACTTTTTAGACAGGAGGTGTTGCTATGTTGCCCGGGCTGGTCTTGAACTCCTGGGCTCAAGTAATCCTCCTGTGTTGACTTCTCAAAGTGCTGGGATTATTGGTGTAAGCCACCATGCCTGGCTGTTTTTTGATTTTTTTAAATAATAGCCATTCTGACTGGTGTAAGGTGGTATCTCATTTTGTGTCTGTGTTTTTTTTTTTAGTCATATATATATACATATATATGACTATATATATATATATACATACACACACAACTCTATAATAAATAAATAAATAATTAAAAAATATAATTTATTTAACAATTTATTTACTTATTATAGAGTTGTGAAATACAAGTGAGGATTTACTACATAAGAAGGTTGAATGCTGGCAAAGTTTGGTCATCAGGTGGCCCTCACTCCCCTTGGACCAGGTACTCTTGGTACTTTTTTGTGTTGTTACGTACTCCCCATCCTCCTCCCTCCCTCTCTTCTCTAGCAGTGCCCAGCAACTGCCAATTCTACCTTTGTGCTAAGGTGACTAGTGTTCAGCGCCCACTTATGAGTGCGAACATGTTGTATTCAATTCTTCTTTGTTTCTGCGATAGTTCACTTAGAACTATCCAAGTTGCATAAGAAAGGGATTAGCAGTAGTGGGATACTGCTGGGGTTGGGGGTGACACAACATCAATAAGAGTACCTGATCTCAAACCAGGTAAAGTGGGGATCAAAGGGAGGCCCAAACTTTACCTGTACGATGACCACTTGCATATCTAAGCCTGTATGTATCCTATGTCTTAAAACAAATAAACAAACAAACAACAATCCAAGTTACTGCAAAGACCATGATTTTTGTCCTTCTTTATGGCTGCATAATACTATCATGTATATGTACCACATTTTCTTTATCCAGTTCACTTTTGATGGGCAGCAGTGTCAGTTCCAAGTATTTGCTATTTTGAACAGTGCAGCAATAAACATGCACGTGTAGGTGTCTTTTTTGTAGAGCTTTGTATGTTCCTCTGGGTATATTTCCAGGAGAGGGATTGCTAGATTGCATGGAAGATCAATTTTTAGTTCTTTTAGAAATCACCACATTGCTTTTATGAAGGTTGAGCCAGATTATATTTCCACCAACAGTGTGGGAGCGGTCCCTTTTCTTCACAGTTGCATCAGCACCTGTTGGTTTTTGATTTATTGATGACAGTTATCATTACCAGAGTTAGGAGGTACCTCACAGTAGTTTTGATTTGCATTTCTCTGACGATTAGTGAGGCTGAGCATTTTTTCATGTGTCTATTTGCTGCTTGTATGTCATCTTTTGAGAAGTGTCTGCTCATCCTTTTGCCTACTTTTTAGTGGAGTTTTTTTTTCTTTCACTTTGTTTAAAATCCTTGTAGCTCTTGAATATTAGGACTTTGTCAGATGTGTAGCTGGCAAACAGTTTTTCCCATTCTGTGGGTTGTCTCTTTATTTTCTTGATGGTTTCTTTTGCTATGCAAAAGCTTTTCGGTTTGACAAGGTTCCACCTGTCTTTCTTAGCTTTTGTAGTAGTCGCTTTTGGGGACTTGGTCATGAATTCATTGTCTACTCCAATGTCCAGAATGGTGTTTCCTATGTTTTCTTTTAGAATTCTTATAGTTTGAGTATGTGTAAGTCTTTGATCCATTTTGAGTTGATTTTTGTATATGGTGATAGGTAGGGGTTCAGTTTCATTCTTCTGCATATGGTTAGCCAGTTTTGCCAGTATCACTTGCTAAATATGGTCTCCTTTCCCCAATAATTGTTACTGGTGACTTTGTTGAAGATGAGTTGGTTGAGAGACCGTGTTTTTACTTCTGGAATCTCTGTCCTGTTCCATTGGTCTATGTGCCTATTCCTGTACCAATACCATGCCACCTTGGTTTCTGTAGCCTTGTAATAAAGTTCAAAGGCTGGAGGTGTGATATCTCCCACTTTCTTCCTTTTGCTGAGGGTTATCAAGGATGACACAAACAAATGGAAAAACATGCCATGTTCATGGACTGGAAGAAATAATATTGTCAAGGTGTCCATTCTACCAAAGGGAGTCTATAGATTCAATGCAATACTCATCAAGTTACCAGCATAATTTTTCACAGACCTGGAAATGACAATACAGAAATTCATATGGAAACAAAAAAGAGCATGAATAACCAAATCATTGTTTTAATTTGTATTTTCCTGATGATTAGTAATGCTAAGCATTTTTTTAAATGTGTTTGTTGGCCATTTGTATATATTCTTTTGAGAGATTACTGTTCATGTCATTTGCCCATGTTTTAATTTTTTTCTTGTTGATTTGTTTGCATATTCTGGATTTTAGTAATTTGTCATATGTATAGTTTGCTAATATCTTCTTGTATTCTGTAAGTTGTTTATGCAGTCTGCTGATTTTTTATTTTGCTGTGCAGAAGATTTTTAGTTTAATTAAGTCCCATTTATTTATTTATTTTTGTTTTTGTTGCATTAGCTTTTGGGGTCTTAGTTATAAATTCTTTTGCTAGAGTATTTGGCTGTTCTCATAGGGGAAGCCATTAGGTCAACTTAGGGTTGGAACATCTGAACAAAGAAGGTCAGTATTGTAGCATGATACCTCAACTGGCTCTTGTTATTTCCCTCCCTATGCAACTAGCTCTGTTCACTTTAGAAGCAAGTTGACTCTTGATTGGTCTGTTACCTCCAAGACTGATAACAGAGTGAGAGGGCTGACTGATTTATATTGTATTGGTGTAGTTCTTCCTAAATCTAAGTTAGAAGAGAGGGCTTAATTTCTATAATTTTAACCGCTTTATCTTACTTAGGTGACAATTTTTTCAACAGGAAAAAAACTTCAATACTGTCAGTATACAGCTCAGATCTAGACACATTCAAGCTTTAAGCTTCACTGAGGTAGGTGTATTTAAGTTTCATCTTGGTTTCCTATTGTCTCTTAACTAATTACTACAAACTTGGTGGCTTTAAACCACAGAAACATTTTCTCTCATTGTTCTGGAGGCTTGAAGTTCAAATCAGTTTCACTGATATTAATCGGTTTCACCTGAAATCAAGGTGTCACCAGGGTTGTACCCCCTCCAGAGGCTTGCCTCTTCCAGCTTTGGCAGCCTCCAGCATTTCTTAGCTTGTGGGTGTCACTCTGATCTCTGCTTCTATAGTCACATTGACTTCTGTTCTTGGATTGTCAAATCTCCCTCTAATAAGCATATGCGTGATTGCCTTCAAGGTCTTTATAACCCAGGATAAACTACAATCTCAGGATCTTTTCCCTAGTCATATCTGCAAAGTCTTTTTGTTGTTGTTGTTGTTGTAAAGAATAACATTCATGGATTCTAGGGATTAGGACTTGGTTTTTTCCCCCAGCCATTATTTTGCCCACCACAGTTGGCATGGATGGTGCTTTTCTTTTATAAGTTGAGAAAATAATATATGTATTAGACAGAGTTTGGTCAGGAAAATAAACAGCACATCAATTACTTACTTCTCTGAGTGTTTTAAACTTGCATTTTAAAACTATATAAAAAAATGAACTCTTTTTGGTATGTAGTTCAATCTGTGCATTTTGAATTTTATTTTATTTTTTCCTTATTTATTTATTTTTTATTTTAAAAATATAGGGTAAAATTCAGGATTAGATAGGTGGTCATCGTACAGATAAAGTTTGGGCCTTTCATTGGTCCACACTTCACCTAGTTTGAGATCAGGTATTCTTATTGATGTTATGTGCTCCCCCTTCCCTCACCTGGCAGCATCCTGCTACTGCCAAACACTTTCTTATAGGGTTATGATAAATGTTCAGGGTCTGCTTATGAGTGAGAACATGTGGTACTCAGTTCTTTGTTTCTGTGATAGATTACTGAGTATGATAGACTATAAATTCCTCCAAGTTGCTGCGAAGTCCATAACATTGTCTTTCTTTATGGCTGCATAATAATCCATCATGTATATATACCAAATTGTTTTATTCGGTCTACTTAGTCTTGGTGAATGATTTTGAGATGTGTTGTTGATTCCAATTTTCTAGAATCCTGTTGAGAATTTTTGCATCTGTGTTCATCAAGGATATTGGTTTGTAGCTCTCTTCCTTTGTAGGATCTTTACATGGTTTGAATATCAGTGTGATATTAGTTTCATAAAGTGATTTGGGGAGAGTTCTGTCCTTCTTGATTGCCTGAAATACTTTCAATAGTATTGGTATTAGCACCTCCGTGCATGTTTTGTAGAATTCTATTGGAAAGTTTTCTGGTCCAAGGCTTTTTTTTTTTTTTTTTTTTTTTTGGTAGGTAGTTTTCTTATGATGGACTCAATTTCCTAGGTTGTTACTGGTCTATTTAGGGTATCAATTTCTTTTTGTTTCAAACTTGAGAAGTTTTGTGATGTCAGAAAGTCCTCCATTTCATTTAGGTTTTTGAGTTTGTTTCCATAAAGATGTACATAGTAATCTCTGATAATCTTTTGCATTTCTTTGAGGTCAGTTGTGACTTGATCTTTTGTGTTTCTGATTTTGTTTATTTGGGATTTTTCTCTTTTTTCCTTGGTCAATCTGGCTAGGGATCCATCAATCTTGTTTATCCTTTCAAAGAATCAGTTTTTGGTTTCATAGACTTTTTTTCTATGTTATTTTTATCTTCTATGTCCCATATTTGAACTTTTACTTTGGTGACCTGGATTCTTCTGCTGAAGTTAGGGTATTGGCCATTTTATTTTTCCAGCTTCCTTAGGTGATTTTTAAGGCTGTTAATTTGTGATCTTTCCATTTTCTTGATGTGCACTCATACAGATATTAATTCCCCTCTTAGTACTGTTTTCATGGCATCCCAGAGGTTTTGGTAAGATGTTCCTTTGTTTTAATTTGTTTCAAGGAGACTTTTAATTTCTGTATTGATTTCTGTGTTGACCAGGAGTTGTTCAGCATCATGCTGTTTAGTGTCCATGTCTTTGTGTGTTTTGGGGGAATTTTGTGAGTGTTAATATTTATTTTTATTCCACTGTGGTCTGAGAAGATGCATGGCAGTGTTTCCATCTTGTGAAATTTGTCTATGCTTGATTTATGGCCAAGGATGTGTTTGATCTTGGATCATGTTCCATGTGGTGATGAGTAGAATGCATATTCTGTGGTTGTTGGGTGGAGTATTCTGTAGGTATCTATTCAGTCCATTTGGTTAAGTGTCAAGTTAGGGTTCTGGATCTTCTTGTTGATATTTTGCCTCAATGATCTGTCTAGGCTCGTTAGTGGGATATTTAAGTCCCCAGCTATGATAGTGTTATAGTCAATATCTTTTTTTAGTTTACTTAGTAGCTGTTTTACAAAAGTTGTGCTCCCGTGTGGAGTGCATGTAAGTTTAGGATAGATATTTCTTGTTGATGGACTGAGTGTTTTATCATTATGTAGTATCCTTCTGTTTCTTTTAAAATTTTTCATAGTTTAAAGATTGTTTTGTCTGATGTTAAGATCTCAACTTCTGCCTTCTTTTGTGTTCCATTTGCATGAAAATTTCTTTTCTGTACTTTAACTTTGAGTCCGTGAGAGGCCTTTATATTGAGGTGTGTTTCTTGGAGACAGTAAATTGTTGGGTTATATTTTTTTAGTCCGGTTTTCAATTCTATGTCTTTTCAGTGGTGCATTTAGTCCACTCATGTTCTGGCTGGTTATTGAGATGTGAGAGTTTATCCTATCATGAGGCTTTTATAGAGTTATTTGTTGTTGCTGCTGTTTGCTTGTTTATTTGCTTGTTGGTTTTCTTTTGATTTTTGGGTTGACATATGTGTGTGTTTTAAATTTTGCAGTCATGATGCATGCTGTGTTGATTCTGTTTTCCTGTATTCTTGGGAAGAGCGCGGTTATTCTTTTTTTCTTTTTTCTGTGCTTAATCACTTCTTAAGTATCTCTTGTAGAGCTAGTCTGGAGGCAGCATAAACTTTTAGGGATTGAATGTCTGGGAAGGATTGTAGTTCTCCATCACTGATGAAGCTTAGCTGGGTAGGAAAGTTCTGATTGGAATTGTTTATCAATGAGAACTTTTGAGGCATGTCTGTTCAGGCCCTTTTCCTGTTTTTAAAGAATGATATTTGCTTTCTTGCTGTTGCATTTTGTGGGTTTCTAATATGTTTCAAATATTGACCCAGTATCACATGTATGATTTGCAAATATTTTCTCCCAATCAGTGAGTTGTCTCTTTACTCTGTTAATTGTTTCTTTTGCTCTTCAAAAATTTTTAACTTGATGCAATCCCATTTGTCTACTTTTGCTTTTGTTGCCTATGCTTTCTGGAGTTTTATCTAAGAAATCAATGTCCAGATCAATGTCATGGAATTCCCCCTTTATGTTTTCTTCTAGTATCTTCATAGTTTTAGGTTTTAAATTTAAGTGTTTTATTCATTTTGAGCTGATTTTTGTATATGGTATAAGATAAGGGTAAAATCTTATTTTTCTTCCTGAGGATATTCAGTTTTCTCATCCCATTTACTGAAGAGACTGTCCTTTCCACATTGTGTGCTCTTGGCACCTTTGTCAAAAATCAATTGACCACAAATACTTGAGTTTATTATTGGGCTTTTAATCCTGTTTCAGTGGTTGAGGTGTTTGTTTTAATAGCAGTACCATGGTGTTTTGAGTATAATAGCTTTATTTTGTGTATATATATATATATATATATATATACATTTTTTTTTTTTTTTTTTTTTTTTTTTTTTTTTGAGTTGGAGTCTCACTCTGTCGCCCAGACTGGAGTGCAGTGGCCGCTCCCGGCCACCGCAGCCTCGACCTGCTGGGCTCCGGCGATCCTTCTGCCTCAGCCTTCTGAGTAGCCGGAATTACAGGCACACGCTACCACGCCCGGCTAATTTTTGGTTTATTGTAGAGATGAGGTCTCGCCTGCCCAGGAGGGTCTCGAACCTGCGGACTCAGGCAATCCACTCACCTCAGCCTCCCAAAGGCGTGGGATTACAGGCTGAGCCACCGAGCCCAGTTTATAATATATTTTGAAATCAGGAGCATATGAAGTCTCTAGCAGCATTTTAGTCAAGGATGCTTTGGCTAGTCAAGGTCTTTTCTGGTTTCACACAAATTTTAGAATTGTTTCTTCATTTTACTTCTGTGAAAAATGACATTGAAATTTTAATGGTAATTGCATTGAATTTATAGATAGTGTTGGGCAGTGTGGACATTTTAACAATATTAATACTTTAAATACATGAACATGGAATATCTTTTCATTTATGTCTTCAATTTTTTTCACCAGTATTTTATAGCTTTCAGGGTATTGATTTTTTGCCTTCCTTGTTATACAAGTATTTTCTCCCAATTATTCTATTTTTTTGTTATTGCGAATGGGATTGTTTTCTTGCTTTCTTTTTCAGATAGTTTGTTGTTAGGGTAAAGAAATGTTACAGATTTTTGTATGGTGATTTTGTAATCTGAAACTCTACTAAATTTGTTTATCAATTCTAACAGTTTTTTTTTTTTAATCTCCCTTTATTTTTTTGAGGAACAGGATTACTAGGTTTGGTGTTCTTTGCTGGTAGTTCCCCCCCCCCAGCTTTGTGGATATGTCACCCCACTCCCTTTTGACCTCCAAGTTTCTGTTGAAAAATCCACAGACAGTCTTTTGGAGTCTCCTTGTATGTAATAAGTTGCTTCTCCTTTGAAGTTTTCAGTATATTCTCTTTGTATTTAACTTTTGACAATTTGATGATAAAGTGTTTTGGTGTGGGTCTTTTCAATTTATAAAATTCATTGAATTTCCTGGACCCACATTTCTAATTTTTTCTCCAGACTTGTGAATTTTTCTGCCATTATTTCTTTGAATATATTTTTTGTACCTTTCTTTTCTTTCTTTTTTTTTTTTTTTGGTGCTTTAATAATGAATACTTTATTCTGCTTGATGTTGACCTGCAAGTGCCTTAGGCTGTCTTCACTCCAATATTAGGGATCAAATCTCAACATGAGATTTAAAGGGACTGATAGCCAAACCATATGATTCCCTCCCTGTGTTATGATCAGGTAAGTGAGAAGAAGTCATGCCAGCAAGCTGAGTCTAATTAATTATGAGTTATTTATTAATGTGTGGGTCAAGAGCAGGCAAATGCCGGAAAAAAACTCTTGACAAACTAATGCAGTTTGTGACAAGCTTTTATAGGTAAAATTTGCAGTGTTGGCTGCATAGCAACTTAGTGACCATAGCAACCATTAACTAACAACTTGGCAACCAAAATGGGAACTTTTGATTGTTAGGGAGTTTTGATTAATTTTATGTCCCAGGTATAGCTGGTGACCAGAAAGTCCCTGGAGTTCTGTCAACAAGATATAGTTTAAAGCAGTTACATAGAGACAAGGTAGAAGAATCGTTATACAATGAAGTTACATTGGTTAGGTCACTAACAAAATATAAGAACAAAATATGAAGATGTAACAATGGGGTTTTGCAAAGTGTAACATTTGATTTCAGTTAACAAAGCATCCAATACATACAATACATAGAACTTATGACTAAGGAGTTTTGTAACAGTCAGCAGGAAACCATCAGCACGACCTGCCCAAAAGGGACAAAGCTGGGGGTCTGTGATCATGGGAATGCTACAGTAATCACACGTAGACATTGAGGAGTGATTCTTAGGTCAGGCAGGGACCTAAGATGGAAGTTTTAAACAAAATGGAGTAAGTTGGTTGATACTATTATTTTGTGAGCAATTTGATTTTATTAACTGATTTAGCACATTTCACCTGGTCCCTCAATGTCATGTTCTCCTCACATTGCAAAATACAATCATCTCTTCCCAAAAGTCCCTAAAAGTCAACTCATTCTGACATGAACTCAAAAGTCCCATCTGATACCCAAGGCAAGTTCCTCCTGACTGTGAACTTATAGAATAAGAAACAAGCTATTCATTTATCATAATACTGAAAGAAAGGGATTGGCAGTAGTGGGACACTGCCTGGGGAGGGAAGGGGGGATGTAACATCAGTAAGGGTAACTGATCCCAAAACCATATGAAGTGAGGACCAATGGGAGGCCCTAACTTCACTTGTACAATGACCACTTTTGTACCTAATCCTGAACTGTACTCCACATCTTTAAAATATAAAAAATAAACAAACTTAAAAAATAAGTTATTTACTTCCAATATACAATGGTGGTACAGGCGTTGGATATATATTTCCACTGTACAAGATAGAAAATTTTTTGACCCTCTCCCCTCATCACTAAACTTCCAATGCCCACTGTACCATTCCACATGCCTTTGTGGTCCCCTAGTTTAGCTTCTACTTTTAAGTCAGAACATGTGGTATTTGGTTTTCTGTTCCTGTGTTACTTCACTTAGGATGATGGTCTTCAACTGTGCTCCCCTGATGTGGTGCACTCTGCTTTTCCCTGGGAGTGGCAACGCATGAGGGCTCAACTACTGAGAGTCCTGCTGCTCTTCTAGGACTAACTGCCCTGTGGGGCTGTCACAATTTAGGCTGGTGCTGGAGAATGTCTGCAAGGGACCTGGGGGAATAAAGGTACAAGGATTGGAGATCCCCATGTAGAATAAAGTCTTACAATTGGGATGCACCCAGTGTGGCATCAGCTGCTGCAACTCTGTTCCTGGGGGGTAAGGAGAGAGACCCTGTGTAATCTGTAGTACAGTGTAATGCTCTCAAGAAGTCTGACAACTGCAGCCCACTCCAGCACTTGGGATCTTGAGGACAGAGAAGCTCTCCTTGAGTTTGAGTACCAGCAGTCTGCTGTGAAGACTAAAGAAACTTGAAGCACTCCTATCTACCCTTTCCATGGAATACTAAGTCTCTTAGGATTTGATCTCTGCCAGTTTCATGCTTCTTTTTTTGTGTGTGTCATAGACTATTCCAATGAACTCTTGACAGGCTCCAGGACACTCCCTTTAACACTCCACTTGGGGTTTGCTTATTTACCTGTAGTTTCTTTTCTTCTGAGGAGAAGAATTGGTCGCTGATGTCTCTGGAGGATCCCCTGGAGAAGCTCTCCGATGTCTCAAATTATGGACTAGTCCACAAGATGTGTGGCAACATGGGCTTTACGCTTAGCTTCTTAAAGGGGGAAAATGTTGGGTAGAGCTGGACCAGGCTGACCAGTCTTCTGGTTTCCCAGTGGCAGGTGCAAATACTAGTTGTGATTGCTGGCAGAGGAGTGGTAGATGCTATAGGATTTCCTTGGTTGTATACAGCCATAGTGGGTGGCTTTCTCAATTGCCAGCTGTGGCAGTGCTGTACTGGGTACATGCATAGCTCAAGGTCTTCTGAGTAGCAGAGGTCATGTGGATAATGGTGTTAACTGAGATCTGGCAGCAGAACTTCCCAAGCACTGTGTTATTGTGTTAGTAGATGTTGTAATGGGCTGTGCCAGTTGACTTCTGACCAGGAGATGGTGCTTGAAGAAAAGAGCTTGCTGCAGTGGACTATGGGCTTTCTGTTTGTCCTGTGTTCCCCCAAGGAAGTGCTCAGATGTTACAGGTGATGTGCGGGAATATGAGACTTCCAAAATTCCCCGCCTGTATTTGTCTTTCAAGCCAGGTGGAGAGGAAAAGCCAGTTGGGAGGGCGACTGTGTCAAAAGGTACGCAAGTGGTGACCTTAGTAAGAATTGGAAGGGAGACCTTGGCCACTGGGCTAATGTTCCAGGGATGATCACAACAGCCTCTGTGCTCAATACAGAGTTCAGGTGGGGAGGGAGGCATTGCCAGTGGCAGTGAGACCCACCCAACTCCCATGCCTTTGACATAGGTAGTCTGTGCTCAGAATGCAAAACTGCACCAAGCCATAAGTCCTTCCACCACAATCTGGCCTAGACAGAAACTGCCATAGCAGCTGCAAAATTTGCCCCTGGAGCAAATGAAAGTGTACAGTCTTCTCAATGTTTCCTTGACCTAGCAGCAGGCAGCAGGATATCGCCCACTGGGGTTGGGATCATGTAATAGCATGACTGAAGCCACTCAGGGCTTGAATGTCTGCAAAGCTTCATGTAGTTTCTGGCAGCACATTGCCAGGCATTATTTAGGCAGTTTCTGTGAGGATTTAGGGGCTGTTAAAATCCATGGCAGGAGAGCAGAAACCCAGGGTTCCCTCATTCACCCTTTCCCCACATCTGGAAGCTGCTTGTGGTCTGTGTCAGTGAGTGGTCAAAGAGGCTGCCTGGCTCCATCCTAGGCCTTCCAATTTCTGACTTTTTTGCTCACCGTGGGTCCTATCACTTCTCTGGTGAGTTCTGGGTTGTGTCCTTAGTTGTTCTGCTTTGAGTACTTAGCTTCTTTCCTTATTTTGGTTGCTCTCTGTGAAACAGATGAATGCATACTAGCTGCTTCTAGTCGGCCATCTTGAACTTCTCTCCAAGGTTAATTTGATTGAACAAAATTTTCTTTTGCATTATTAATTGGGGAACAGTTATTTGAGTTTTTTCAGGAATTAACATTGAATGACATATGTAAAAAGAATTCCTTTTGCATATAAGTTTGTTGCACGAGCACTGGCTTTGTAGAGCTGAATTATAGAATTAGAGTGGTTATTGCCTCAAGGGAATCCTATACTTAAGCAAGTTATTTCTTATTAGTAAGAGAACAAAGTAGAATAAATTAGAAATATACAACATTCTACCATTAATGTGGAAAAAATGCTACCAAAGTATAAAAACAAAAAAATGCAAAAGAGAATATGGCAATAAGTCATTTAAATAATCCAGAGAATTACATTTTACTAGTCTTGGATGGACTGTCTATGCAATTATGTTTGTTTCAAGGATCTTGGGCCAGCACTCATCTTCTGTGGATGGTCCACTTCTGAAAGATTCTCAAGAACCCAAGTTTAACATCTTTAACGTAAATAACTATTTATTCCCTGTCATTTAAATACCATGCCATACTAGTTGGTAGACACGTAACCAAGGATCAATTTATTATACTTTATCAGCTATATTAAGTAATAAGTAGTACCTAATAAGGTCAATTCTACAAGGGTCAAAGGCAATCTTCAGCTGGAATTTTTTCAGAATACCAAGTCAACCATGTTTAGGTCATTTGAAGACTGGTTAAATGAAAGGCCAGGAAAGAAAACTTGCACCTGTTGTTGAAAGGACTGAATAACTTTTTTTTTTTTTTTAAATCTTGTTAAGTTTGTGAAAGAATAGAACATGTGTGTTTCAGGACATTGTGAGTAATATGAGCCTACTAGTGACCAGTTCATAGAGAGACAACACATGACTTTATGAGGGAGAAAAATGCAGGGCTATGAGATCTAAGGATAATAATGATTATGTCATGAGAGCTCAAGAAGGCCTAATACAGTAGTTAATTTTAATTTGAATATTTCATTTGTTGTTTTCACATTTTTAGAAGAAAAGGAGGTGTCAACAAAAGTGAGGTTTCTGAGTGAGGAAAAAATATTACAGGACTGTTTCCAGAAAGAATGTGTTTCCTATATATAGATCATTGGAAATGTCACAAATAGGAAACACAAAATTAAATAGATTTTTTTGCCATTGTGAGTGCTGTATTTTATAATACTTACAGGAGAGTACTTCAACCCATGTAGAAAAAAATACTACTGCTAATAAATACTTATAACTGACATGGAAAATAATGTGCAAAATCTTTTGGGAAATACTTTAAGAAATGTTCCTTTAGACAGTGATTTAGTTCATAGCCTACCTGTGCAGTTTTTATGGGATTTTGCTGGTTTCAAGAAAAGCACGAATTGGACATACTCCCATCTAGCCTAGAAAAATTTTCCCATAAATGTTTGTTTAATATGGCAGTCAGTATGTCCCTACTGTGATCAGTTGTCTCTGGGGGATTTTAGCAAGTGTTCATTAGGTATAATTTGGTCCCAACAGGTAGCTTTTCTGGCTTTGGCATGTGCTATCCTTATTGGTTAAACAAATCAATCATTTTTTGTGTTTTTTAAATAAAACTGAGAGCCAAATTTTCTGCATAGAAAAATTCTTCAATAGATTTATTATAGAAATTCTCTAGTAGATTATTGACATGAATTTGTCTTTATGTTCTATAAGAGATCCTTCCATAAGGACTTTAGTCAGAAAGGCAAGTTTAGTATGTTAAGTAACATCACTAGTGCATGGTCTTTAATATTCACACACACACAAAATTTATCAGAAACTGTGATGCTAGGATCAGCTGTCCAGGGAAGGTGTATGGTGTAACCTAGGATACATTCTTTTCAGATCTGGGCAGGCACAATACAGTGGCACCCTGTGGCTCATTTGGGGTCTTAATTGAGGTAATCAAAGTATAAATTCAAGGGTTTTATAGCCTAATGACCAATCTCTGGTGTCTAATCTGGCCTGTATAAACAAAGATGAGCTGTTAAAACTCAATAGAAAAGATAAGGAGACCTTTATGACGGGACTCAGTGCTTTGAGGCTTCATTCTAAATTCTTCAGTTAAAAAGAGAATTTTTTTTCCTGCTGATTAACTCTAAGATAGGCAACTGGAAAGACATTGAAAATGAGGAGGAATATCATTATATCAACATACAGGTGGACATATCTGCAGTGGTTATCTCAAACAGGTTTGTCTTCTTGTCATAAAGAAACAACATCCATAGCTGTAAGGACACATGATTATTATATCTTGCATTGTCTCCATAATCTACACGTAGTATTTTTATTTTTAAAATTTCTTAAAATAAAACATTTAATTAAGGGTCCATAATAGTTGTGTATACATGTAGAGTTTTTTTTTTTTTTGAGTTGGAGTCTCACTCTGTCACCCAGACTGGAGTGCAGTGGCCGCTCCCAGCCACCGCAGCCTCCACCTGCTGGGCTTCGGGGATCCTTCCGCCTCAGCCTTCCAAGTAGCTGGAACTACAGGAGCACGCTACCACATCCGGCTAATTTTTGATTTATTGTAGAGATGAGGCCTCGTCAAGTTGCCCAGGTGGGTCTCAGACCCGTGGGCTCAGGCAATTTACTCACCTCAGCCTCCCAAGGCGCGGGATTACAGGCTGAGCCACCGAGCCCGGCCAAGTAGAGTTTTAAAATAAGTGCCAACTTCCCAGTTCCATCAGAGATACAATGAAGGAACATAGCAGCTGGTCGAATTATCTACTTTCCTTTCCATACACCTGTGTTTATTTTCAGATTTAATTGTTTTCACATTCCCAGTTGTTTAATCCAAAAGGAAGTTTGTGTTGGGTGAGATTCATAGCCAATACGAGGAGAAGTCTGACATGAGACGCACCAACTGACTTCACCAGGAAGCCTCTATTTCCTGTTCTAGGGCAGTAGCAGCGGCACATAACCCAGTAATTCTTCTCTCACCCTGTCAGACTCACCTCACAGAGAAGAACCTTGAAACTGAAAAAGAATAAGATATTTTCCATCAAGAGGTAGATCTCAAACATGTTGCTCTACGGTTTACTGAAGATGGTTATAGCTTCACTGTGGCTCGGTAGGGATAACCCAGTGGGAATGGTCTTCCTCTATGACCTGTGGGCTGGGGATGCAGAAAAGTGTCTTCTGGGGACATTGGGAAGGAGGAGCAGCAGGGTATAAAATTCATTTTCTTTGTTCCACATCACTGATCCCCAAGCCTTCTATCTTTTTTTTCCTTCAGGATCTGGCATTGGTCAGAAGGTAACTCAAGCCCAGCCAGCAATGTTGGTGCAGGAGAAGGAGACTTTGACTCTGGACTGTACATATGACACCAGTGCTGGAGATTATAGTCTATTCTGGTACAAGCAGCCTAGCAGTGGGGAGATAATTTTCCTTATTCATCAGGATTCTTATAACCAACAAAATGCAACAGCAAGTCGCTATTCATTGAATTTCCAGAAGGCAAGCAAATCCATCAGCCTTGTCATCTCAGCTTCACAATTGGGGGACACAGCAATGTATTTCTGTGCACTGAGAGAGGCCACAGTGAGAGGTTTGCTGGAGGGAGATGTACAAAAACCCCAGGGGTCTGCTTGACACATTCACCTGATGTAGATACCTGTGTAGGGAACACTATCACAGACAGGAAGTGGCTAGACCTGTGGTAGCACAAATATATTGTTGCTGGGAAAACACTCAAAGAAAATACCTCTCTAAATTCACAGACCATGACCAGAGTTGTCTTTCTGTAAAACATTTTATCCCTGGATGTTTGGTGTGAGGCTAGACATATAGAATTTTTGGCTTGGGATTAAAGAGAAAGAACAGCCACAATGAACAAGTTGCCTCTTAGTCATTATATTGAGTTAGAAGAATTGGCTAAGGAAGTTCAGAAGTGTCTGACTGAAATATTAGTAAAAATCTGTGTGAATTGTTAGATTTTCAGATTAATTTAACCAATAAATATTTGAGTACATATTATGTGACAGGCATTTTCTTAAATAAGGAAGGCCTTGACAACTCTCTGCAGGTTTTATTTTATTTTTTAAAATATGTCTAATGAAGTAATATGATTTTTTTTTGTGATGAGTGAATGGTACTCACATTTTCTTTCTAAAGAAAGAAAGGTTCCGCAGATCAGCTCTTGCTTCAACAGTGTGCCTAGTGTGTGACAAAAATCTGTGCTGAGCTTATTTCATCTTAGTAACGCTCCCAGCATGAAACAGTTCAATTTCTTTTCTTTCTTTCTTTTTTTGCTACCAAAAGCTTTATTTTCATTTGGTCCAGGGTTTGGGAGAGGGCTCCAGGGTGGTTAAAACGCTGCATAGTGGTGGGAGGGGGAGGCTCAGGCAGAAGAAGCCCTGATACTTTGAGAGGGTCCCTCAGAGGCCGCTGGGCTTCTAGTAGAGCTTGAGGGTGTCTTTGGAAGAGATACTCGTCCAGACCAGGCTCGGGTCTGGCTGGCCTGTGAAGTTTGGTCAGGTGGTCGCCCATCTTCTTGATGAGTTTCACTTCCTCATCTAGGAAGTGATTCTCCAGGAAGTCATAGAGATGGGGGACTGTGGATGCCAGGGCATGAAGGCTCAAAAGGGCTTGGTTCAGGCTCTTCTCCAAGGTCATGGCAGCTTCCCTGGCATCCAGGGCTTTACCCCACTCATCTTGAAAGGGCTTCTGGATATATTGGAAGAGGGCGCCGCTGCCGCGCTGGTTTTGCATCTTCAAGAGACGCTGGGTGTCCTCAGCTTCTCTTCCACCAATTCGCGGAAGAAGTGGCCCATGTCTTCCAGAGCCACATTGTCGTGGTCACGTTCGAAATAGTAGCCCAGAGAGAGGTAGGTGTAGAAAGCCCGCAGATGCAAATTGACCATGCGGTTGACGGCTGCCTCCACCTTGGTGCAATAATTCTGGTGAGCCTGGGAGCTCATGGTTGGTTGGCAAGAAGAAGCTAACCGCAGAAACGGTGGTTGCTATCCCAGAAACAGGAGGTGGCTGAGAAGGTGGTCTTGGAGGTTGCAGGTGCAGAGGAGATGGGAGGGCAATGGGAGGCCGGAAGAAATGGGGTCCCCGGTTCTGTTCCATCCAAATACTGTTGAAGCAAGAGCTGATCTGCGGAATCTCCGAAGGCACTGCCAAAATAGCTCAATTTCATACTGTAAGTGTACGTTATAGCCCCATCACCAGACTTATTCATAAAATGTTCAGAAACTACTGGCTTTTAGATGAAAGTGTGGGGAATCTATTCACAGATCCACAAATCTCTTCATGGGTGTGTAAAGAAGACAACATTTCCCAAAACGCATCATCATCTTCTTAATATATTAAATTCTCCCTTTCCAATAATATGTTCCTAATGCTTTGCTGAGTTCCACCAATCTATTCGTTTTATTGTATGCCAACTCAGAAGGTAGTCTTAAGTAAAATTTCTTACTTGTTAGAGTAAACCACACTTTATGAGTGCTCTTTTTTCAATAATTTTAAAAGTAATTCTTAAACATTTATTTTTCAATATTTTGAGTATATGCTCAATTATTTTTCAATTCTGAGTGGTGTAAGGCCAGAATGAACTGTCTGGATCATATGATAATTTTATTTTTACATTTTAAAGGAACTACCGAGCTGTTTTCCACAGTGGCTGCTACACCATTTTGCATTCTTACAATTAGTGCCCAAGATTTTCAGTTTCTCCACATTCTTATTAGCACTACCAACTTTTTGTTTTCTTTTTCTTTTTCTTTATTTTTATTTTCTTTCTTTCTTTCTTTCTTTTGAGTTGGAGCCTCACTCTGTCGCCCAGACTGGAGTGCAGTGGCCGCTCCCAGCCACCGCAGCCTCGACTTGCTGAGTCCGGCGATCCTTCCGCCTCAGCCTTCCAAGTAGCTGGAACTACAGGCGCGTGCTACCACGCCCGGCTAATTTTTTGATTTATTGTAGAGATGAGGTCTTGCCTGCCCAGGCGGGTTTCAAACCCCGCGGGTTCAGGCAATCCACTCACCTCAGCCTGTTTTCTTTTTTAAAAAGTATTCACCCATCCTAATGGGTGTGATTTCTTGTGGTTTGGATTAACATTTTTCTATTAATTAATGAGATTGAACATCTGTTCATGTGCTTACTGGCCATTTGTATATCTTCTTTGGAGAAATGCCTATTCAAGTTCTTTGCCCATTTTTAAACTGGATTGTTGGTTTTTTTTTTTTTGTAAAATTTAAGACTTTATATATTCTAGATATTATTCCCTTATCAGATATATAATTAGCAAATATTTTCCCCCATTCCATGGGTTGTCTTTTCACCTTGTTGAATGTACTTTTTTGATGCACAGAAATTTTAAATTGGGATGTGGTTAAATTTTTTCTAATTTTTCTTTTGCTTCCTTTGCATGGTGTCATATCCAATAAATTATTGTCAAATTCAATGTCATGAGCTTTTCCTCTATGTTTTATTCTAAGAGTTTATAGTTTTGACTTTTACATTTAGGTTTATGATCTTTTGGAATTTTTGTATATGATGTAAGATAAGGGCCCAGTTTCACTCTTTTGCACGTGGTTCTCCAGTTTTCTCAGCACCATATGCTGAAAAGATTTTTTTTTTCGCCATTGGATGGTCTTGGGATCCTTGTCCAAAATTACTTGTCCATATATGGGAGAGTTCAGTTTTGAGTTTTCTATTATATTTCATTGGTAAGTGTGTCTAGTACCACATTGCTAGTACTATTAGTACCACATTGTTTTATGCTAGTACCACTTTGTTTTGCTACATTACTGTAGTGTTGTAATCGGTTTTAAAATTAGAAAGTGTGAGACATTCCAACTTTGTTCTTCTTTTTCAAAATTATTTTGGCTATTCTGGGTACCTAAGATGCCATAAGAATTTTTGAATGAATTTTTGTATTACTGCAAAACATCACTGAGATTGCATTGAATACCACTGAATATGTAGATTACTTTGTTTAGGATTGACATTTTAATAATATTAACTGCTCCAATACATGGACACAGATGTCTTTATTTATGTCTTCTTTAATTTATTTTCAGCAATATTTTATAGCTTTCAGTGTATAAGTCTTTAACATTCTTATTTAATTTATACCTAAATATTTTTTGATGCTAATATAAACAAAATTTTTAAAATTTCTTTTTCAGATTGTCCCTTTTTAGTGTATAGAAGTGAAATTGATTTTTGTGTACTGTTTTAGTGTCTTGCAAGTTCTTTGGATTTGTTTATTAGTTCTAAGGAAAAACATCTTTAATGGTGGAATTTTTGTTGCCATGGCAGTTGAGTGGGGAACAAGATATTTATTCCATGCACCCCAAGTCAGATTATGTAGGACAGAAATATCAGACATACATAAAATATGAAATCCACAACTGAATCATTTATATTTAAAAAGAAGTTTTCTAATTCTTATCCTAGTTTGGGTTAAAGTTTTGAAGTTAAGGACAATGCTCTTCTATAATAAATATTCTAATACTTAATGATGTGCTAAACAGGAAGAATAATTTGTAGGATTTATAGATTTGTAGGATTTGCAGGATACTAATTTTTAAAGGAATGTTTACCTAGTAGTTGGAAATACTAAACCAGGATAAAATAAGGTCTGCTGTAGTTTTCATACTATAGAGATATAGAAGCATTTTTACCTTAGTTGAATCTAGCAAATATAAGATCCAGCACTTAAACTCATTTCACTTGATTCTAGTTGATAAATTGTCACCAACAAAAAAAAATGTCAATTGAGCATACAATTGCAGAAATTATAAAATAAACAGTAAAATAAAAATAAATGAGAGTACATTGAAGGAAGTAGAGATAAAAGCAGAAATTGATGGGTCAACAGAAAATAATAAATGAATGCTAAAACCATAATCTGATATTTTGACAACTAGAATACTAACACAATCCAGGAAAATGTTGAGGAGGGACAAATACATGCACAAGAAATGAAATATGACATAATTAAGTAGAACTTTTTTCAAGAATAGAGGAATTATTTAATACTTAAAAATCTATTAATGCAATTCTTGACATTGACACATTTATTTTTATTTTTTTATTTTAAAGATGTGGGATACAATTTAGGGTTAGGTATACAAATGTTCATTATGCAGGTAGACATTAACAAATCTTAAAAGACTCAAAAGTGTTCTTTAGCCTGCTTTGATGAATTGCATTCTTTGGATCTAGGATGGTTTACTGTACCTATATATTACATGTGCTCATCTCAATTTTGGCAGAGTTTTTTTGTTTGTTTGTTTTGCAGATATTTGGATTCTTTCTCTTAATTTGACTCAAATTATATATAGCATGTATGTTCTAGTTCTTTAATCCCCTATTGGATTTAGATTATTTCTGTGAGGATAAGGGAAAATGATGAATTCACTCAACCATATTTACATTGACATCTTGTCTGTCATATTACTGTTTCTATATTTCTTTTACTGTGAGTTTCTTCAAATTTTATTCTAGAAAAAGTGTTGGGAATGGTTCTAATATATGGGCTATACAGGTTTCTGATTTCCAAAATCCTCTTGAAAATTATTCTCAATTCTGTCCTTAAATCTTTCATAATCTTGTAAAATAAAACTTTGAAAGTATGACTGACTACTTGTAGACTAAACCAAGGCATAAGTAATGTTAGCGATATAGGAAGGATCAAACTATAATCTTGCATATGAGCAACTTTGACACTAGTTACTTTGAACAACTATGCTTTGGACTCCTTTATCACAAGTAAATTTCAGGGAACACACACACACACACACACACACACACACACACACACACACCATGCAATCACTGGGCACACATAAAGTTCTAGTACTCTGGCAGTTCACAGAAGGCTAGAAGGCTTGTCAGTCTTGCTATCATGCATTGCTTAAATTTGATGCCTAATCAGATCTGAAAGGAATGTCCCTGCTTCAACTCTGTTCTTAAATTTTAGATTCAAAGGGTATATGTATGTGTAGGTCTGTTACATAGATATATTATGTGATGGTGAGATTTGAACTTCTATTTAACCTATCTCTCTGATGGTGAGCATGGTACCCGATGGGTGGTTTTTCTGTCCTTACTCCATTCCGTTTTTCCTTCCTTAAGTAGTCCCTGTGTCTGTTGTTCCCATCCTTATGTCTGTGTGTGCCCACTGTTTAGCTCCCACTTACAAGTGAGAACCTTCAGTTTTCTGTTTCTTTGATAATTCACTTAGAATAATGGCCTCAGGCTACATCAATGTTGCTGCAAAGCACACAATTTCATTTTTTTAAAATGGCTGTGTAGTATCCAAGTCTATGTACTACATTTTCCTTATCCAGTCTACTGTTGATGTACATCTGGATCAGTTCCATGTTTTTGTTATTGTGAATAGTGCTGCGATAAACTTACAGGGGCAGGTGTCTTTTTGGCAGAATAATTTATGCTCCTTCAGGCATATACCAGTAGTAATGTTTTGGGTATATACCAGCAGCATTTTTCATATGCTTATTGGTCATTTGTATATCTTCTTTTGAGAGATGTCTGTTCGTGTCACTTGCCCTCTTTTTAATGGGGTTATCTGTTTTTTTCTTGTTGATTTGTTAATTTGTTTGAGTTCCTTGTAGATTCTGGATATTAGTCCTTTGTCAGATGCATAGTTTGGGAATATTTTCTCATTTGGTAGGATGCCTATTTATTCAGTTAATTATTTCCTTTGCTATACAAAGGCTTTTTAATTTTTGTTTTTGTTGCATTTGCTTTTAATTGATGCAAAGTTATTTTCCTAGACCAATATCCAGAAGAGCTTTTCCTAGGTTTTCTTCCATTATTTTTTTATGGTTTCGGGTCTTACATTTAAGTCTCTAATTCTTCTTGAGCTAATTTTTTTTAGTTGGAAAGAGATAGGGGTCCAGATTCATTCTTCTGCATGTTGTTATTCGATATTCCCATCACCATTTGTTGAATAGGGTGTCCTTTTCCCAATGTATGTTTTTGTCTGCTTTGTTGAAGATAAACTGGTGGTATGTTGGGAGCCGGCCACGGAGGCCCACTGAGCATTGGGGACCCGTGGACCCCAAGACCGCTAGGACGTGTTCGGGAGCCGTAGACCCCATTTTCCTCCCCCTTTTGCCATGCAGCACAAAAACAACCTAAAGGAACTCTGCTGGCCTAAGCTGAAGGCTCTGTGACTGTGACAGGCATAGCTGACTCTAGAAACCCATTGTTCCTGTTTCCCATAAACTGTGGTTTCGGCCTAGGTATTAGATATAATTCAAATTCAGGTCACATTTGGGAGCCTTTTATACGGTACAAGCTTCTTTATAAGATTTAAAAGGATATTTGTAGAATTAGTATATACTTAGGGAGAGCTGTTTGCAGCTTTTCAATGGTGTAGATGACTATCAAGAGTGGCCCAGCACAGAGTTTGGACTGGGCCACATTCCTGGGAGCCCAGCACGTACTTTGGACTGGGCTGCATTCTTTAGGAATTGGTTTAAGCTATAACTAAGAGCTTCTGTAGCATTGTGTAAGTAGTATTAGCATAGAATAGAAAGTTAATAAAGTTTAAGTTAGTCATCATGGGTATTGAGTGAGCTTTAGAAGTTATTGATTATCAGAACATCATTAGGCTAGTAGGGACTGTTGCACTGCTTTTGAAAAGCATTAACTAGCAAAGGGAACAATAAGACAATCCTTGGGTTTGTCCTTCCTCACACCTAAGCATCTGGTGGGTGGGGGATGCCCCTCCTGCACCTGGCTTTGTGTTCATGTGAAAGACTTGTGAGACTGCCTGTGTAAAATTTGGGGATAAATACCTGCTGTAACTTTCAATAAACGGCTTCTGCTCATTTCGCTGAACAGTTGTCCACTTTCTTTCTTTCTCTTTCTTCCTCTTTGTATCTATCCTTCCATCTTTCCTTCTTTTAATATCTATCCCTACAGATTCGCCGACACCACCACATTTCCAAGGGACTCCCCAAAACTTGCAGGGGTTGTTCCCCCGCAGTGGTAGGTATTTGAGTTTATTTCTGAATTCTCTATTCTTTTCCAATGGTCCATGTGTCTGCTCTTGTACCACTGTCATCCTGTTTTGGTTACTATAGCTTAGTAGTTTAATTTGAAGTTGGGTAACATCATGCTTCCAGTTTCGTTCTTTTTGCTTAGAATTGCTTTGGCTACTTTGGCTCTTTTGAAACTTTCATATGAATTTTAGGATTTTCTTATAATTTTGTGAAAAATGATGCTAGTAGTTTGCTAGGTATTGCATTGAATCTGTAGATGGCTTTAGGCAGTATGGACATTTTAATGGTATCGATCCTTCCAATCCATGAGCATAGTGTTTTTAGATTTGTGTGTGTCCTCTTTTATTGCATACAGCAGTTTTTTGTAGTCTTCATTGTGAGATTTTTTTTCCTACCTCTTTAATTAGATGTATTCTTAGACTTTTTTTAGTGGCTACTGTAAATGAGGTTGTGTTTTTATTTAGTTCCTGGCCTGTTTCTTCTTGTTTTATAGAAATGCCACTGGTTGTTGAGTGTTGATTTTGTATCCCAAGACTTTACTGAAGTCATTTATGAGTGCAAGGAGGTTTAAAAAATTTTTTTGGAGGGGATTCTTAGGGTTTTCTAGATAGAGAATTAAATAACCTGTGAAAACAGATAATTTAACTTATTCTCCTATTTAGATACATTTTATTTCTTTCTCTTGCCTGATTGATCAGGTTAGGACTTCCAGTAGTATTTTTAAATAGAATTGGTGAGAGTGGAATTCCTTGTCTTGTTCCAGGTCTTCTGAGGAGTGCTTCCAACTTCTGCTCATTAAATATGATGTTGGCTATGGATTTGTCAGTAATGGCTTATTATTTTGAGGAATGCTCCTTTGATACCTAGATGGCTGAGGGTTTTTATTATGAAGAGATGCTGGATTTTAACAAATGCTTTTTCTGCATCTGTTGATGTAATCACAGATTACATGCTTTTGTGGCATCCCAGAGATTTTGGTATGTTACATCTTAATCTCCATTTGTTTGTAAGAATATCTTATTCCTGTCTTGATTTCATTTTTTACCCAAAGATCATTTAGGAAAAAGTTGTTTAATTTCCATGTATTTGTTTTTGAGAATTCTTCTTGGTGTTGATTTCTATTTTTGTTCTACTGTGGTCTAAGAGTATACTTGATACGAATTCAGTTTTTAAGAATTTATTCAAGATTGATTTATGACTATGTAGTTAATCTTAGGGTATATTCTGTGTGTGTGTGAATGAGAAGGAAGCATATTCTGTTGTTGTTAGATGGAGTGTTCTGTAGATGTGTTAGATCTAACTGGTCAAGTGTTGAATGTAAGTTCAGAAATTTTTTGGTAAGTTTTCCACCACAATGATCTGTTTAAAGCTGTTAGCAGGGTGCTAAAGTCCCCTACTATTATTGTGTGGCTGCTTATGTCCTCTCCTAGGTTAAGTAGCATTTGTTTTATAAATGTGAGTGCTCTTATGTTGAGTGAATATATATTAAGATAGATATTTCTTGTTGAATTGAGCCCTTTATCATTAGGTAGTGCCTTTCATTGTCCTTTTTTAAAAAAAACTTTTATTGGTTTAAAATCTTTTTTACCTTATATGAAAATAGCTAGCCCTGCTCCTTTTTTGTTTTCTAGTTGCATGGAGCATCTTCTCCATCCCTTTACCTTGAGTCTATAGGTATCATTAGAAGTCAGATGGGCTTCCTAAAGGAGGCAGAAGGATGAATTAAAAAAAAATCTATCTTGCCATCCTGTCCCTGTAAACTGGATCATTTGGGCCATTAACAATTAAGTGGGATATTTGTATGTTAGGGTTTGTTTATGTCATATTGTTGTTAAGTTGCTTTGTCGCTTTTGATAAAATCCAGCATCACTTCTTGACAAAAACCCTCAACCACTTAGGTATAGAAGGAACATACCTCAAAATAGTAAGTGCCATTTATGACAGGCCCACAACTAACATATTGATAAATGGATAGAAACTGAAAACATTTCCCCTGAAAACTGAAACAAGACAAGGCTGCTCACTCTCTTGTTCAACATTGTGTTGTAAGTCCTAGCTCGGGCAATTAGACAAGAGAAGGAAATCAGGGGTATTCAAATAGGAAAAGAGTAAGTCAAGTTATCCCACTTTGCTGATGATGTGATACTATACCTTGAAAATCCAGGAGAATCTGTCAAAAACCTGCTTGCACTGATAAAAGACTTTGGCAAAGTCTGAGGGTACAAAATACATGTGCAAAAGGCAGTTGCATTCCTATACACCAACAACAAGCAGGCAGAGACCCAAATTAAAAGCACAATCCCATTCACAATAGTCACACACACACACACACACACACACACACACACACACACACACACACAAATGAAATATCTCAGCATCTTCCTAACTAGAGAAGTGAAAGACCTTCACAATGAGAACTACAAAACACTGCTCAAAGAAATCCAAGAAGACACAAACAAATGGAAAAATTTTCCATGCTCCTGAATAGGAAGAATCAACATTGTCAAAATGTCCATCCTACCAAAGGCAATCTACAGATTCAACACAATACCCATTAAATTATCAATATCATTCTTCTCAGACCTGGAAATGACAATACAGAAATTCATATGGAAACATAAATGACCACGAATAGCCAAAACAATCCTTAGCAAAAGAAACAAAGCAGGAGGTATCACACTTCCAGACTTCAAACTTTACTATAAGGCTTCAGTAATCAAAACAGCCTGGTATTGGTACAACAAGAACAGGCACATAGACCAATGGAACAGGATGGTAATTCTGGAAGCAAAGTCTCAATTTCTCAACCAACTCATCTTTGACAAAGCCTCCAACAACAACCGCTGGGGAGTGGAGAACCTATTTAGTAAATGGTGCCGGGAAAACTGGCTGATCACACGCAGGAGATTGAAAAAGGACCCCTACCAATCACCATTCAAAAAAGTTAACTCTAAATGGATCAAAGACCTAAATGTAAAACCTCAAACTATAAGAATCTTAGAAAACGCAGGAGACACCCTTATGGAAATTGAAACTGGCAACCAATTCCTGATCAGAACCCAATACCCATACCTTAAGAAATAAGATAGACTAGCCGGGCTCGGTGGCTCAGCCTGTAATCCCGTGCCTTTGGGAGGCTGAGGTGAGCGGATTGCCTGAGCCCACGGGTTCGAGACCCGTCTGGGCAACGAGACCTCATCTCTACAATAAATCATAAAATCAGCTGGGCGTGGTAGTGCATGCCTGTAATTCCGGCTACTCGGAAGGCTGAGGCGGAAGGATCGCCGGAGCCCAGCAGGTCGAGGCTGCAGTGGCCGGGAGTGGCCACTGCACTCCAGTCTGGGCGACAGAGTGAGACTCCAACTCAAAAAAAAAAAAAAAAAAAAAAGAAAGAAGATAGACAAGTGGACCTCATCAAACTAACGAGTTTCTGCAAAGCAAAAGAAACCGTCAAGAGAGCAGAGAGACAGCTCACAGAATGGGAAAAAATATTTGCCAACTGTATATCTGACAAAGGCCTAACATCTAGGATCTACAAGGAACTCAAACGTGCCAAAAGGAAAAGAACAAACAGCCCCATTAAGAAGTGGGCAAAAGACATGAATAGACACTTCTCATAAGAAGATATTTGGGCAGCCAACAGACACGTGAAAAAGTGCTCAGTCTCACTTATCATCAGAGAAATGCAAATCAAAACCACATTGAGATACCTCCTAACCCCAGTAAGAATGGGCATTATTATTAAAACAAACAGCAACAGACGCTGGCGAGGATGCAGAGAAAAAGGAATGCTCTACACTGCTGGTGGGAATGCAAACTAGTGCAACCTCTTTGAAAGACAGTGTGGTGATTTCTGAAAGAACTAGAAATTGACCTTCCATATGACCCAGCAATTCCCCTATTGGGAATCTACCCAGAGGAACTCAAATCATTCTACAAAAAATGCCTGTACATGTATGTTTGTTGCAACTCTATCACAATAGCAAAAACATGGAACCATCCATGCTGCCCATTGAAACTGGACTGGATAAAAAAATGTGGTACATATACACAATGGAATATTATGTAGCCATAAAGAAGGACAAACATATGAACTTTGCAGCAACTTGGATGGATTTAAAGTTGATTATACTTAGTGATCTATCACAGAAACAAAGAACAGTGTACCATATGTTCTCACTCATAAGTGGACCTTGAGCAATTATAATACTATAAGAATGGGATTGACATTAGTGGGAAACTCTCAGTGGAGCAGGGGTAGCATTGGCAGTTGAGGGAAACTGCTTGGGCAGGGAAGGGCACACCTCATCAACAAGTGTACTTGCATAATCAACATTTGTAGGTATCTTTGTTGTTGTTTGTTTTATTTTATTTTTATAATTAAAAAAAATAAGTTGCTTTGTCTTCTCAGCTTTATAGTTGATTTGTATGGTTTTCAAGCTATGTACTTTTATGTGCTATTATGTTAGGTGCTATTGTTCTTTCTATTGTTAGGTGCTATTGTTTAGAACTACCTTAAACATCTCTTATAGGGCTGGTCTGGGGATAAATTCCCTGAGTACTTGCTTATCTGGGAACAACTTTATTTGTATTTCTTTTATGAGGTTTAATTTGGCTGGGTAAGATATTCTTAGCTGTCAATACTTTAAAAAAAATGCTAAAATGAGCTCCTATCTCTCTAGCTGTAAGGTTTCTGCTAAGAAGTCTGCTGCTATTCTAATAGGTCTTCCTTGGTATATGGTCTGTTCCTTCTTTTTAGCTGCTTTTAAGAGTTTTTTTCTTTCACCTGACTGACTATTCTGATGACTATTTGCCTTGGGGATGGCTGTCTCATATAGCACTTCATAATAGTCCTCTAAATTTCTTGCATCTGCATGACAGCCTCTCTAGCAAGACAGGAAAATAATTTCTTGATACTGTCTTGGCAACTTGTTCCAGGTTGCTTTCTTTTCTTTTCTTTTTTTTTTTGAGGTGGAGTCTCACTCTGTCACCCAGACTAGAGTGGCAGTGGCACACTCACGGCCACCCCAGCATTGATGTGCTGGGCTCCAGCGATCCTTCTGCCTCAGCCTTCCAAGTAGGCAGAACTATAGGGACATGCTACCACACCCAGCTAATTTTTGTTTTATTGTAGAGAATAGGTTTTTCCAATTTTCCTGGGCTGGTCTTCAACCCCTGGGCTCAGGCAAATCATTCACCTTGGCCTCCCAAAGTACTGGGATTATAGACTGAGCCACCAAGCCCAGCCCCAGGTTGTTTTCATTTATTCCTTCTCTCTCTCATTTGGTCTCAATAATCCCATACCTCTTTAAGATTTTGGTCGGTTATTTTTAATTAAAAAATTTTTTCTGATTGGGTTAATTCTAAAGATCAGTCTTCAAGCTCTGAAATTCTTTTTTCTACCTGGGCGAGTCTGCTGTTGAGGCTTGCAATTGTGTTTTCAAATTCTTCAAGTGAATTCTTCATTTCCAGAAGTTCAGTTTGCTTCTTTCTATGTCAGCTTTCTATTCTTGGACTGTTTTCATGACTTGTTGGATTTGGGTATCCACTTTCTCTTGTATGTTGTTGAATTCCATTGCCACCAATATTCTGAATTCTATATCTGTGATTAAGGACAATTCATTCTGGTTAGGATCCATTGCTTGAGATCTGGTGGTACCTTTTGTAGGTGTCAAAACACTTTGGGCTCTGAGATTACTGGTGTTCTTGCATCGATTCATATCATCGGGGGCAGACTTTTTACTTTTTTTCCCCCTTTTAAAAATTTCCTATTGCAAATCAAAACCATAATGAGATACTAGTTAACTGCAGTAAGGATGGCCATTATTAATAAATCAAAACCAACAGATGCTAGCAAGGGAATGGAGAAAAGGGAACACTTCTGCACTGTTCTGGGAGTGCAGGCTAGTTTAACCTCTATGGAAAGCAGTGTGGTGATTCCTAAAAGAACTAATAATTGACCTTCCATATGATCCAGCAGTCCTTCTCCTGGGAAATATACCCAGAGGAAATATACCCAGACTTTTCTACCAAAAAGTCATCTGCACACACATGTTTATAACTACACTACTCACAATAGCAAAAACATGAAACCAACTCTACTGCCCATCAAAAGTGGACTGGATAAAGAAAATGTGGCACATTTACATGAAGGAATATTATGCAGCCACAAAGAAGAATGAAATAATGGATTTCACAGAAAATTGGACGGTGTTAGAGACCATTATCCTTAGTGATCTATCACAGAAACAAAAAACTGAATACCACATGCTTTCACTCAGAAGTGGGGCCTGAGCATTAATCACATTAGCCCAAGAGAGGGATTGGCAGTCACTGGACACTGCCGGGGGTATAGGGACCTGTAGCAACCAAAGAGTACCTGGTCCCAAACCAGGGGAAGTGATGACCAGTTAAAGGCCCAAACTTCACCTGCATGCAACCTACTTGTGTAACTAATTCTGACTTGTAACCCACATCTCTATAACAAAATAAAATTTAAAAAGAAAGAAAAATTATACTTCTAATGGCAAAAAACAAAACAAAATAAAATAAAACTTGCTATCGTTGGCATTGAACTTTTTAGTGTTTTATTGTATTTTTCTGATGGGAATATCTGTGGTATATGCTGTGTATCACCCACTGGCTTTATTTTAGTGCCTCAGCCCCGCATTATCTCCCTGGCCTATAGACATCAGGGGTAGAGGCAAAAGGAGCAGCAATTAATAGTCACCTTATGGTGACCTCTGGAGATTGTGTTCTCAGGGAAGTACTGAGTCACAGCTACAGAGTTCAGGTGGTGTGAGGTAGCCGTGTGGTGCTAGAGGCCCCGCCTGGGACGGAGTTGTGAGGGTGAGTGTCTGTGATGTCGGTCCTGTGGGCACACAGAAGTGATTCAACTCTTCGTTCCCTTCCTGACCTGTGGGTGGCAGGGATGGAGGTGGTGGTTCTGGTCAGGAGTCACAGAGGTGTTCTGCCTCCTCAGTCCCTCTCTGATCTGCATGTTGGGAAACAGAGATAGAAGTAGGGGGCAAGCCGGGCTCGGTGGCTCAGCCTGTAATCCCGCGCCTTTGGGAGGCTGAGGTGAGTGGATTGCCTGAGCCCACGGGTTCGAGACCCGCCTGGGCAGTGAGACCTCATCTCTACAATAAATCAAAAAATCAGCTGGGTGTGGTAGCGCATGCCTGTAATTCCAGCCACTCGGAAGGCTGAGGCGGAAGGATCGCCGGAGTCCAGCAGGCGAGGCTGGGGTGGCCAGGAGTGGCCACTGCACTCTAGTCTGGGCGACTGAGAGAGACTCCAACTCAAAAAAAAAAAAAAAAAAAAGAAGTAGGGGGCAGATGCAGCAGCAGTGGCTCAGAGGAGCCTGGGGGCAGCATGCTGCCAAAGTGATCATGGAGGGGTGGCGTGGCTGTTTTTTCCATCTGGGTGGGGACCTCTCTCTCCCTTAGCTGCAGGCAGCAACTGTTTGGTTCTTTTTTATGATATCTATCTTTGGTGAATTTCTCATTCATAGCTTGAATTTTTAAATTTTTATTATTTTTATTTTAAAGGGTTTTTAAAATTTCATTATCATTATTTTGAATTCTCTTTTTGGCATTTCATAAATTTCTTTTTTTATTGAAATTGGTTGCTGAAAAATTTTCTGTTTCTTTGGATGTGTCATTTCCTTGCTTTTTCATGTTTCTTGTATCTTTATCCTGATTCATGTGCATCCAGTGTAAACATTATTTATTTCAATTTTTTGCATTGAGTTTAATAGGAAAATAACTTTTCCCCCCCTAAAGATGTATATGATGTTGGTTGGGTAGGGCACTTTAGCTTTTTATTCTGGATGTGTATGGTAGTGTTATCTCTGGAAATTTCCTTGGCTATAAATATTGCCAGTGCTGACTGTGATTTTCTCAGTGGTTTAGACTGCAGTTGTTAGTGGAGGTTGTGGTGAGGTTGTGCTGGGGAGAGGGATGCCAGTGGGCCAGTCTTTGGGATCAGTGGTGGAAGCAGCGAGCTGCGCATGTCTGTCCTTGGGCCTCCTAGGTGGCAAATATGGACACTGGTGTTAACAGGTTCTGTTGTGCCAATTCTTTGACCTCCAGGTTCTTGCTCTTGTGCCAGCAGTGGCTGAAGTGAGCAGTCCCCAGGCCTCCGGGCAGTGTACATGGCATGAGCAATGACAGTGGCAGGTCAACCCTTGGACTCCCAAATGGCTCGTGATGGTGTTAGTGGTGGCTGTGGTGAGCTGGGTGGGACAATCCCCAGGCTTCAGGCTAGAATGTGCAAGTGGCTGCTGGCTGTAGTGTTAGCAGTAGCCTGCGTGGACCTGTCCCCAGGCCCCTGGAAGTGCACAGATGCCGGCAGTGGTGCAAAGCTAGGATCATCTCCAGGCTTCCAGGCAGTGTGCTCAAGCATTTGTGGGGGCGATGTCATGCCATGCCTCAAGCTCCCTGGTGGTGTGCATTACACAGGCTGTGGTGGGCCTGGCAGGGGGAGCCCCCAGGGCCCTTGGAGGAGTACTTAGGTGGCAGTGGCATTGGGTGAATCCAGTTTTTGAGGCATGTGCAAGTGTGTGGTGGCCCTGTTCCTGGAGGGAGATAGGGTTTCATCAGTGGCAGCAGTCACAAGCAGGTGGCTCTCAGGCTCTAAGGAGCACTTGCAGTCCCTGGAAGTGGTGGCAACATTGGGAGTGGCAAACTCACCCAGTCCTTACGGTATGCACAAGTGTATGACAGCCTTGCTGCTGGCAAGCTGGAATCGCTGTTAGCGATAGCTGTCACAAGCAGACGGAGTTCAACCTCTAGGGATCATGTGCTTTGACCCTTGGCAGTGGTGGTGACGGTGACAGCTGCAGGAAAATCTAGTCCTCAGGACATGTGCAAGTGCATGTGGCCTTACTGACTGGGAAGTGCAGGATTGCTGCCAGTGGCAGCAAACATAGGCTGTGGGTTTCTGGAGAGCATTGCTTTGGTTCCCTTTGTCCTAAGGGCACCCATTCCCCAGGGTGCAGGACACTGTGTGTTCTAGAGTGCTGGGGACCACTGCTGCTCTTCTGGGTCCAGTCCATCTTGTGCCACTGCAGCCCTCCAGGTGGACATGGTGGGGGAGTGTCAGTGTGGTGCCAGGGGTGTGGTGATTTGAGGGCTATTGAACCTCAGGGCGTGTCGCAGTCTGATGGGTGCAGTGCTCTCAAAATGGTGCCATGCTGCGGTGGCTTAGGTCTCAAGAGTGTGTAGAACCCAGTGTGAGTTCCCTTTCTGTAACAATGCTGCCACATGGTCTCTAGACAGTTTCCTATTGCCAGTCTTAGGGCTCATGAAGGTTGAGGGCTCATGGGTGGCTAGGGTTGCACTAGTCCACGATGGGAATGTGGACCGCTGGGAAGTTCTCACTTACCCTTTCTCTGCACTGAGGAGCTTCTGTAAGCTCCGAGCTGATCTTATCTAAACCCCGGTTGCCTTGCTTCCCTCTTCTTTCGTACCTCAAGTGTTTCCTGTTACTTCTCTGTTGAATTCCAGTGTTCTCTCTTAGATGCTCTATTCAAAGTTTGGTTATCTACTTGACATTTTGATTCTTCTTTATGAAGGAGGCAAGTGCCAGATACCTCTTGAAGACTCTCTGAAATTTTATCCACTGTTTATTTTTAACGTAGCATCATACAACTTATTTTGCACCCTCCCCTTTATATCAGAATAGAAGTTTGTAGCTAATTTTCCATAATTTTTTTCCCACCATAGCTCTCTGCCAGGCTCTGACAATGTGACTTGGAAGGTGAAGAAGAGGAAGGGATATGTAAACCCAGATAACATCTAGGAGTGAGTATCATGTGTAAATCTGTATCTGGGGAAATATTCACATATTTACTCTGAATGCATGAAACTTTTTCATCTGAATCTGTGGAGAGTGAACTCCAGGAAACAGACTGAGCTCAACCTCAATCTGTGCCTCGAGGTATAAATGTTTACAGGTCCTTAAAAAGAAAGATGTATCATCTCAAATTTTACCTTGTTAACACCCCTAGATGGTCTTTTGCTGTCTTTTGTTATGAAACAATAGGTCATAGGACGTGTGCATAAGAAAACACTTTCTTTTGCTGCAAGTACTTTATAGAACAAGATCAGTTTTTAAAATTGTGTAATCTTGGGGACATTTTTCCACGATGTCCCCAGAACATGCTCACTGATCCTTGATGACCATTTTGGCATAAGATTCTATTTACAAATGAAATATATATATATATATATTTGAGTTGGAGTCTCACTCTGTCCCCCAGACAGGAGTGCAGTGGCCACTCCCGGCCACCGCAGCCTCGACCTGCTGGGCTCCGGCGATCCTTCCGCCTCAGCCTTCCCAGAATTACAGGCATGCGCTACCACGCCCGGCTGATTTTTTTATTTATTGTAGAGATGAGGTCTCCCTGCCCAGGCGGGTCTTGAACCCGCGGGCTCAGGCAATCCACTCACCTCAGCCTCCCAAAGGCGCTGGATTACAGGCTGAGCCACCGAGCCCGGCTTACAAATGAAATCTTATAAACTGGTATTATGCTGGCTGCAACAAAACCACCTGGAAGTTTTAAAAGTATATAATTCTTTGAGTTTTAGTCCTGGAAATTGTGATTTCTTTTTTGTTGAGGATTTATTGAGAGGACAGAAAAGCTCCCATGGTGGGACGGAACCCAAGGGGGTTGCCTAAAATTGTGATTTCTAAAGTTAGTGATGAGATCCAAGAATCTAAAATTTTAAGTCACTCACAAGTTGATTCAGTTCTCAAAGTTTCAAGAACTTCAACTATTACCTGATACGTCTAAGGAAAGGGGTACTAAATGGTGCTCCAGTCTCTTAATTCAAATTTATATCTGGCTTCTCTATGGTTGGGTGAAACTGATTTAGTTAAAGTTTAGCAACAAAATTTGGGCAGAAAGACAATTATCGAAAGCATTCTGGAGGCTATATAAAGGTTAGTAGAGCATCTATTAGAGTGTAAGATTAGTATTCAACCTAACTTTTGTGGGTTAGTCACTTTGTGTTGGAATCATTGGAAATGTGGGGGAATAAAATGTTGATCTCAGACTGTACCATAGGAATTCAGTAACATCTACTGTCTAGGATTTGTATTTTTCATTTTTCAATGATTGTAAAATTCAGGAATATTTGATGATTAATAAAATAATGTGATTTTGATCCCTGAAAAGCTTTTATTAAAAAGATAACATAGCTTACAATTAATGTTATTTTAGAACTGAAGAAATATTGTGGTAGTGATTTCTCATTCAAAGAATATATATTCATTACTTTTATTTCACTTATCACATATTTAATGAGCATCTAGTAAAACACCGGTAGACAATAACTTTTCTAAATGTTGAGGTATTGCGCTGAAAACATAGAATTATAAAATTGACATGACCTCTTACTACTGCCTTTGATTTCAACCCCAAATCCTTACCTGACATTTCAGTGGGTTATAGGCTGTCCCATAATAGATACATGAGAATATAAAGGCCTGAGTAAAATGTCTGAGAAAATCGACATTTTATTATCTACTGAAATACCCTGGGATGCTCTGATAAAGACCTTTCATGTCAGATAGTATTCTAAGAACAAAACAAGCCTTAGAGAGTATGACAGCTTCCTTCATATTTGTAAGGGCCACTTGAGGCTGGCATGGGCTTATAAATGAGGTTAGAGGAGTCCAGGAAACATTCATGCCAGTTCAGTCCACCAGGGGGAGCAGCTTCTTAACACAAACTCATTTACTGTGAGAATTGTGGGTTTATATTTGTCATTTCACTCTGACCTTCAACACTGCTTCATGTCAAGAATTGAGAACATTATTTTAGTGACACTCTGAAGATGAACTCTTCTCCAGGCTTAGTGACTGTGATACTCTTACTGCTCAGTAAGTACAATGCTTTTTAAAATTTGTACTCTTTCTTCTATCATGTCTGTAAAATCTTTAACTATAATTTTATCCAAGAGCTTTATGTCCAAGGCTAAATAGATCTCTTTTATTTCCCTCAGGAAGAACTTGTGGAGTCTCAGTGACTCAGATGGAAGGCCAAGTGACAACCCTAGAAGGAGCTTTCCTCACTATAAACTGCATTTACACAGCCACAGGGTACCCGGCTCTTTTCTGGTATGTCCAATATCCTGGAGAAGGTCCACAGCTCCTTCTGAAAGCTGCAAAGGCCAACGAAAAGGGAAGCAACAAAGGCTTTGAAGCCACATACAAAAAAGAAACCACCTCCTTCCACTTGGAGAAAGCCTCCGTTCAAGAGTTAGGTTCAGCTCTGTACTACTGTGCTCTGAGTGACACTATGACAGGAACTGTAATGGAAGCTGAGCACAAACCACGATCAGCATGAGGGTCCTTGCAGCTGTGTCTGTCCTTGTTACACACTCCGGTTTCAGCAGTCTGTGGTTGTTTGTCCCTTAGTTTCTCTTGCTAATGCAAAAATCACACAGATGGCCAAAGCAGAAAAATAAGAAGTGTACACCCTTATATCCAGCTCTTTATGAGTGAAATTGAAAACAGAGGCTGACACCCAATAGTTTTTCAACCAGGGCCAAAGTTATTTCAAAGTAAAGGCATATAAACAATGAAGTGGTTCCTGGGCTGATCCTTGTAGGCAAAGTCCAGCCTCCACATCCTGTCCCAGGTCACTGTGGTAGATATGGCGAGTAGATATGCTTTATTATATTTTATTTTATTTTTTTTGAGTTGAAGTCTCACTCTGTCACCCAGACTGGAGTAGTGCAGTGACCGCTCCCGGCCACTGCAGCCTCGACCTGCTGGGCTCTGGCGATCCTTCCGCCTCAGCCTTCCGAGTAGCCGGAATTACAGGCGTGCGCTACCACGCCCGGCTAATTTTTTGATTTACTGTAGAGATGAGGTCTCGCTGCCCAGGTGGGTCTTGAACCCACAGGCTCAGGCAATCCACTCATCTCAGCCTCCCAAAGGCACGGGATTATAGACTGAGCCACTGAGCCCGGCTTATTATATTTTTAAAGATCCAATATGCCAAAGGAGGCAGCATCTGTGTGATGTCTCTCTAAAAAGTAAGGCAGGAGAGAGGATTGGAAAGCTACAGCCTCCCCACCCGACAAGCAGAATCTTAATAGAGAAAGAAGGGAAGAGAAGAAAAGAAGAAACAGAATGCCACATGTAACAAAATAATGCAAAGAGTAAAAAGCAACATTTATTATAGAGAGGAAATGTGTCTTTTTGTTTAATCAGATGGTGGACACAGGCTGATGTTCAAAGAGAAAGGGAAGGATCAAAAGCATAATTGAAGAAATGACTCATACCTAAATCATGAGTATTCCTTGCCAGCTACATAGGTGAGTTGGCTTTCTAATAACAAGGCCTCTAGTGAGTGAATTTTGCAGTGCCAGCAGAAGATTATGCATACATATTTATGTTTACTTCTCATTTAAACCCTATTAAAGAGACAACAAAGAAATTGAAAAAGGCATATACTCACAAAAAGGATAGACAAGAAGAATGCAGACAATGATGTCAACAACCATTTTAGAGGACTATGTTGTCAAGCTACCAGCTACCAGCAGCTCTCAAAGCCCACCTGAGAAAACTTACAGGCACCAGCATGCAACTCCAACCCATGAAAGAAGACACATGGGCTACACCCAGCAAAACCATGGGGGCAGGGCAGCCTAGGCTTTGGGAATTTACCTCCCATCCCAGTGTGCCTTAGAGGCTGTACCTGGAATAGGAGATTATTTTGGAACTTTAAAATTTAATGTCTTCCCTTCTGGGTTTTGGACTTAACTCTGAACCAGATACTTCTTTCTTTTTGTCTGTCTCCTCCTTTTGGAATGGAAATGTTTTCCTGTGCCTGTTCCACAATTGAATCTTGCCTTGAATTTCAGATGAAACTTTGGATTTTCACTTGGTGCTAGGATAAGTTAAGGGTTTCGGGACTATTGGTAGAGAATGATTGTGTTTTGTATGTAGGAACGACATGAGCTTCGGGACTGGGGCTCCCAAACTATGGTTTGGATGTGGTTTTGCTTTGCCAGAACTCATGTTGAACTTTAATTGGCAATCTACTGGTCTTGGGAGGTGATACTTTTAAGAGGTAATTAGGTCATTAAGATAAATTAATACCTTTCTTGAGAGTCTGGATTAGTCCTATAGAGACTGGAATGATTTTCTGTCTCTTTTGTACATATCTGCTTCACCCTCTACTTCTCTGCCGTGTTATGATGCAGCATGAAGACCTCACCAGAAACTGATCAGATGTGGCTGCTCAATCTTGGACCTTCTAGCCTCTAGAATAATGAGCCAAATGAACTGTTTCCTTTTCTGAATCACCCATTCTCACTATGCAGCCACAAAGATGACCAAAATCATGTCCTTTGCTGTAACATGGATGCAGCTGGACACTGTCATTCTAAGTGAATTATCATAGGAACAAAAAACTGAACACTGGGTGTTCTCACTCATAAGTGGGCACTAAACATTGGGTACGTGGGTACAAAGGTGGGAACAACAGATGCTGGGTACAGTTAAATGAGAGAGGGAAGGAGGGGAGGGGGATAAAGGATACACAACCACCTATTGAGTACCATTTCCACTACTAGAAGGTGGAGAGAGGGCTTGCTAGAGGACCAAATCTCACCTATATCAGTTTACTTATGTAGCAAATTCTCACATGTATCCCATGGCTCTAAAATAAATAAATAAATAGATAGATAGATAAATAAATAAATAAATAAAACTACTCTTTTCAGGTCTTCTGTTATAGCACAAGAAACAAGTAAAAACAAATACCCATGAGACCTGTAGTGATGACCTCTCTTTCATTCTGATATTAACAATTTGTGCACTCGCTCTCTCTTTTTTTAATTTTAAAGAAGTGGGGTACAATTTGGGGTTAGGTATACAAATGTTCATGATGCAGGTACTCTTGTCGATGAGGTGTGTCCTCCATCCCCTGGCAGTTTCCACTACTGCCAATCTCACCTCCCTACCTTAGCAGTTTCCCACTATTGCCAATTCCTTTCTTATAGTATTATGATAATTGTTCAAGGTCCGCTTATGAGTGAGAACATGTACTCTGTACTTTGTTTCTGTGATAGATCACTTGTACTCTCTCTTTTTGCCTCAGTTAGCTTGGCTAGAGGCTTATCGATTTCAGTGCTCTCTTCAAAGAATCAGCATTTGGTTTTATTGTTACTGGATTTTTTTTCTGTTGATTTTGTTTTCAGTTTCATTAATTTGTTCTCTAGTTATAATTTCTTTTCTTTTGCTTATTTTGAATTTAATTTTCCTAAGGCAGAAACTTAGATTATTGATTTTTTAGTCTTTCTTCTTTTCAAATATATGCATTCAATTCTATAAATGTCCCTCTAAGCACTGCTTTTGATGCATCTCACAATTTTGATGTTTGTATATTCATTTTCACTTAGTTAAAAATATTTTTCATTTCTTTTGAGATTTACTCTTTAATCCATGTGAAATTGTGTTGTTTAATCTCCATGTATCTTGAGATTTTCTAGTTATCGTTCTATTACTGATTTCTAGTTTAATTTCATTGAGGTTTGAGAGTAGACCTTGTATGAGTTCTATTATTTTACATTCATTAAGGTGTGATATGGCCCACAGTGTGGCCTATCTTGGCAAATATTTTATGTGACCTTGAAAAGAATATGTATTCTTATGTTATCGCAGGGGGTAGTCTATAGATGTCAGTTATATCCAGTGTTAAGTTCAGCTATGTCCATATTGATTTTCTGCCTGACACATCTGTCCATCTGTCCATAATAGAAGGCTATTGAAGTCTACAACTATAATAGTGGATTCATTGTTTTCTCCTTGCGGTTCTGTCAGTGTTTGCCTTATGCATTTTATTTTTATTTTAAAGATGTGGGATACAATTCAGGGTTAGGTACATAAGTGACCATTGCACATGTACAGTTTGGGTATCCTTATTGATGTTAAATGTCTCCCCTCCGTCTTCTGGCAGTGTCCCACTACTGCCCATCCCTTTCTTATAGTGTTATGATAAGTGTTCAGGATCCGGTTATGAGTGAGTACATGTAGTGCCTAGATCTTTGTTTCTGTGATAAATCAATAAGTGTTATAGACTCTAATTCCATTCAAGTTGCTGCGATGTTCATAATTTTGTTTTTCTTTATGGCTGCCTAATGCTCCATCATGTATATGTACCATATTTTCCTTATCCAGTCTTCTTTCAATGGGCAGCACAGTGGGTTCCATGTTTTTGCTTTTGTGAGTAGTGTTGCAATAAACATGTGTGTGCAGTTACCTGTTTTTGTAGAGATTGGAGTTCCTCTGGGTATATTCCCAGAAGAGGGATTGCTGGGTGGTATAAAAGGTTGATTTTAAGACCTTTTAGAAGTTGTCACACTGTTTTCCACAGACGTTGGACTAGTTTACACTTCTACCAACAGTGTAGAAGCATTCTCCTTTTCCCACATTGTCTCCAGCTTCTGTTGTTTTTTGAGTTATTGATGATGGCCATCCTGACTGGAGTTAGGTGGTATCTCAGTGTGGTTTTAATTTGCATTTCTTTGATGACTAGTGAGGCTGAACATTTTTCCCATGTATCTGTTGGTGGCTTATATATCTTCTTCTGAGAAGTATCTATTCATATCTTTTGCCCATTTTAAAAAATAGGGGTTTTTTTTCCCTTTTGACGTATTTGAGTTCCTCGTAGATCCTTGATGTTGGGTCTTTGTCAGATTTACAGTTGGCAAATATTTTTTCCTGTTCTGTGGGCTGTCTCCCAACCCTCTTGGTGGTTCCTTTTGCTTTGCAGTGCCTTATGTATTTTTGTGCTCTCTTTTTAGACTCATGTAAGTAAAGAAATGATATGTCTTCTTGGAAAACTGACCAATTTATCAATTATGACATGCCCCTCTTTACCCTGATAGCTTTCCTTTCTCTGCAGTGTGCTCTAAAATGAATATAGCTATTGCCACTTTCTTTTGATCAGTGTTAGCATGGTGCATCTTGCTTTATCCATTCATTTTTTTTCTTTTCAATGTTTTTATTAGTTCTTTTTTAGCTTAGACATTAGTGAATATGATGTGGTATTTCATATGGTTTAGGTTTTTCTTTTTACATTTTCATTATTTAAAAAAATTGATAGATAAAATTACACATACTTATCATATAAGACATGATATTTTGAAGTGTATATGCATTATGGAATAGTTAAATATAGCTAATTAACAAATGCATTACCTCAAATAGTTGTCTTGTTTGTGTGAGAACACTTGACATATGCTCTTTTTTATTTTTCAAGAATATATTAACTACAGTCACCATGCCGTACAAGAAATCTTTTATACTTATTTCTCCATAAGTTTAAACATAATCTCCCCAACTTTTTCTACCCAATCACCTCAGCCTGTGGTAATTAACATTCCACTTCTATGAGATCAACATTTTTAGAATCCACATATGAGCGAGGTCATGCATTGTTTGTCTTTTGGTGCCTGACTTTGTTTAACTTAACATATTGTTCTTCTGGTTCATTCGTGTTATTGCAAATGACAGGATTTCTTTTCTTTTTTTTTAATGCCTAAATAGTATTCCATTGTTTATATATGCACCACGATTTATTCATTCATCCATTGATGGCCACTTGGGTTGATTCTATATCTTGGTTATTTTGAATGGTGCTGCAACAAACATGGGAGGGTAGAGATTTCTTTGATATATTGATTTCATTTAAACAATATATACACAATAGTGGGATTGCTGGTTCATATGGCAATTTCATTTTAAATTATTCTAAGGAAAATTTTACTCTTTTCCGTAATGGCAGTACTAATTTATATTCCCACTCACAGTGTGCAAGTGTTCACTTTCCTCCACATCCTCTTCAACGCCTACTATCTTTTGTGTGTGTGTGTGTTTTAATAACCATTCTAATGGGAGTAAGTTATTTCTCATTGCGATTTGGTTTACATTTCCCTGATGATTAGTAATATTGACCACTTTTAATATGCCTGTTGGCCATTTGTTTGTCTCCTTTGAAAGATGTCTGTTCAGGCATTTTGCCCATTTTTATGCATTCTCTTTTAAACATATATGTGTCTTTATATTTAGAAGATATCTTGCAGACAACATATAATTGAGTCTTTTTAAATTCAATCTGACAATCTGTATTTAATTGTTGCGTTTAGACCATTGATGTTTAAAGTGATTATTGATATATTTGGGTTAATATTTATTGCTGTTTTCTGTTTGTTGTCTTTGTTCTTTGTTCCTATTTTTGTCTTCTGCTATTTTTTCTGCCTCTTGTGGTTCTAATTGAGCATTTTACATGATTTTATTTCTCTTATTTCTTAGCCTACAGTTATACTTTAAAAAAAAACTTTAGTGGTTGCTGTAGAGTTTCCAATAAACATATACAATTAGATCGAGTTCGCTTAGAAATAACACTATACCACTGTATGGATAGTGAAAGTATGTCATATAACAAAATAGTCCTAATTCCTTTCTCTCATTCTTTGTATTATTGCAGTCATTTATTTCACTGATACATAAGCACACACACATACATAAACGTGTATAGTGAAAAACATTTTTGCTATTATTATTTTAAACCAACAGTTATTAGAACCAAGAAGAATAAGAAAAATAAAAGTATTTATTCTACCTGCAGTATTTCTTCTCTCGCGCTCTTTTCTTTACATAGATTCAAATTTCTGACCTACATGTTATCTTCTTTCTCTTTAAAAATATTTTAAAAATTTACATTTCTTGTAAGGTGGGCCTACTGGCAATAAAGATCCTTTATTTTTTGTTTGAGAATGTCTTTATTTCTCATTCATTTTAGAAGGATCATTTCTTTTTTTTTAAACATATTTATTTTTAAATTGTGGGGTACAGTTAAGGGTTAGGTATACAAATATGCATTGTGCAGGTACCCTTGTTGATGAGGTGTGTCTCTCCGTCCCCAGGCTGATATTGACTACCATTGATCCCATCTCCCTTCCCTTCCCTGCCCCCCCATAGTTTCCCGCCACTGTCAATCCTTTTCTTATAGGATTACGATAGTTGTTCAAGGTCCACTTATGAGTGAGAACGTGTGATACTCAGATCTTTGTTTGGGTGAGATTACTCAATATTATAAACTTTAATTCCATTCAGGTTGCTGCAAAATTCATGATTTTATTCTTTTTTATGGCTGCATAATATTCCATTGTGTATATGTACCACATCTTTTAAATCCAGTCCTCTTTTGATGGACAGCATGGTTGGTTCCATGATCTTGCTATTGTGAACAATGCTGCGATAAACATACGTGCGCAGGTATCTTTTTTATAGAGTGATTTGAGTTTTTCAGGGTATATTCCCAGTAGGGGGATTGTAGGTCATATGGAAGGTCAATTTTTAGAGCTTTTAGGAATCACCACACTGATTTCCACAGAGGCTGTACCAGTTTACACTCCCACCAACAGTGTAGAAGTGTCCTCTTTTCACCACATCCTCTCCAGCATCTGTTATTTTTTGTTATTGATAATTGCCATTCTGACTGGAGTTAGGTGGTATCTCAGTGTAGTTTTAATTTACATCTCCTTAATGACTAGTGAGATTGAACATTTCTTCATGTATCTGTTGGTCGCTCGTGTGTCGTCTTTTGAGAAGTGTCTGTTCATATCTTTTGCCCACTTTGTAATGGGGTTGTTTGTTTTTATCTTTTCAGCACATTTGAGTTCCTTGTAGATCCTTGATGTTAGGCCTTTGTCAGACATGAAGTTGGCAAATACTTTTTTCCAGTCTGTGGGCTGTCTCCCTGCTCTCTTGATGGCTTCTCTGGCTTTGCAGAAGCTTGTCAGTTTAATGAGGTCCCACTTGTCTATCTTATCTCTTATGGCCCATATGTTTCAGGTTTTGCTCAGGAATTGAATGCCAGTTCCAACTTCCATAAGGTTGTGTCCTGCATTTTCTAAAGTTCTTATGGTTTGAGGTTTTACATTTAGGTCTCTGATCTATTTAGAGTTAATTTTTGTGTATGGGGATAGATAGGGGTCCTGTTTGAATCTTCTGCATGTGGTCAGCCAGTTTTCCCAGCACCATTTACTGAATAGGTTCTCCTCTCCCCAGTGGTGCGTGGTGGAGGCTTTGTTGAAGATGAATTGGTGGAGAAATTGGGGTTTTGCTTCTGGAATGTCAATTCTATTCCATTGGTCTATATGCCCGTTCTTGTACCAATACCAAGCTGTTTTGATAATTGTACCTTTATAGTAAAGTTTAAAGTCTGGTATTGTGATATCTCCTGCCTTGTTTTTTTTTTGGTGAGGATTGTTCTGGCTATTCTTGGTCATTTGTGTTTCCATATGAATTCCTGTGTTGTTTTTCTAGCTCTGAGAAGAATGTTGCTGGTAATTTGATGGGTATTGCATTAAATCTGTAGATTGCCTTAGGTAAGGTGTACATCTTCACAATGTTGATTCTTCCAATCTATGAGTACAGGATATTTTTCCACTTGTTTGTTTCATCTTTGATTTCTTTGAGCAGTGTTTTGTAGTTTTCATTGTAAAGGTCTTTCACGTCTCTGGTTAGGAAGATGCCAAGGTATTTCTTTTTTTTTTGTGGCTATTGTGAATGGGATTATGCTTTTTTTTAATCAATCAGTATTTTTCATTATGGTTTTGGGGTACAGTTAAGGGTTAGGTGTACAATTACGTTTCATTCAGGCACCCTGTTGATAAGAGGTGTTTTCCCATCACCCGATAGATATTTGCTACTGTTAATCCCATCCCCCTCCCCCCCATAGTTTCCCAGTACCGTCAGTCATTTTCTTATAGTATTACATTGCATGTTCAAGGTCCATTATATGGGGATTATGCTTTTTATTTGAGTTTCTGTTTGTTTATTATTGGTGTAAAGAAATGCAATTGTCTTTTACACATTTATTTTATATCCTGAGACTTTGCCAAAGTCTTATATCAGTGCAAGGAGGCTTTTGACAGATTCTCTTGGGTTTTCAAGGTACACAATCATCTTTGCAAAGAGAGACAGCTTGACTTCCTCTTTTCCTATTTGGATACCCCTGATTGCCTTCTATTTTCTGATTGCTCTAGCCAGGACTTCCAATACTATATTGAACAGGAGGGGTGAGAGTGAGCATCCTTGTCTTGTTCCTGTTTTCAGGGGAAATGGTTCTGATTTTTGTCTGTTTAGGAGTATGCTGGCTGTGGGTTTCTCGTAGATGGCTTTTACTGTGTTGAGGTATGTTCCATGTATGCCTAGATGTTCGAGGATTTTTATCAAGAAGGAGTGATGGATTTTATCAAAAACTTTTTCTGTATCTAATGATATAATCATGAGGTTTTTGCTTTGATGTCTGTTGATGTATTTAATTGCATTTATGGTCTTGTGAATGTTGAACCAGCCTTGTGTCCCACGGATGAAGCCTATTTGGTCATGATGGATGATTTTTGAGATGTGTTGTTGAATCCGATTTGCTAGGATCTTGTTGAGAATTTTAGCATCTATGCTCATCAAAGATATTGGCATGTAGTTCTCTTTCTTTGTTGGGTTTTTACCTGGCTTGGGTATCAATGTGATATTAGCTTCATAAAATGATCTGGGGAGAGTTCCATCTTTCTCAATTGCCTGGAATACTTTCAGTAGGATTGGTATCAGCTCCTCCTTAGATGTCTTATAGAATTCTGCTGGAAAGCCATCTGGTCCAGGGCTTTTTTTAAATAGGTAGTTTTCTTATTACATAGTCAATTTCCTTGATTGTTATTGGTCTATTTAGGATCTCAATTTCTTCTTTTTTCAACCTAGGCAGGCTGTGTGATGTCAGAAAGTCCTCCATTTCCTTAAGATTTTCAAGTTTGTTTCCATATGAGTATACATAGTAGTCTCTAATGATCTTTTGAATTTCTTCAGGGTCAGATGTGACTTCATCTTTTGGGTTTCTGATTGTGTTTATTTGGGCTTTTTCTTTTTTTTCCTTGGTTGGTCTAGCTAGGGGACCGTCAGTCTTTTTTATCCTTTCAAAGAACCAGCTTTTTGTTTCATTGATTTTTTGTATTTTGTCTTCCATGTCCCAGATTTGGGCTTTTATTTTGATTATCTGGATTCTTCTGCTGAAGTTAGGGTTTTGGTGGTCTTGCTTTTCCAGCTTCCTTAGGTGACTTGTTAAGCTGTTGATTTGTGATCTTTCCATTTTCTTCATGTGCAATTGTAGAGATATGAATTCCCCTCTTACTACAGCTTTCATGGCATCCCAGAGATTTTGGTAAGATGTTTCTTCATTTTCATTTATTTCCAGGTATCTTTTAAACTCTGTTTTGATTTCATCATTGACCCAGGAGTTGTTTAGCATCATGCTGTTTAATGTCCTTGTCTTTGCGGGTTTGGGGGGAACCTTTTGGTGTTGATGTTTATTTTTATTCCACTGTGCTCCAAGAAGGTGCATGGCAAAATTTCGATCTTTTGAAATTTGTTTATGCTTGATTTATGGCCACGTATGTGGTCGATCTCAGAGTACATTCCATTCCATGTGGTGATGAGTAGAATGTATATTCTGTGGTCGTTGGATGGAGTGTTCTGTAAGTATCAATTAAGTCCATTTGGTCAAGAGTCACATTGAGGTTCTGGATCTCATTGCTGATTTTTTGTCCTGATGATCTGTCTAGGGTTTTGAGTGGGGTGTTAAAGTCCCCAGCTATGATTGTGTTAGAGTCAGTATCTTTTTAAAATTTACTTAGAAGCTGCTTTATGAAAGTTGGCACTCCTATGTTGGGTGCATATGTGTTTACAATAGATATTTGTTGTTGATGGATAGAATCTTATCATTATGTAGTGGCCTTCTGTATCTTTTTAAATTTTTAATAGCTTAAAGGGTATTTTGTCTGAAATTAGGATCACGACTCCTCCTTTCTTTTGTGTTCCATTCACCTGAAAATTTGTTTCCTATCCTCTTACTTTGAGTCTGTGAATGTCCTTTTTAGTGAGATGAGTCTCTTGAAGGCAATATCTATCTTTTCAGTGGTGCATTTAGTCCATTCACATTCAGGCTAATTATTGAAATGTGAGAGTTGATCCCTACCATAAGGTTCTTATAGAGTTGTTGTTGTTGTTCCTGTTTGTTTGTTGTCTTTCTTTTGGTTTTGGGGTTGGATTGTGTGTGTTTTTAATCTTTTTCCTGTACTCTTGTGAAGAACGTTGTTGTTCTTTTTTCCTTTTCTTCTGTATTTAATACTTTCTTAAGTGATTCTTGTAGAGTTGGTCTGGTGGCAGCGTAAGTTCTTAGGGATTGGATATCTAGGACAGATTTTAATTCTCCCTCACTGATGAAGCTTAGCTTGGCTGGCTAGGTTATTCTTGGTTGAAATTGTTTATCTTTTAGAACTTTGAAGATAGAGTTCCAAATTCTCCTAGCCTGACAGGTTTCTGTATATAATTCTGTTGCTATTCCAATTGATCTTCCATGGTAGGTAATCTGACCTTTTTCTCTTGCTGCCTTTAAGATTTTTTCTTTTATACCTACTTTTTTTTAGGTTTATTATTATGTGTCTGGGAGTTGGTCTTCTCATTTGTTGTCTTGCAGGGGTTCTCTGAATCTCTTGTGTTTGAATTTTCACATCACTGATGAGATGAAGGAAATTTTCTTGAATAATCTCATGGAATGTTTTTTCAAGTGTGAACTCTGCCTCAGGAAGTCCAATACTCTTAGGTTTGGTCTCTTGAAGTGATCGCTTATCTCTTGAAGGTTTTGCTTTGTCTTTTTAAGCTTCTTTTCTATGTTTTCAAAAGTTTGGGTTAGTTCTATATTTTGGTCCTTAAGTTCTGAGATTCTTTCTTCTGCTTGGCTAATTCTGCTTTCCATGTTTATCAGTTTGTTATTTATTTCATTCACAGTATTTTTTAGTACTGTTATCTCAGTTATCAATTCCTTCCTAGTTTTCTCTTTTTGCCGGGGACCAGCTCCAGCTGGGTTCAGGGTACCCCAAAGGTGGAGATGGCATTGGCAATTGGGGGGAAGAAGAGAGCGAGAAAGAGAGAGAGAGAGAGAAAGAAAGAGACTGGACTTCGGTCTAGTGCAGAAGCGATGTGTGTTATTGGGAATTACAACGGGTCTTTTATACACAAAGTCAGATGTGGGAGGGGCATCCCCCACCCACCAGAAACCTTAATCCATGAAAACTTAATCAATGATTGCCTTTAAACACTTTTCATATGATAATCTTAAAATCCCATAACAAAGGATAACCTAATCTGTGACTGACATATTCTATAAACCTTTTTCATCCTAAGATGATTGATTTATGCCAAGTTAAACAATTCTATAGAAACTTAAGTATTTACTTTACAAACGAAAGTGACCCATCCCAGAATGTTTGGAATGTGGCCCAGTCCAAAGTTCACAGTGGGCTACCTGCAAGTAGCCCAGCCGCATTCTTTCAACAAAATAGCTGTCTTCTAAAACTATATTCTACAATTTACACCTTCAATAAATCCTAAGATCATGACCCAGAAGCCTGTGACCAATACTAAGGTCCTTAGATGTGACACGAGTTTGAATTATAAGTTGTGTGAAAGCCAAAACTGCAGTTTGCAGAAGAATGGGAGCAATGAGCTTCTAAAGTTAGCTTGTGTTCATCTCGGTCTCAGAGTTTTTATGTTTTGAGCTCACAGGAGCTAAATCTGGTTAGTGCTGAGTAGAAAGTGGGAGGAAATGGGGTCAATAGCTCCTGAATGCATCCTAGTGGTCTTGGGGCCAACAGCCCTTCCTGATCCCTAACACTCAGTGGGCCTCCATGGCCGGCTCCCAACATCTTGTCTCTCCTCAATTCTTTTTAATCTCTCCATTAATGTCTTGATATCTGGGTTTGTAGTTTGAGACCAGTCATTCTGGGGGCTGTTCATTGTTTGCCCTCTGAAGTCAGTTTTCTCAGTGTCTGCCCTCCCAGGGGTCTGGAGAGAACCATATTGTTTTTTTTGGTTCTTCTTCATTTGTGTAGATTTTTCTCTCTCTCCCCCTTTCCCTCCCCTTCTTTAATTCTGTTTTTCAGGGAATGTGGGGTTGCTTTTACTTCTTTTTGTTCAATCTCCTGTTCTTCCTTATGAGCATCCTCTGGTTTTGTTCACTTTTGAGGCTGGATTGTGGGTTGGGGCTATACTTTTTGCAGTTTTGGGGTTTAATTGAGGAGAAATCTGTGATTCAGAATCTATCTCCAGATCCCAGTATCCACCAACAGGTGTATGGGCACACTGGAATCCACTTTCCACTGTCTTACAATCTGTCCATGCAGTGGGGTTTAGGTTTGCTTCCTGGAACCAAAGGAGGTAAGAAAAAGGAAAATAATGGAAGAATGGGGGTCAAGAGGAAGTTGGAGAGAGAGAAGAGTGAGAGGGAAAACAGACACACATATCAACTAATGAATGAAAAGAGACACAAGGCCAGAAAAGAGTAAAAAATAAACAAACAAAGATTTCCTAAAGCATATCAGTAAGCACACAAAGACAGTCCAATAAATTCATGCCTTTTGATGTGCTTTTCCCCAGCACAAATATGTAGTCTAACTCAGAAAGCGAACAAAAGTGAGAAAAAACAGTCAAAACAATAAAATCAAAAATCAAAAAAAGAAACCAGACTAGCTCTGGAGTCTTTCCTGAGTGTCTAAAGTCAGTTAGCTCTGATCTCTAGCCTCTCCTCTTTGCAGGCAGGTAGACTTACTCATAGGTTGGGCTGGTTCCCTTGGCTTGCTGCCTGAGAGGTCTACCACAGGACTGAGTCTGATTCAGCATAGGGGAGGGCCTTTTGTCTCCTGTTTGGCAAGGTTGCCTTAGAAACCAAGGTGGAGGCTGCTTGTAGATGGGCGGGGCAATGCAAATCTCTGCCCGAAAAATGGCTGCACTGGGTGGGTCTTCTTTCACCAATCCTTTCTCTCCACTTGTCCTTTCTCTCCACTAGTTCAGTCTGTGGATAGGGCAGGTGGCGGGTGGTGGCAGTGGCTTTGGGTCCCCCACAGGGCACTCAGTCAGGAATGGAGCTGGTATCTCTGAGGGACAAGCACTTAGAGCCTCACTGGGTGACTGCAGCTTGAGATGGGGCTGGGTGGGACCTGGAACCCAGGGCAGCCAGAACTCCAAGGGTTGAGCACTGGCCATGGCTTTGGGTGCTTCAGCCCAGGTGACAGTGTAGAGCCCAGAGGCACAGGTGCTGGGGGCCTGTGTGGGCAGTGGTGGCCTTGGGCCTGGTGGGGTGCCCCAGCAGTGAATCGAGCCTGTAGTTCCGAGGGGCAGGCATGGAGGGCCTCCCTTGGCTGCCACGGCTAGAGACTGGGCTGGGCGCCCAGCCAGGGAGGCAGCTGGCAGTGACTGAGCACCAGGTAGGTCAGTGTAGCCAGTAAGAGAACCCAGATATTCACAAGGCAGTATCCGAGGGCCTCCATTGGCAGTGGTGGGTGCTTGGGGCCGGGTGAGACAGTGTTGCCGGGGAGGGAGCTGAAAGCTCTACTCCGCCAGGGCCCAGGGCTGCCTGGGGTGGAACAGCAGTGGCAGAGGGGCTGCAGTAGCCAGCCGTGCATGGGACCGAGAATCTCCAGGCCTCTCGGCAGGTGGCAGTGGGAGGGGGGGAAGGAAAGTAAGAGTCTTTATGGGAACTCACTTTTAGAGAATCTCACAGTTCCACCTGTGCCATTGCCATCTCACCGGAGCTCCCTCGAAAGATAATTTCTTAGGGTATACAAGTTTAGGTTTTTTTTCTTAATACTTTTAAATTTTTAATTCACTCTTTTCTTGCTTGCATAGTTTCTGAGGAAAAGTTACATATAATTCTTATGTTGGTCCCTTTATAGGTAAGAAAGTTTTTTTCTCATGCTACATGTTCTCTGAGCTTCCTGGATCTGTAGTTTGGTGTCTGGCATTATTTTGGAGAAATTCTCATTGTTTTAAATATGTATTCTGTTCATTTCTCATTTTCTTCTTCTTCTGTTATTCCCATTACACTTATGTGTAAATCTTTTGTAGTTGTCTCACAGTTTTTGGACATTTTTTCTTGGATTTTTTTTGTCTTTGTTCAGTTTGATTTTCAGTTTTAGACATTTCCACTGATATATCCTTAATCTCAGAGATTCTTTCCTCAGATGTGTTCAGTCTGCTAGTAAGCCAATCAGAGGCATTCTTCATTTCTGTTACAGTGTTTTAATCTCTAGCATTTCTTGTTGGTTCTTTCTTAGAACTTCTAACTCTCTGTTTAAACTGCCCATCGATTCTTGCATGTTGTCTACTTCACCCATTAGAACTCTTAGTATATTTATTTTAAATTCTTAGTCTGATAATTCCAACACCCTTGACATGTCTTTTTCCAGTGCTTGTCTGTTTTTTCAAGTTGTGTTTTTGCCTTTTAATATGTCCTGTAATTTTGTAGTTGATAGCCAGATATGATGTCCTGGGAAAAAGAAACTGCTGTAAATAGGTCTTTAGTGATGTGATGGTAAGATATAGGGGATGAGGAAGTGTTCTAAAGTTCTACTATTATTTCTTTATATTTTAGTGATCCTGTGCCTCTAGGCTGTAAACTTCTCTAGTGTTTCTAAGTCTCCCTAACTCCCCATACATCCTTTACGTGGAACAAGATTATATAGTGCACTGGAGTTGGGTATTTACCTTCTCTCAGGTCAGTTAAGCTCTGAAGCACTCCAGCAGGCTAGGCTCTGGTTGATTAGTTTCTCTTGAAGGCAGACCTTGTTAATAAGCCGGGCTCAGTGGCTCAGCCTGTAATCCCGTGCTTTTGGGAGGCTGAGGTGAGTGGATTGCCTGAGCCCGTGGGTTCGAGACCCGCCTGGGCAGGCAAGACCTCATCTCTACAATAAATCAAAAAATTAGCCGGGCGTGGTAGCATGCGCCTGTAGTTCCAGCTACTGGGAAGGCTGAGGTGCAAGGATCACTGGAGCCCAGTAGGTCGAGCCTGCGGTGGCTGGGAGTGACCACTACACTCCAGTCTGGGCGACAGAGTGAGACTCCCACTCAAAAAAAAAAAAAAACAGAGTGCGCTAGTGTATTTCAAAATGGTTCATTTTCCCTACCCTTCCTGGCAGCATGAGAGGATTTTTCTCTGATATTTACCATGGGAACCTGGCCAAGTTTCTTAGGATAAAACTCTCAAAAGTGTGAAGGCTTCTTCATGACTCAGATGCCCTGGAAATATTTATTTTCGCACCTGTTTGTTCTAAGCATACCACAATTCTTTAATTACAGTTCAGGTTTTTCTACCTCATCAGTGGTTCCCATGGATGTTTCTACTCCTGAGTCTTTGCTCCAGTAAGCCGTGATTCCCTATACTCACCTGTCTCTCCAATCTTGGGAGCAGTGGCATGCCTTGTGTCTTTGCCTTTCTAATAGATCCAGGAAGAATGGTGATTTCTCAGTCTGTTCAACTTTTTACTTGCCAGCATTGAGTGGCAACTTTCAAGTTCTTTACATGTTGAATGGAAATCACCAGTTAATGTCTTATTAATATAAAATTTAAAGAGCATTATTTTAAGAAAACTTGTTATATGATGAACATATATATGTATGTATACATTTTAAAGTTTATTATTTTTTTGACTTTATGATGTTTTATGTCATGCAGAATTTAAAAAATACAATATAGTCAAGTTTATTAAATTTTTTCATGAATTATGAGTTATAAGTATTGCTTAAAAATTTATACCTTTTCAGAATGATAGAATTTTATATCTATTTTTTTAGTTTTTCAGATTATTTTTGTTTTTAAATATTATAGGCAGCTACTCCAGATCAACATCCATTCTTTAACTCATATTTCTTCACTGCCTTCAGGTGTTGTCCTTGTCTATTTTTCCATGTTTCTTATTCCCCCCCTTTAGGTTTTTAACCTAGGCATTGGTTTTCAGAATCCAAAGTGTATATTTTATTGTTAGTGCTGGAATCATGCCAATAGATTACTGAATATGAAAGTAATATATAGCCAGTCACCCCTGAGCCCTTACTAGAAATAAATAAAAGGAATACTATGTGAGTAGAAGGGATGCTATTAGAGAAGGAGAAAGAGATAAACTACTCCTCTACTTCATGAGAGTGTGTAGTGAGATGTCCTCTCAGACAATGTAAATTATCTGCCTGTTATCCTAAATCTGCCAGTTTCTTTGAGTTGAGAAGATGCAGACAAAGCAGTAGACAACCTTGTTTACAAATTGTCCATCAAGTGAGAAGGAGACAACTAATCTTAAAAGACAAGGACAACTTCGTATATTCTTTGTCTTTTTGAGGAGGAGAAATCAAACAAGTCAGACTTGTTTTTAGCATTCAGACAATTTCAGCTATTGAAATGCCTTGAAATTTATTACCCCTTCAATGTTTGGGTTGCTGTTATTTGGAAGATTTTTTAAAAAAAAATTTTTTCTGTTACCACATATGCTTCTTGATGAGGTTTGGATATATTCATTGTAGTAACTATCATAGTTCTCCAAAGATGTTGTTGAAAATTGATTATATTTCAAACATAATGTCCCTAATTTAAGCAGAATCTGTATGGACAGGTCTGTTGTACTGATATTCCATCTTTCTACCTCTCCCTCTCTTTCTCCCTCTGCCTCTCTCTCTGTCCTCTGTCTTCTGTCCTTTTTTGTTTCTCTTTCTTGACTTTGCTGAACTGATTCTGTGTTCTAGTCTTTTCCTAAAATAAGCATCTTTGAGGGAGCAACTATTTCTTTGGGTCACAATGCCATCACCATTACCATTTAAAAAATCATTTTATTGTGAATTAAAACAGTTGTTCATGAAAGTAAATAAGCTTATAAACAATGAATTTATTTTCAGTTCATGCAGATTTAAGATTTAAGACTATTATATCTATATCTACCTATATCAGTGTATATATCTATCTATATCTATGTGGGGGACCCCCAAAACTGGAATTTATAAAAGATTGTATATTTATTCTTACATGTTTAAACTTCAGTCACCTTCAAAGTACTCTCTATTTGATGCAATACACCTATCTAGACAGTTTTTCCACTGCTCAAAACAGTTTCTGAATTTGTTCATTTTGCTGCCTTTTAGTGCTTTTGTTGTTTTTTGTTTCATCTCTTCCACATTCACCAAACATTTCCCACTGAGATCTTTTTTTCACCCAGGAAAACAAACAAATAAAGTTGCTTGCGGTAAGATCAGGTGAATAGGGAGGGTGAGGAACAGTAGTCATGCTGTTTTTGGTCAAAAACTACTGTACACTCAGTGTGGTATGGGCAGGTGCACTAGTAAATCACCCATCATGAAATGGGCAAATACACTGAAAGAATCTCTAATAAAAATATTCACTGAAGGCGAACACAACCTCTCATAACAATGCTAGCTGGTACACTGATGCTGCTGGGTTCCTAGAACACTTAGTAGAGGAAGCCAGTACTACAAGGGGCACACCCTCCAAAGATCGTTGTTGTTTTTTTTTTTTTTTGAGGGTCTCCTCATACATAGATGTGTCGATAACTGTATATGAGAGAGATTTATTTTAAGGAATTCCTTCACATAATTGTGGGGACTGGGAAGTCCAACTTCTTCAGGGCAGGCTATTAGGTTGGCGACCTAGGAAATAGCCGATTTTGCCATTTGAGTTTGAAGGCAGTATGAAGTGGAGGCATATGAAGTGGAGGCACAGTTTCTTAATTTCTTCTTTCTAAGTATTTTTCCCTTAAGATCTCCCACTGATTGTAGGAAGTTCACCCACATTATGAAGAGTAATCTGCATTATTCAGAGTCTACCGGTTCAAATGTCAATTTTATCTAAAAAAAAAAAATCTGTGATCTATCCAAGTAGATACATAAAATTAGCAATCACATCTTCTTTACTTTTAGTAATTTTTTCTCACAGCCTGCTTTGTATTATATGAGTATAATACATCAGATTTCTTTTGATTTTGTCTGGTTTATCTATTTCCATTCTTTTTTAAAACTTCTCTGTACATTAAATCTCAAACTTACAACATATTCTCATATATCTACACTCTCAACTGTTCATTGGCTACTTATTCCACTGAAAAAATAGGAGCAATAAGAAGAAAATTTTCACAAGCTTCAGCACTTACCAGCCACCATTATCTGTGTTCAAACACGCTGTCTTCTTGCTCATTAGATTGTAACTCCATGATTGCAGGGACTTTGCTTATTCTCAGCACTTATTATCGCATCTGACAAGCAATAGGCCTTTAAAAGATAATTGTTGAATTAATAATGAATGAAAAAATAACTCTATCATTATCAGGGCAAAAATTGCCATTCACACATTCAGCAAAAATTTATTACATGCCTATTTCTTCATTGGCAGTATTCTAGAAACTAATAATATAGCAAAGTATAGAACAGATAAAAATCTCTATCCTAAGCGAGCTTATATTTTAATTGAGCAATAGGTTCATGTTAATCACTATCATAGGCCTTTACATGAATCATTTCTTTTAAATCATCCAAAAATTGTTAGGTAAGTGTAACTACACCTTTTTTCAGGTGAAAAGCTGAGGGTTAACTCTCCTATCCAATATCACATAGAGCCAGAATTCAGACTGACGTCTTCAAATAAATGCTTTAATTACTAATCTTCTATGTTTTAATAGACATAAAGGGGCTTCCATATCATGCTGCAAATGTTGAGGAAGAAACAGCAGAAAGCTTATTTAAAGGTTTTGAGTAACTGTAGTTCTGACCCCAAGATGGCAGTATTTACATTAGCCTTGCCTGTAGATGTGAGTGTGTATGGAATAGCTACATCTGGTCTCTGATTGGGGGCTCATACTTTCTGAAAAACCCTTTGTTTAATGTTAGAAAAGAGAATATGTTGAAGCACATTAGCCCTAAGAAGAAGCAGAGCTCTGCAGAATAAAAATGGAGAAGCATCTGAGGATCTGCCTGGTGGTTTTGTGGCTTTATTTTTATAGTAAGTTAGTAAACAGTTTTGGCCAGGTTGCCACAACAAATCTAGGAAACATTTTCTTAGAATTTGGGGCAAAGGTGTAGTCTACTGGGGTAGGAGGAGGTAAGAAAATGGGTCATTTTATAGTTTACCTGGGATTACTTGTGAAGAGTGAAGAAGGGAGGCAAATTAGAAAGTATTCAGATTGAATGATTGATCTCTTAAGTTTCACCTTGCTTTCTGAATAGGGGTGAGTGGCAAAAACCAAGTGGAGCAGAGTCCTCAATCCCTGATCACCCTGGAGGGAGACAACTGCACTCTTCAATGCAATTATACAGTGAGCCCCTTTAACAACTTAAGGTGGTACAGACAAGATACTGGGAGTGGTCCTGTTCTCTTGACAGTCATGATTTATGGTGAGAATACAAAGTCGAAAGGAAGGTACACAGCAACTCTGGATGCCAGCGTCAAGCGAAGCTCTCTGCACCTCACAGCCTCTCAGCTCAGCGATTCAGCCTCCTACATCTGTGTGGTGGGCGCACTGTGCTCCCCAGGCACTTGCAGCCAGTGCCCAAACCTGCACCTGGAGGCTGTTAAGGAAGTTTAGGAGTTTGAGTAGAACATTATTTTTTAACGCAAAATATAATTTCACAAGCGAGTTAGTATTTCTCTCTTAGTCATGATTAGATTTGGGCTTGAGCCTAGAGGTCTACAGAGCATAAAGATATCTTTACTCAGCACATACAATTAACTACTACATCTGGCTGTTCTTTAGCACAAGACTTTCATGCTTGTTATTGCTACTAAAGTAGATTATACCTTTGGTTGGAAGGGAGAGACCGTTCTTTCCAGTTCTGGCTACCAGTAGAATGTCAACTAACTGAAAGAGCAACAAGTTAATGTGGTCGATGCCAATATCTTGATATGTTTGCTGCCCACTTACAGATATCCAGTCCTCATATCATGGCTTTTCAAGTTTTCAGAAAGCATCCTGTGCCAAGTTCTCAGGTGCATACTGTGGGAAGAAATCTGCTTTGCCAATTTAGCCATGTTCCATATCAAGGCATCTCTCCAACTCTTTATCACCTTCCATCACCGATTCTTTGGAGGACATTTCTGTTTAGACTGTTTTGCCAGTGGACACCTGCAGACATGGTCACTCAAAGACAGAAGAACATCTGTGTCTGGCTCTTCAACCATTCATATTATAGAAAAGATATAAAGGAAAGAATGCCTACATGCAATCGTAAACACTGGTTTGCACAAATTAGCTGTGAAATTCCTTTTTGGAATAGTTAGAGAAATGTGAATATATACTTTGAGAATTAAATGAGGTAAATATTTACCTGAAAGGCAGATATCAACTACCAAAAACAGAAAAGATGTATACTACGTTATTAAAATAGTAATCTCTGGGTGGTGGGAATAGAATTTTTTAATTTTTTATCTTTTCTTGTCTTCTGTACTTTTAATTTTCTGTAGTTCACAGGTTTTGCTTATGGCAAAATAAAATTTATTTTTAAAAATCTTAAGAAAATTTGAAGGAATAAATTTGACATGTCATTATCAACACGCAGAAATAGATATTTTAAAATGATCACACGTTCCAGGATGTTGTAATAAAGTTTACTTGTTAATTGCTTGTGACCATATTTCCAAATGCCTTGAATTCTGGAGCTAAAAGTAAGCCTGGATGTGTTAGGAAATCAGACATTTCTTCCTATCCTACACCTCCTTCCAAGTCTTTAGAGTGAAGAAATTAAAGATCAGCTTTCTTCTGCAGCAGACTTGCATAAAGTATTAATTTTAAATTTGTTGAGGAACAAGATAAAATGCATGAAAACTTAACCAACAGGTGAAATCCCAAGTATGTGCACAAATACATTTTAAAGGTATTCTTAGAAGGAAACCACTGCAGCACAGAAAGACAAAGGGGAAATGGCATATTTAGTTAGGTCTTGCACAGACTTACATAGAATTTATTCATTTTATAATTCTTTATTAAACAAGTAACAAGTAATAGGTGTTTTTGTTGGTGGAAGCAGTAGAGTAATGCACAGACACATACAGACACATGCAGACACAAAAGACCTTCCCTCATGAGGCTTGAGTCCAGATTTGTCTATAGTGTTCACTTCACTTTACAGGAATATCTTTTGAAGTTTGTGTTCCAATATATGCATTTCCCTTGCTTGCTTTAATGACTGGCAGATTTCATGTGGGAGATTAAAGCATAGGCATTAAAGTGCTATATCTATCACTTACTAAATTATGTGTCCATGGACAAAATTGCTTAAACTCAGTGCACCTACACATCATCAATGGTAAGAACATACACCATGTAACTTGGATGGATTTAGAATCTATAATACTGAGTGAACTGTCACAGAAACAAAGAACTGAGTGCCACACGTTCTTACTCATAAGCAGACATTGAACAATTATGATAATACTATAAAAAAGGATTGGCAGTGTGGGAAACTGCCAGGGGGTTGGGGGGAACGGATTGGCAGTAGTGGGGAACTGCCAGGGGATGAGGTAGGGGGCACACCTCATCAACAAGGGTGCCTGCATAATGAACATTTGCATACCTAACCCTGAATTATACCCCACATCTTTAAAATAAAAATTTTAAAAATTAGTTAAAAAAAAAATCTCATCCCATGGTTGTAAGGATTTAGTTAAATTACATGACCTTACTTAAATGATTGACTGGCATTAGTAGAAAAAGTTTTCAACAAATGGCATTTATTCTTGGATGTAGAAGGGATAATAAAACAAAAACAATTCAAGATAAAACAACAGGAAAACTTAAAAATATATTGAGGTTTAATTCTTCACCCTCCAGCTACTGATTATGTTATTTAACTATGGTTATGACTGTGAGTCACCCTTTCATTTCATGTTGGCCTTCTCCCATCCAATTATTTGAACTGATTCTAATGGCTTTCTTGTATGGTTCTTGATCTCAGTTTTTATGCACAGAAAATGAAACTATTTTAAAAAATATTTTCCTTTTTATTTTTTTTTAAATTTTTATTACAAAGATGTGGGGTACAATTCAGGGTTAGGTATACAAACATTGATCATGCAGGTACCCCTGTTAATGAGGTATGCCTCTCCCTCCCCTAGCAGTTTCCCTCAGCTGCCAATCCACCCCCCTCCCCAGAAAATGAAACTTTCTTGATTCTGGTATATCTTATTGTAAATTCTAAGATGAGTCCACATAAGTCTGATGGAGCAGGTATTGAATATTATTATACTGAGATACTGTGCCAATAACTAGATACATGCCTGGGAGCTCATTTAACGGACTTCTGTACTGGAAGGGAGAGAAAATAAACTTTCTAGGTTTCCTTGAGGGATGAATTTTTTTGTTATTCAATTTATAACTTGTACATGATAGACACTCAAGAAGTCTTATAGAAGATAAAAGGAAAGAGAACAATCTTGGGGACAACAGCAGGTGCAACTCTCCAACAAATCAGCACAAGATCCTGGTGTGACCTGTTTCATTATTATTTCTTCAGAGATCAAGGGTAGCTGTGTGATCTGTGCACAGGGCAGTGGAGCTAGTTTTTGATTGGCTGGAGAGTTTCAAAACAACAGAATTATGCATATGCCCTCAGAGAACAAACTATTTGGCTTGGTAGTGTTTGCAGACTACCAGACCTCAACCAGAGTGCTCAGTGCACTTGATGGATAGAAAAATGGAAAACCTCTTAGGAGTCTCATTTGTGATTTTTTGGGGGCAGCTTTACTGTGAGTTGGTGGGCTTTGGAAACATGAAATTAAAGAGAAGACTGTAGTATCTTTTCCAAAAATCTGAAAGTTATAAATGTGTGGCTAGAGCCTCTGTGCTCGCCTGTGGGTCCCTGAAAAGAGATTATATCTTCTCAAAGTAGTCAGGCATTAATGAATCTCCTCTGTCTGTGGTTCTCTGTTTAAACAGGGGTGAACAACCAGCACACACTGGAGCAGAGTCCTTCATACCTGAGTATCCTGGAGGGAACACATGCCATTCTTAATTGCACTTATCAAGAGAGAACGATCTTCAACTTCTACTGGTTCCGACAGGATCCTGGGAAAGGACTTGTATCTTTAGCCTTAACTCAATCAAGCCAGAAAGAGCAGGGAGACACAAATGTTAAAGAAACGCTTGGAAAAGAGAAGTCACATAGTATTTACAATATCTCAGCCTTTCATCCTGGAGATTCAGCCATGTACTTCTGTGCTGTGGGGCACAGTGTTCTCCAAGCACCTGGTGCCTGTACCACAACCCACAGCTGGGTCTCCTGACACAGGGCTAGCCTTATGGATAGGAGCGAAGATGTTTTCTTTACTTATGGAGAGTATTTTATTTATAATCTCTGCCTCTAAACAGAGTGAAAAATATTCTACCATCTTTCTTAAGTGATTCATCTGAATTTATATTGGATTTAATTTCCTTTTGCTATTACTGATTTTTCATTTCTCACTGCAGATTGTACTGGTCCTGGGCCGGTTTACCCAAGATTTCTTCTACTTCTTTGCCTTTTACTTAAAAGAGCAGACCCCTTTGTGATGGAGGTTCTGAGTAATGAAGCAAGTTTTCGCCAAGCTGCACTCTTATCAGCAGCATTTTATCCATTTGTTCATATCTTCATGACATTTTCTGTATCTGTGTATCACCTATATCATTATTTACTTAATTTAATATTAAATTGACTTTAATGCTAATACATAGACTTGAAAAATACTACCTATGAAATCATATATATGATATAAACCATATATTTGAAGTGCTACTGGTTATATTTTTTCCCAATGCAAATTAAAATAGCATTATATATGTAACAATTGAAAAGGTTTTCTGTGTACTGCCTAACATGACCTCCTGTATCAATCACAGTTTAGGAAATACTGATCTAGACTATGACCCTTATGTTATAAATGAGAGAATTGGGTCCCAAAGCCAATGGTATCACTTACTCAAAGCATCATCTATAACAAGATGGAAGCTAGGAGCAGAACCCAGACATTCTGATCTTTGTCAGTTGCTTCTTTCACAAAAGATGCAACGCAGAATCCAGAGCTATAGTTGTAAATTTAAACTAAAGTAAAATTTTAATTTAATTATGCATGCTAATTCTAGATAACTTAGAAGCTTTAAACACTTCCCCATAGAATATTCCCATAACTCTACCCCTAGACAAGTATTACCATGTTTCACATTTTCTTACGTACATAGAAAACTATATTTTTCTATTGATAGGGCTTATAATGTCTTCATTATTTATTAACATAATTGTGTCTCTAAACAGTATAAGTATTTTCATGCCAGGAAACATATATTGAGAACACAATTTTAAATGACTGTCTAGTTTTCATTATATAGATACATATTTAAAAGGTGGAATAACTTTTGGCATTATTTCAAATTATCCAGTATTGTAGACAAGGTTTTTATGAACATCATTAATGTTGCAGCTTTCATAGACATAGTGTGAGTTGAGTAAGGGGAAACATAGGACACTGGATACCTAATTTCTAGGAATAAACACCGAATTGTGATTTTGACAGTGTGTACGATTTTGATATTTCATACTTCACCTATTATGGACATTATTATCTAAAGATGTTTCTGCTTTTTCTAGGAAAAATTTTAAGTGTTTTGCCTTTCTTTTCTTTTAACCTATGAAGATACAAATTTGTTATAAAAGCCCCTAGAATTTGAAAACACAGAGAGTAAGAAGGTATCACACAGAGTAAACATTCTTTCATAATATAAGATATGCTTTAAAAAATTTGTAAAACTATACTCTGGTCTCAGTTAGACCTGCCAACTTGTCTCTTCTAAATTTTCATTTTTTATTTTAAAGATGTGGGGTACGATTTAGGGTTAGCTACACAAGTGGTAATCGTACAGGTAAAGTTTGGGCCTTCCACTGGTCCTCACTTTGCCTGGTTTGGGATCAGGTACACTTATTAATGTTATTTGCCCTTCTCCTCCCTATCCTGGCAGTGATCCACTACTGCTAATTTCTTTCATGTAGCATTATGATAAATGTTCAGGGTCCACTTATGAGTGAGAACATGTGGTACTCAGTTACTTGTTTCTGTGATAGATCACTGAGTATGATGGACTCTAAATCCACCCATTAACTTGTCTGTTTTTCCCCAAGGTTATCTATTCTCCATGTCTTTGCTACTCAAAGTGTAGACCAGCACGGTCTGAACTTGTGCAGAATATTAGGCATCACTCAAGAATGACTGAATTCAAATCTGCATTTGGACAAGATTCCCAGGTGATTCTCTTCCTTCAGAATTTGAGAGGCACCCCTCTGGTAGGGTGCCCGAATGACTTTTTAAAGTATAGATAAAAAGCTGTCTCTACTTGCCCAAAATGCTTCAATGACTTTCTATTGCACCTGGAATGAAATTCTCATTTGAGGCCGTGACAGACAAGGATCTGTAGAATTTGAACCTCCCCCAAGCCTTCCATTTCAGTTCTAAACTTTAATCTCAGTGCCTATCCTTAGTGACTGGCCCGTAGTAGTCAATCAAGAAATATGTACCAATTAAATAAATGAATGTTGATTTGTCCTCTCTATTTTCTTTTTCTCTGTCTGGCATTCCCAATCTAGCACCTGAACTTTGTGCTCCCAGCTTGGATATGGGTTAGAGTTATGTTCTTGCTAACCCTTACCTCTCGACTCAGAACCTGGCCTTGTGCTCACTAAGCTCTGTCAAACTATTAAATTTACTCAGGGTCTCAGACTATCCTCATTCAACTGGCCTCAGGTGTAATTTGAATGAACTGGGTCAACTCTAAGACCCCATATTGAAATATCTAAAATAAATATCTATATCTATATCTATATCTATCTGTCTATCTATCTATCTATCTATCTATCTATCTATCTATCTATACCTAAAAGATATTGGAAAGTATTAAATAACTTCCCAAGTCAAATAATTATGAGCACATGTCAAAATTTTATTTCGGTTGCTGCAAGAGAAAAATTGTCTCAGGAAACACATTTGAATAATTAGCTTAGGTAGAGACACTTTATAGTAGACTAGATTTTTTTAAAAGTCTGGTTAAAGATCATTATTATAAGTAATTGGCTAATAATTACCCTACTCTGAACTGTCTGTGTGGTGTCTATTAGGTTTATCATAAGATTAATGGTCATCTGAGTGTGTAATTCTAATATCCCAGAATAAGTCTTTATTTCATTAAGATGTGTCAGAAAGTTGCTCAAGCATTTTATCAGAAGTAATAGTTAATTCCCTTATGGGGCTATACATGACACTCTTCAAATGAAGTTCATTCCAGGCCTGTTTCTTTGTCAAACATATCTTTGTCAAAAGTAATTCAAGCTGTGGTGACATGTGCCTGTAGTCCCACTTGGGAAGTTGAAGTGGAAGGATCCCTTGAGCCCTGGAGTTTGAGTCCGGTCTGGGCAACATAGTAAGAGCTCATCCCTGAAAACAAAAAATGTAATTCAAGTTGTTAGTCTTTACTATAATAGAGAGAGGTTTGTCAGGTTTTGGATTTTTCCCTTCTTACAAGCTAATAAGCTTGTTGTTCCATTGAAAATGTCAGTAAAGACATAAGGCTCCTTAGTCAGAGTCAAAGGACATTGTTACTTATAGCACAACAAACAGTATAAACATTGTCATATTTGCTTCAGTTGTCCTTTCTTTTAAGTCCACAAAAGGTATCACAATGAGTGCAGATGGAATCTATGCACGCAGTGGTATTGTGTCATAACTGAGAAATTCCGAGCTTGGAAAATTCACTGTTTTTATAGCAAGCAGTAAGCAAGCTTTCTCTTTGCCTCACAAGGAGACATTATGTCATCCCTCAATGTTGCTTGCTGCAAGTATAACTCTGAAAAGTGATCCAGGTAGAGTGATGATGACTGTATACTAGTGGCACCACACCCAGCAAGGCATGTAGAAATATGAGAGACTCGTTATGGACTGTCTTTCAACAGTATTCACTTCACAGTTCTACACTGTGTTAGTTTGTAGACATTTTTCTTATGCATATACTACTCCAGCAGCCATTCTGATTAATTTGACTGACAGAGGATGAAACTAAATCCATCATATTAGTCTTAAACAACATTTAATTTAGGCTACTATCAACAGAACTGCAGGCAGCAGAAAGAGACAAACCTGCAGTATTAGCTTCAATCGTGCCTCCTAAGATCATAGATTTGGCAAATTCTGATTAAGTTTCAATGTGTAGACAGCTAGGATGCAGTGTATCATCCATTATGACACACACATGGATGTTTAGACCAGTACACCGATCTTTGTTTTAATTGCTAAAAAACAAATTAAAAATTAAACTACCATTGCCAGTATAGAGATGATCTATGACTCCCATTCCCTAGACATAAACACAAACCAATCCAGTTTGGGATTTGTTATTAAACTTGATTTGGATCAGCATTACAGCACTTTAGTTAAGCTGTAAGAGTGTTGTCAGTGAGTATTTGCAACCTCTGTAGCCATTCATGGTATAAGTCAGGGCTGTTCAGACATCAGGAGGAACATATTCATTTGTACCAGTCAGACTGAGACAAGGTTGTGCTGATTCCTGTATTGTACACTTTAGATGAGTTGTAAGAGTTAAGTTGTGGGGATGAGGAATCTGTTGAGAAGTTGCCATTGGTGTAGCAGAACAGTTCAGGAGATAACATATTCACAAGAAGTTTTTCTGTTTTCATGGAATATAAATATTCCATGAAAGGATGACAAACCAACACCGGGTGAGATAGGCAGCAGCTGCTGCTGCTGGACTTCAGCAAACCCTATGGTTATTTTGCTAGGCTGTGGTGCTTGATCTACCATACAAGAGAGTATTAAACCCTGACCCCTCTCCACCTTGCAGGGACTCATTTTCCCTTGCCAGGTGTCAGTGTTGTTGCTCTTTCTCTACAATGACAACAGTAGCTATAAGCTATAAGTTTGCCCTTTTTTTGGTAGTCAGTTCTTATTCACACCAAAATCTTTTGTCCAGAAGATCATATAGGAAGAGGAACAAGGGCATTTTCGTGACATTTGCATAGATTCATTATATTCACCACTTTGGCCTCCTGGGCCACAGTATGAGAGCTAGTAAAGCAGTACAGTTAAATAAACGATATTTATCTTCATGATCTAAAACCATGTTTGCCAAACAAAATAATTGAGATGGCTAAACCACAATTGATTTGAATACCATTCTGACCAGGTTGCTATCTGGAGAGTGTAACAACCAGGCTGTTAGGAGAAAGAAACATTATGCTTTTCACTTTTAGAAAATTAGGGTAGATGTATATTTTTATATTTCTCTTGTTAAGTAAAGCCAAAAATTTTGGGTGTTGCAGATGATCTGGGATTGCTTCCCAATAAACTCATTGTAAGTGGATAATATTTTAAGTAAAAAATGTATTTAGTATGCCAAATATACCTAATATACTGAATGTCATAACTTAACCTAGCCTATCTTATTATGCTCAGAACACTTACATGAGCCTATGGTTTGGCAAAATCATCTAAGACAAAGCCTATTTTATAATAAAGTGTTGAATATCTCATATAATGTATTTAACACTGTATAGAAGGTAAAAAATATAATGGTTGTATGGGTAACCAAAGTAAAGTTTCTACTGATTGTGAATTGCTTTGCATCATCAAAAAATCATAAGTCAAATCATCATTAATTCAGAGACCATGTGTATATAAAAATCAAAGGATAAGAATATTCTACAATGTGCAGAGGAAAAGTCAGATTGGCCAAGAAACTTAGGACTTGAGGAATGCTAAAGCAGTGAGCTTCGCAGGATTCCTTTTGACTCATATAACACAATTGTATCCAGGAGTAGCTGGAAACCTGAGAAAACTAGTGGGTACAGAAAGAAAAGCCTATTTTTTTCTAGCCCAAAGTCCATGAAAAGGACAGACTAGCAAAACAGAAAACTGTAAGACCATAACCAATCTATTCCAACCAAATACCACAGAAAGGTTTACTGCTATCAAGCACACACTTAATCAAATAAAAAGCAAATGCAACCTTGTAGGAAGGTTTTGTGGTTCCTTACTTTTGCTCCATATTCTTATCATTGGCTCAAAGACAATCTTTAAATGCAGCCTGCATTCCCAAGGTGGGTTCCTGGTGCTGGAGGGAGCAGTGTGGACCTTATTTTCAACAACTAGTACTTGACTACTTTAACCTGTCGGGCTACTTTCTGGAAGGCAGCTATGCTCACCACTATACCACCAACGCTGGGCTACTTTCTGAAGAGCTAATTTAAAGGGAGTGCCTGTATTTCACATAACTAAAACTCTCTCAGGATGCAGAAGTGGCTATGAAAAGGAAACTTTATCCAAAAATATTTGCTAAAGTGATTCAACAGTGGGAAGAAGAAACAATCTATCTGAAAATTTGAAGAAAAACAAATTGAGATTATTCCATCTAAGAAGCAGAATAAAAAGAGTATAAAACATATATACAGTTTAACAGGACTTTGAGAAACTGTCAATAGTCCAGGCATAAATAAAATAAAATTGCAGGTTGGGAAGAAAGAGAGAAAGGAGCAGGAAGAATATTTGTGTATATCATGGCACAGAACTTCTCAAATTTGATGGAAAACACAAATCTACACATCCAAGAAGTTCACCAAGCACAAGGCAGGACAAAAGCAAAAAGAAATTCACATTAAGACACATTATAATCAAACTGTTTAAAGAAAAAGACAGATAGGGAATCTTAAAAACTGCCAGAGATAAGTGACGAATCACGTGCAAAGGATCCTTAATAAGATTCGCAGTCAATTTTTCATCAGAACCATGGAAGCTGGGAGGCAGTGGGATGACATATTTCTTTAAAGTGCTTAAAGAAAACAAAAGACACACTGTTAACCAGAAATTTTATATCTGGTAAAACTTTTGTACAAAAATAAAGACGAAATCAACACATTCCCAGATAAACAAAACCTGAGAGTATTCATCACTGTAGACCTGCTTTACAAGAAAATTTAAAGGGAGTTTTTTTAAGCAGAAATGAAATGGCACTAGGCAGTAAATTGGAGCCATACAAAAAATAATGAACAACAGTCAAGACAACTACATAGATAAGCATAAAGTCAATATTTTTTTATTGCAGTTGTTGTTGGGAATGGGGAGGGTCTGCCCAAATCATCTTCAATGGATAGTGATTACATGGATCTTGAGTAGCAAAAGTCCTGCATCATTGCTGGCCTCCAGCTCCCATTTCTGTAGGGACACAAGCAATTTGTGGAACAGAGGAGAAACAGAAGAGTTTGCGCTTGTTTCTCTATGGATCCAATTAACTTTCTTGCATAGATAGTATTCCATAGATATGTTTTGCTGGTTAGGTTAGGTTAAAAAGGTAGAGAGAGACCAAATGCACAACTTCTAGAGATTAATTCCTAGATACCAGCTTTATATAAAATAGAAACTAGACAAATAAATAGGTATATTGGGTTTTATTGACAGTTTAGGTATTGAAGGCAGGTTCATCTCTTTTGCCACAAACCCAAGAAAGTATTGTTTCAACACTAATATGTCATTGGTGCAAAATGGACTGACACGTTCCAAACTTCTCTAGTTTTTGGACTTGTTAAAATTTGCTGCTCAGGTTGTGAGATGAAACCATGTTTGTTGAGGTAGATCTTAGGCCACTCTGTTTTGAAAAAATTCTTTGAAATTCCAAGAGGTTTCATTAAAACAGAGGGAAATATGAAATGCTAGTTGAATTACAAGAATCTCACCCAAATTTTTATAGTAGAAAACTTCCTGACTGATCAGTGTAAGAAAGTGGCTCTTTGAAATAACTGCTCTTACTCTTTGAAATAACTACTCTTACTAAAATAGAAGTTACCATTTGGTGTAAAACACATACACATCCCTACCCACATTGACTTGGAGCATTAGCTTTTCAATTTTTAAATTTACTTTTGTATCAGATTTTTACTTTAATCAGTTTACATAATAAGGGTCTACATTTTGAATAAATCTTTGATCACTATTTTGATTCCACAAGATGGCAGTATCTTCTTAGAGGCCCTGGACTTAGCTCTCAAGTACTCCTCTGTGTGTGTGTGTGTGTGTGTGTGTGTGTGTGTGTGTGTGTGTGTGTGTGTGTGAAGTGGGGAGAGAGAAAGACAGAGAGAGAGAGAGAGAGAGAGAGAGAGAGAGAGAGAGAGAGAGAGAGAGAGAGGAGGGTAGACAAGGGGAGGGGTTTAGTGTTATATAGGGAGTGGTGAAAATGACCTCTTTATTTAACTGGTAGAACAAATTCTTTCTATGATCCCTTTTGAGCTAGGCTCGTTTATTTTTAGGATTTAAATTTTGATTCCTCAGTGATCTGTACAGAAAATAATGATGAAATCCTTGAGAGTATTACTAGTGATCCTGTGGCTTCAGTTAAACTGTGAGTTTTGGGCATCTCTATGGAAAGTGAGACTTGTACAATATTTAGATATACTTGGAGTTTGTGTCTATCTTAGGCCTTGAATAAAAACATAAATGTCTTACCTCCAACCTACTAAGGAAAGGTGGGTGGATAGGAGGCCTAAGAAAAAAATTACTTAAATTCTAGAGAGTAAATATTCACGATCCATCCTGTCTTCTCTGTCTGACCACTGTTTTTTTCACAGGGGTGAGGAGCCAACAAAAGGAGGTGGAGCAGAATACTGAATCCCTCAGTGTTCCAGAGGGTGCCACTGCCCCTCTCAACTGCACTTTTAGCGACCGTGGTTCTCAGAACTTCATGTGGTACAGGCAGTATTCTGGGAAAGGTCCTGAGTTGCTGATAGCCATATACTCCAATGGTGACAAAGAAGATGGAAGGTTTACAGTGCAGCTCAATAAAGGCAGCCAGTATGTTTCCCTGCTCATCAGAGACTCCCAGATCAGCGACTCAGCCACCTATCTCTGTGCCGTGAGTGCACAGTGCTCCCCAGCCACCTGCAGCCTGTACCCAAATCTCCTGGGGCCCAGGAGTGCCTTTGTGAAGAGCTTAGCCTGCAGAGGAGTGAAGTTCTATTTGCTCTCTAGATGCAAATGTAAACTAGAGTGACTGTGTGGAGGGTTTGATTGATTTGGGGCATAGTTTCATAATTCGGAAAATAATTGAGATTTTGAAGAAGAATGTAAGATACAACTTGATCTGGATGAAATATTTTCCAGTCTTCTCTTTCCCTCTCATTTAAAATATTTTTATTATTGAGGTATGATTGACATATCAAAAAGTTCATGTATTTATGTTGATGAGTTTGAAGATAAGTGTACACTCATGAAACCATCACCACTATTTATGCCATAAGGATGTTAATCATCTATAAAAGTGTCCTTCCTTCCTTTTTCCTTTTTTAAGCTGAGGTATGATTGATATACAAAAAGGTACATATATTTACCATATACATCTTGATGCTTACTTTGGTTTTATTCCACAACTTATCTTAATGGAATTGGCTTTCTGATTTATTTATATATGACATGAAAATATTTTAATATGGTTAAAATATTCCCTCAGAGTTTCTAGTATATCTTGGTCTTTTCTTATTTAGTTACTAAAGATGTTTGACAGTCATATCAAAAGTTATTTGCTCCAGAAATGCAAGAGCAAAGCAGAACTGCAAAGGGGGAAAAAGTCATAAAAACTATTTGGAAAGTTGTAAGTCATAGTTTCAGTTATACATATCCCATTTCCTCTCCTCCCACAGCTGCAACCCCATTTGAATTACATAAGGATACACTGAATGGAAGAAATAGATTCAGAGAATGAAAATTGGTTAAAAAAGCCAATTTTATAAGTCTGGTAGAATTCAGCAGTAAAGCCATCTGGTACAAGATATTTTTGTTGTTGTTGTTGGGAGATTTTTATTACTGATTCAATCTTATTACTTGTTGTTGGTCTGTTCAGGTTTTGTTTTCTTCTTGGTTCAATTTTTGTAGATTGTTTGTGTCCAGAAATTTATTTACGTCTTCTAGGTTTTTCAGTTTGTTGTCATATGATTGTTCATAATAGTCTCTGATAATCTTTTGTATTTCTGTGATATTAGTTATCATATGTTCTTTCTTGTTCTGATTTTACTTCAATTTTATTTTTTCCCAAAACCAACTTTTGTATTTTTTAATATTTCAATTTCATTTATTTCTGCACTGATTCTTCATTATTTCTTTCTTTCTTCTAATTTTGGGTTTGGTTTATTCTTGCTTTTCTAATTCCTTGAGCTACATCATCAGACCTGTTTTTTGGAAATCTTTATTATTATTTATTATTATTATAATTTTTTGAGTTGGAGTCTCACTCTGTCGCACAGACTGGAGTGCAGTGGCCGCTCCCGGCCACTGCAGCCTCGACCCGCTGGGCTCCAGCGATCCTTCTGCCTCAGCCTTCCAAGTAGCTGGAACTACAGGCGCCCGCTACCACGCCTGGCTGACTTTTGATTTATTGTAGAGATGAGGTCTCGCCAAGTTGCTCAGGTGGGTCTCGAACCCGCAGTGTTATTTTTTGTTGGAGGTGTTTATTCCTATAAACATCTCTCTTACCGCTGGTTTTGTCACATTAAATAGGTTTTGGTATGTTGTGCTTCCATTTTCATCTGTTTCAATAATTTTTTTGATTTTCATCTTAATTTCTTCATTGACCCAGTGGTCGTTCAGGAGCATTTGGAGGTCATTATATTAAGTGAAATAAGAAGGATACAGAAAGACATATATCACTTGTTCTCATGCATATGTGAGAGCTAAAAAGGTTAATCTCATGGAGGTTACTGGGAAATGTTTGGGGAAGGGTTTGATAAAGAGAGATTGGTCAATGGGTACAAACATACCGTTAGTTAGAAAGAGTAAGTTCTAGTGTTCAGTAACACAGCAGGTGACTATAGTTAACAGTAGTTTATTGTATATTTCAAAGGAACTAGAAAAGATTTGAAATGTTCTCAATCAGAGAAATAATAAATATTTCAGGTGATAAATATCCCAAATGCCCTGTTTCATCGTTACACATTGTATGCATGCATGCATCACCATATCACACATACAATTATTATTTACATAGTTTGATAGCCTATATAGTTGCAGATATTAAAGATTAAAGGAAGTCTATATTGCCATTTTGAATTAACAGTTGAACAAAACGCAACATTCCTGGCTTGACCCTTGCAGGACAGTATATTGATTCCTACGTACTTGAATGTGGCATGGGGATAGTAGGGAGCATTGCTGTAGCCATAGAATGCCCCATACCCTCAGCAAAATGTGAGAGCACAGAACTATTTCAGATTTCTTGAGAAGAATCTCTGAGTAAGTAAAAGAGTTCCAGACACTAAGGGGTTTTGTTATGGTGAGTAAAGATGTGTATGGATCAATAGCCAAAGGCCATATGGTATTGAGAATGTTTTGGCAAATGTTGGTCTGGCAAGATGGAAACACTGAGGATCATATGAATGTCTGCCTCTCCTGGCTCTGTGACTCTATGGGTTTGCCCTGTAACTTAAACCAAATTCAGGAAAAACATTGATGGCCTGATAGAAGTAAGACCTTTTAGTAGATATTAGGTAGATTACAGAAAAAATGAAAAGTCATATTTATTGTGAAACTGAAGATGTGATCAGTTAGTCATGACAATGGTTATGAAGTCCAGGAGGTGGGGAAAACTTGAAAATAGAGAATTAATATTTCTGTTTGGTTTGTTCACATAGTCATTGGTGAAAAGGATGCAGTTGAATGAGAATTTGCTTCAAATTCTTTGAAAAATTTTTTTTATATTAAAGATATGGGGTACAATTCAGGGTTAGGTATACAAATTGCTTCAAATTCTTAATCTGCAGAACTGAAGACTCTAAAGAAACATTTCCAAGTCATAAAAGAAAGAATAGAAGGGCGGTGAGAAAGAGCAGAAAGTTGTGCTGCCATCAATATTTTAGTTCCACTTTATTATATGTCTTCTAGCATCATGGCACTCTGAAAAAACTCAAATTGTCGATCCAGATTGAATATCTATTATGTTATTAATGGGTCATTTGAGGTTACTCTATACTATTATATCAATATATCTATAGTTCTCATCATTACCCATTGTATGCAGGTATCAAAATATCACATATATAATTGTTATTTACAAAATTTAAAAACCTATATAGTTACAGATGTTAAAGATTAGATCAGATATTGTACTGATATATATATATACATCAGGATTGGTTTGAAGATCAAATAAGATAACATATTATGCTAGAATAACTTTTTCTTTTTCTTTTAACTTTAAACTTTTTTTTAATTTTAAAGCTGTGGGGTACAATTCAGGATTAGGTATACAAATATTCATTGTGCAGGTGCCCTTGTTGATGAGGTGTGCCCCCTCTTCCCCAGGCAGATTCCCACTACTGCCAATCTCACCTCCCCACCTTCCCACCCCCCTCCCCCGGCAGTTTCCCGCTACTGTCAATCCTTTTCTTTCTTTTTTTTTTTTTTTTGAGTTGGAGTCTCACTCTGTCGCCCAGACTGGAGTGCAGTGGCCACTCCTGGCCACTGCAGCCTCGACTTGCTGGGCTCCGGTGATCCTTCCGCCTCAGCCTTCTGAGTAGCCGGAATTACAGGCGCGCGCTACCACGCCCGGCTGATTTTTTGATTTATTGTAGAGATGAGGTCTCACTGCCCAGGCGGGTCTCGAACCTGCGGGCTCAGGCAATCCACTCACCTCAGCCTCCCAAAGGCGCGGGATTACAGGCTGAGCCACCGAGCCCGGCTCAATCCTTTTCTTATAGTATTACGATAGTTGTTCAAGGTCCACTTATGAGTGAGAACATGTGACACAGTTCTTTGTTTCCGTGAAAGACCACTCAGTATTATAGACTCTAAGCTTTCCAGGTTGCTGCAAAGTTCATGATTTTAAGTTTTTATTTTCTTAAGAGCAAAGACTGAATTGGAAATCATCTGTCCTTAATTTTTTGAAAGAAGTGGGTTGAGACAGGGGAAAAGGCTAGGCACGGTTGGGGTTCAACTTGATTCAGCCTGATATCATGGCCAGCTCTGGAGCATAAATTGCATCACAGAGTTGATTCCTCCTATCTTGAGGCAAGGGACCAGACTGCTGACCTTTTGTACCTAAGAATTAAATAGTCATTAGCTGTGATCTATTAGGGTCAAGAAATACCCTACTGCACAATTATGACTCTTATTGGCAGAGGCCAATTTTCTGAGGAAAGGGACAATTGTGGGCCAGGTGTAGCCAACACTGAGCAGCTAGGGATGGCTTTACCAGCCTGGGAAAAGGCATCAGGTTGGACACTAACAATGTTGACCATTAATATAGAACTCTTCTGGCCCATGGGCTGTATTCAAGACATGATCGACTTTATAATTATTCTACATTTCAGTTTATTTCTATATTTATTTGGGGTTTATACAGCTGACCTTACCAATTTTGAATAGTTGAAATAATGTAGGTTAAAGCAGTTGTTAACAGAAAACATCTGACTAAATACAAGGAATAAATAAAAGGAAACATAATACATGACTAAGACTCAGGATTATTTTCAGAATAGTGGCCAAGGAATTATATATTATTTTAGTTCCTGATTCCTTTTGGGAATGATTACATGGCATTCTATCCATCCTTTTGTATCTTGGTGGAAATGACTTTGATGATTCACAGCAAATGACTCTGGGGTTCCGTATATAGAAAGACCAACAGAAAGATACCATCTATATCAGCGGTCCCCAACATTTTTGGCATCAGGAACCAGATTTGTGAAAGACAATTTTTCCACAAATGGGGAGTGGGGATGGTTTCAGGAAGATTCAAGTGCATTACATTTATTGTGCCGATAGTGGAGGCATTAGATTCTTACAAGGAGAAAGCAACCTGGGTCTCTAGTATGCACAGTTCACAATAGGGTTTATGCTCCTATGAACCAAATGCAAATGCTGATCTGACAGAAGACAGAGCTCCCCTCACTGGCTGCTCACTTCCTGCTGTGGTGCCTGGTTCCTGACAAACCAGGGACCAGTACCGGTCCGTGGCCTGGGGATTGAGAACCACTGATCTATATGACAGAGAACCCCCCAAAATTATTTTTAGAGGGCGAGCCCTTTAATATACAGGCTTCCCCTGCTAGGTAAGTGTTCTAGGAACCCATGGGCATCAGTGTACCAGCTAGTGTTGTTGTGAGAGGCTGTGTTCGGCTTCAGTGAATTTTTTTTTAATATATCAATATTTTTAATTTTGATATTGTGGGGTACAGTTAAGGGTTAGGTATACAAATATGCTTCATTCAGGTATCCTTGATGAGAAGGGGTGTCTCCCCGTCCCCAGACAGATATTGACTACCGTTAATCCCACCTGAATTTTTTTTTTTTTTTGAGTTGGAGTCTCTGTCGCCCAGACTGGAGTGCAGTGGCCGCTCCCGGCCACCACAGTCTCACCTGCTGGGCTCCAGTAATCCTTCCGCCTCAGCCTTCCGAATAGCCGGAATTACAGGCGCACGCTACCACGCCTGGCTGATTTTTTGATTTATTGTCGAGATGAGGTCTCGTTGCCCAGGCGGGTCTCGAACCCACGGGCTCAGGCAATCCACTCACCTCAGCCTCCCAAAGGCGCGGGATTACAGGCTGAGCCACCGAGCCCGGCTCCTGAATTTTTTTTTTAATGGGTGATTTACAAGTTCGCCTGTCCACACCATGCTGAATATTTAGTAGTTTTTGACCACAAATAGCATGACCCCTGTGCCCCACCCTTCCTATTCATCCGATCTTTCTCTGAGCGACCTTTTTTTGTTTTACCAGATGAAAAAGTCCTCAAAGGGAAACATTTTGCCAATGTGGAAGAGGTGAAACAAAAAATAGCAGAAGCACTAAAGGACATCAAAATTAACAAGTTTTAAGCAGTGGAAAAACCATCTTGATAGGTGTATTGCATCAAACGGAGAGTACATTGAAGGTGACAAGTTTAAATATGCAAGAATAAAAACACAATTTTTTAATATATAAATTCTGTGTTTTATTGTGTCCGCTTTGTATTTATACATGACTAATGTGACTTTGTCCTTGGTTTATATTTAAATGTGAAGGACTGGTAGCTGCATGGACGCCTCTTGTCATGTGGCCATGCTTCCCAAAAGGCATCTTCTTGAATGGGGAGTCTGGCCAGTAGTATGGGCATGTGGACATATCAAGCGAATTGTCAGGTTTCTTATTAGGATGAACAGATAGAGAATTGGTAGTTAAGTTACTCCTGTCTTTCCCTGTACCTTCTATCATTGGAAAATAGCCTTACTCTGTCATCTACTCACACTAAAAATGTCATCCTTCTCAGGTGGTTATTTCAGCTCTAGTGAGGATTAAATGCCCCGGGCAAAACTTGGCCAACTATGCTTCTCACACATAAGGACAGCAGCAGAATGAGGGAGTGCAGAGAGAGGTTGGTGTAGCTATTCCACATGTGGCCCTTCATAATGTCCCTTTGTGTTCTGTTTCTTTTGCCCTTCACCATACCTGCCCTCTTTCTCAGCTCAGAACCTCTCCAGTATCAGAGTGCATTTCCTTCACTAGCGTTTCCATTGTAATCTTCCCTCTCTGTTTCATCCATCAGTCTGCTCACATCTATTTTCCATATCATGGAAATTGTTGATATCTTTATCTTTTTATTACTTTGACTATGATGGATTCAACTCATCCTGTTTATGCTTCTAATTTTATTTCAGTGGGAATTCTGGAGAAATAGGAGAGTACATATATGCTTAGTAAGAAATTTTGAATCAGAAGTATAACAGTCACATTTAATACTTCAAGGAGACCATGTAATTTTGTCTTACATGTGAAAAAAAATTCATAAGCAGAATCAAGAACTAGATCAGAAGCTCAAGGGAGAACTGACTTCAAGCTGGTATAAGTGAATGGATTATGAAGAAAGTGGTGAGTTGGTTCTGATCCTGTGAAAATAATCCCTATTGGCCAGATTCTCATTTAATCTGAGATCACTCCTTATTTGGTGACTCCATTTTCTATTCAATGGTCTCTATGCTAAAATAAGTGAGTGGAGAAGGCTGCTTGCTCAAGCATCATCTTATTATTGGGTCCCAGAGCAGACTGCTCTTGCTTGATACGTCCTGGCTTCCACCCTCATGGGACCGCTACTTGCTTAGCTCTGTTGAGTGTCACCAACAATCTCTCCCCCATTTTCTATGCTTTCCACTAGTTTTTCTCATTTATCATCTGCAGGTTGCACTCCCTCCAGCTTTAAAGACTTCATGTAGGTTTACTTTTCTTTTTCTTGTCCTGGTTCTTTCCAGAATGACTTACTTACATGTTGTGTTTTTTACCCTTATCATTCTGCTCAAGTTTCTCTATAGATGGACCTCTGTTGATATTCTTTTTAGCGTCAGATTCCCGTAATTTGGCATAATATATCAGTCTATTCTGAGCAGTGTCAATTGGAACAAGACTCTCATTTTCTCTTTTTAAACATGAGATACCTAAGTTATTGTCTCTTAGATTTCTTATTATCAAACTTATTGACCTGAAACCAAAAAGTCTTTTTCACGCTTTCTGTCTCACAAAATAAATATTGCTTTTCATCTTTCTAACCAGAGATGTGAAAGACTCTTACAATGAAAACTACAAAACACTACTCAAAGAAATCAAAGATGATACAAACAAATTGGAAACTATTCCATGATCATGAATTGGAAGAATCAACATAGTTAAGATGTCCATTCTACCTAAGGCAATCTACAGATTTAACACAATATCCACTAAATTACCAGCAGCATTCTTCTCAGAAATGGAAATAACAATACAGGCATTCAAATGGAAACATAAAAAAACCCACGAAATCCCGAAACAACCCTCAGCAAAACAAAACCAAAACCAACCAAACAAACAAAAAACAAAGTGGGAGGTATCACACTCCCAGACTTCAAACTTTATTATAAAACTACAATAATCAAAGCAGCATGGTATCGGTACAAGAACAGGCATATAGACCAATGGAACAGGACTTCAATTTCTCAACCGACTCATCTTCGACAAAGCATCCACCACCAATCACTGGGGAGAGGCGACCATATTCAGTAAATGGTGCTGGGAAAACTGTCAGACCACTTGTAGAAGATTAAAACAAGATCCCTAGCTATTATCATACACAAAAATTAACTCTCAATGTATCAAAGACCTAAATGTAAAACCTCAAACTATAAGAATCTTAAAAAAATGCAAGAGATCCCCTTATGGAAATTGAAACTGGCAACTAATTCCTGATCAAAACCCCAAGTGTCCATCCATAAGAAATGATAGACAAGTGGGACCTCATCAAACTGACAAGTTTCTGCAAAGCCAAAGAAACCATCAAGAGAGCAGGGAGACAGCCTACCAACTGGGAAAAAATATTTGCCAACTGTATATCTGACAAAGGCCTAACATCTAGGATCTACAAGGAACTCAAACATGCTGAAAAGAAAAAAACAGCCCCATTACAAAGTGGGCAAAAGATATGAACAAAAAAAGACATACGAGCAGCCAACAGACACATGAAAAAATGCTTTGCCTCACTAGTCATCAAAAAAATGAAACTTAAAACCACACTGAGATACCACCTAACTCTAGTCAGGATGGACATCATCAATAACAAAAAACAACAGATGCTGGAGAGGATGCGGGGAAAAGGGAACACTTGTACACTGTTGATGGGAGTGTAAACTAGGGCAACCTCTGTGGAAAACAGTTTGGTGAATCCTAAAAGATCTAAAAATTGACCTTCCATATGACCCCACAATCCCCCTACTGGGAATATACCAGGAGGAATTCAAATCTCATAAATACTTTAGTATATTTACAGCATTGGCATCCATTTTTAGGCTTGGCATAAGTTGTTTGAAACCGAGATATACCTCCCTACCTTTGTCCTAGTTAAAACTTTCCCTCCTTGTGTTGTTGTTTTCCATTAGGCCTGCTTGTTACTTATCTCATGTACTCAAACCCATCACACCCCACAGCTGCTAACCACAGTAAAACCTAATGGTTTCCAACATTAGTCATGCAAATAATTCTTTCCTTCATGTGCATTTTCTTTAAACTAGCAAATCACAGCCCCTTTGGGAAAGTCTAAAAATTTCTTCTGTTTCTTATGTTTTGCTTCCCCTGCTCATTGTACCTTGCAGGATTCAGCACATGCTTTGAATCAGAAACCATTATATGTATGTTGTTGTCTTCCATATGGCCAAAATCCATGGGTCAGGAGTCAAAAGGTAGAAGTGAGAGTGGCTTCTCTCATTATACACCTAACAACCCACTCACAAACTTTTAGCTTCTCACCCTGACAACTTTTTACTGTGTTGATTTGGAGATCTCAGTCTGTAAGACAAGAATTCTTCCACCAGGGGACACAAAAATGGTTCATTCAGTGCATGATGGGAATATTTTTTGAGTATTTGGGGTCCTAAGCCACTGAACCCCTCCATGGAATAAAAAAATCTATTAGCTGGAGTGATTGATCATTATTATAAGTACTGAGACTCTTTGTTCTTTCATGGCCCATGGTAAAGTTTAATGGAAAACTGCAGCAACCAAAAAAGGCAGGATAATTGAGGACTCAGGTCTTTTTGGAATAAAGTTTTGAGCCACTCGACTAGGTAAATAATTCAGACCAGCTTAAGTTTTGATTGGGGGTGGGTGAAATACAGTGTAGATACTTGTGAAAAAATCATAGATATAAATTACAGTTTGATCAATTACAGAAACAAAGACTATTATATTTGCATATTTTTGATTTGCTTATTATATACATTTGCTTATTTGTATGTGTTAAAATTTTTCATCTTCTTTCTCGATTTCTCATTTTATCTTATATACAAGCATTTGGAAATTAACTTTATGATCTAATGTATAGGTAACAGAATTTTCATAAGAACCCTTACTGAATTTGAAGAGATACTAATATAACCAGTGATGAATACAATGACCCTTGGGACTGTGCATCTTTTCATTTGGAGAAAGGGTAAGAAGTTCTTCGCTTGCAAGAAAGATCTATACCTTGAAGAAGATGGAGATATAGAATTGTGCTGTTATATGTGTTTCAAATGTGTGTAGAAAGTTGTATATAAAAGCTGAGTAGTTTAAGCGTAGTTTGATTTATTGACATTCATCTCCAAATTCACCCTTGAACAGTTCTGTGAAGATGGATCCAGAACTTTCCCCCGTTTTCTTTGCCAGTTGGCCCAATGTTAAGCTTTGTCAGTAGACAGCACAGGAAAGAAGGGTTTTGCTTTCTGCTTTTGTGTGTCGTTCGACAGGCTCTGCAGCATGGGAAGTTTCTCTAGTGTCTAGCTCATGCAGTGCACCTGCACCAGGTTCCTGCAGGGCCCAGTGGCCAGCAGATTCCTCCAGCAGCCCAGACCTATTTTGGGGTTGTTCTGTAGAAAAGCATCTCCAGTGAGACAATTCCCTGTGAACAGCTTTCCCCAGCACCCTTGAGAATAGTTTTTTGGCAAGTTCTAGAGGGTGAATTTCTAGCAAGGATGGCATGTGCAGCATCACAGTGACATCTCTGCCATCCAGTGAGATGCAGCTGTGCCTTTTCCAACAAGATCTGGGTCTCATTCCTAGGTGTGGGGCTGGGGACCTCTTCTTGGGCATTCTACCCACCCTAGGATTGGTGGCTGCAGCTGATATATTTGCTATTCCTACATGAATAGGAATAGGGATAGCAGAGGTTTTTTTCTCCTTAGTATACATTCTCTTGTCATTTCACCTCCTGTTATAGTTAATAATTCTTTATATTAAAATGTTCCTGTTAAAATTATTATAAAGTTTATCTTTCCTGGTTGGACCAGACTTCAATGTGCCAAAGATCTCAAGCCGTTGAAGAGCATTCTCTATCACCCCATTCACTTTTGCTGACAAGTCAACTTGCTTGATTGTTTTATTTAGTCATTGCTTTATTTGTTTTACTTATTATTTTACTTATTTATTATTTTAATTATATGACTATTGTATGACTATGAGAAAGGTTTTTTTACAATAAAGAATTATATAAAGAAGAATTTGGAAATATGTTTTTATATTAATGAAATTAATTTTGATTTTTCACCTTTTATGTATGTTTGACACAAAATTTTACTATACCATTGAGACAAATGGTAATCCATTTTTAAAGGTATTTTAACTTACAACACAAATAGGCATTCATTCACCGATGAGAATGTGCCTGAAGATTTTAATTCCAAGTCACATTTCTTGCATGCAACTCTCTTATTCATCCTTATTTTTGAATTGCAATTTTTTTGCTTTATTATAAAGGTGTGGGGTACAAGTCAGGATTAAGTACATATGTAATGTATGTGCAGGTGAAGTTTGGGCCCCTAACTAATCCTCACTTTAGGATCAGGTACCCTTTGTGTTGTTATGTGCCCACCCACCCCTGGTGGTGTCCTGCGACTACTGATCCCTCCCTCGTGTTATTGTGGTTCATGTTCAGGTCCCACTTATGAGTGAGAACATGTGTTATTCGGTTCTTTGTTTATTGCTTCATTATTCACAATAGCAAAAACATGGAACCAAGCCCACTGCCCACCAAAAGTAGACTGGATAAAGAAACTGTGGTACATATGCATGGTTTTCTATTTCTTTAAAATAGAGGAAGAAAACAATGATATTTTAAAAACAATCTGAAGACAGAATCACTCCAGAAAGCTTTTGTGTGTCCCCTTTTGATCAACTCACATTCTGAAGGCACACACGTTCTTATTTCTATCATTATAGATTTACGTTAACTATTTTAGAACTTTAAATCAATACAGTTATACAGTAGGCACTCTCTTGTGTCTGATTTCTTTTACTCATCGTGTTTTTGAAGTTCATCCATATTCTCTGTGTATCAGTATTCACTACTGTCATTGCTGAGTAGTTTCCAATTATATGAATATAACACAGTTTGTTTATTTGTTTGACTGTGCACATCCCTGACTGGACACAGAATCTGCTAGGCATTAAATATTTATTATTTATAAATATTTAATATTTATTTGCACCATTCTTAAGGGTGCAAAGTATAGGTTGTCCTTAACTTTTACATTCTGTTCATACAAGCATAGAGTGTGTCTCTAAAATACTTTAATTGAAACTAATATCTTAAATACTTAATTTAAAAATCCATTTCTAACATTTATTATCCTATTTAACATGCCACTAATCTTGCTAATACAAACTCAATATCTGATATTCCCTATTCTATTTAGCGAGTCTTCAGGTATCATTCAAGATATGAGTAGCAGAATGCAGCGTCCTTTGTTGTAGACTTTCATAACAGCAGTAGCTGACCACCTTGGAATTTGCTTTCTTGACTAGGTCAATGACTATCCATAGACTTGAGACTTAATTTAACTAGGCTATACTCAATAGCCTATGGTTTATGTTGAAAGAGTCAATGTAAGTTATATGTTTTAGCACCTTGATGTATTTATATATATTTATTCTTACTTGGTAACTGATATATAGATCTCGTGAACAATATTTTCATAGTTTTCCTGTAAGTTCTGAAGATCTGTAGGTCATGTAATTATAATCCTTGCTAAATAGTTATTCTATATAACTTATTTAATATTTAGAGGCATCTTATCTGGCTGTATATAGCAAATATTAAAATATTTTAAAGCTTGTTAAGTAACTTACGAGGAAACTCTCACTATTCTATTATTTAAATCAAACAATACATCCAATACAAACTTCCAATCTTTTTAGCACATTAACCAAGTTTTCAGGATAATTAGACTGCCATACACAATTCTTATGGGATTATCTAAGATGAGAGAGTACTTTTATTTAGGAAATAAGTGTACCAAAACATAAGCATAAAAGGTTGAATGTTAAAATGTTGAAGATATTTTATATGTATACTTACAATTTCAAATTTATTCTTGTGGTAGATCATGGGATATTGAAAACTGACCTTTATATTATTTTTCTAATTCTGTCACAACAAAATACCACACAATGGGAAGTGTAAATAAGTTATTTTCATTCAGTTCTGGGAGTCAGAAGTCCAAGATTAAGGTGTTGGCAAGGCTAGTTTTTTCTGAGACTTGCAGATGCTGTCTTCTCATTGTGTCCTCATGTGGCCTTTTCTCTGAGGGTATACACATCTGTGTTCAAACTTCCTTTTTTTAAATGTAAAGATGTGGGATACAATTCAAGGTTAGGTATACAAACATTGATCATGCAGGTACCCCTGTTAATGCGGTATGCCCCTCCTTGCCCTAGCAGTTTCCCTCAACTGCCAATCCCACCCCTCCCCCCCACCAACAGTTTCCCATTACTGCCAATCGCTTTCTTATAGCATTATAATTGTTCAAGGTTCTCTTATGAATGAGAACATATGGAACTCTGTTCTTTGTTTCTGTGATAAATCACTGAGTATGATTGACTCCAAATCCATCCAGGTTGCTGCAAAACCCATATATTTGTTGTTCTTTATGGCTGCATAATATTCCATTGTGTGTATGTACCACATTTTTTTATTCAGTCCAGCTTCAATGGGCAACATGGTTGGTTCCACATTTTTGCTATTGTGAATAGAGCTGCAATAAACATTTGTGTGCAGGTATCTTCTTTGTAGAATAATTTTTTTGAGTTCCTCTGGGTATATTCTCAATAGGGGAATTGCTGGGTCATATGGAAGGCCAATTTCTAGTTCTTTCAGAAATCTCCAGACTGTTTTTCAGAGAGGTTGGACAAGTTTGCATTCCCACCAGCAGTGTAGAAGTGTTCCTTTTTCTCCACATCCTCACTAGCATCTGTTGTTGTTTATTTTATTAATGATGGCCATTCTTACAGGGGTTAGGTGGTATCTCAATGTGGTTTTGATCTGCATTTCTCTGTTGATGAGTGAGTCTGAGCACTTTTTCATGTGTCTGTTGGTTGCCTGTATATTTTCTTTTGAGAAGTGTCTATTCATGTCTTTTGCCCACTTTTTAAAGGGGCTATTTGTTTTGTTTCCTTCAGTGCGTTTGAGTTTCTTGTAGATCCTAGATGTTAGGTCTTTGTCAGATACACAGTTGGCAAATATTTTTTCCCATTCGGTGTACTGTCTCCTTGCTCTCTTGATGGTTTCTTTTGCTTTGCAGAGGCTCGTTAATTTGATGAGGTCCCACTTATCTATCTTATTTCTTAAGGTATTGGCCTTTAGGGTTCTAGATAGGAATTGGTTGCCAGTTCCAATTTCCATAAGGGTGTCTCCTGTGTTTCCTAAGATTCTTATAGTTTGAGGTTTTATGTTTAGATCTTTGATTCATTTAGAGTTAATTTTTTGTGTATGGTAATAGGTAGGGGTCCTGTTTCAGTCTTCTGCATGTGTTCAGCCAGTTTTTCCAGCACCATTTACTGAATAGGTTTTCCTCTCCCAAGCAGTTGTTATTGGAGGCTTTGTCAAAGATGTGTTGGTTGAGGAATTGAGGTTTTGCTTCTGGAATCTCTACCCTGTTCCATTGGTCTATGTGTCTGTTTTTATACCAGTACCAGGCTGTTTTGATTACTGTAGTTTTATAGTAGAGTTTGGAGTCTGGAAGTGTGATACCTCCTGCTTTGTTTTTCTTGCTAAGGATCATTTTGGTTATTCGTGGTCATTTGTGTTTCCATGTGAATTTCTGTATTGTCATTTCCAGGTCTGAGAAGAATGATGTTGATAACTTAATGGGTATTGCATTGAATCTGTAGATTGCCTTTGATAGGATGGACATCTTAACAATGTTGATTCTTCCTATCCATGAGCATGGTATATTTTTCCATTTGTTTGTGTCTTCTTGGATTTTTTTGAGCAGTGTTTTGTAATTCTCATTGTAAAGGTCTTTCAACTTCTCTGGTTAGGAAGGTGCAGAGGTATTTCTTTCTTTCTTTTTTTTTTTATAAGAACACCTGTCATACTGAATTGAAGCCCACCTTATATGACCCCATTTTGCCTTAATTACTTTTTAAAAGACCCTATATTCAAACACATTCGCATTCTGAGGTACTGGGGTTAGGGCTTCAATATGTAAGTTTTAGATGGGACAGAGTTCCATCCCTAAGAATCCTCCAAATAAATACATGCTAAATTCATAGTCAAGACCTTGAAGCCTCCCTTGATGGAACACTTTATTAATTTCTGGTACACACGATAATCATATACAATTTTGATGATCAGGTTTTTCTGCCTTCTCTTAAGTGAGTTTCTAGAGGAATCAGAAATGTGCAGCTAGAAGTACAGATAGTTGATAAAATACTCCAAATTGTGAAAGAAAAGAGGGAGAGGGACAATTGATAGAAATCTAAAAGCTGTTATTCAGACTTGATTTTTTTCTTTTTCTTCTCTGCTACATTAAGGTATGGGATTTCCATGTGTTTAGATTTGTTCTTTTCTGCAGCTGAGTCTTAATTTCTTGTTGGTATTTCATCTTTGCCAGTTTCCTCTTATTTTCCTATTTTGTGTCTTAATATTAATTTTTTTTGACCTCTGTCATTTTTTCTCTTGTCTGAGAGCTCGTCTTTGCAGGAGCCAATTCATCTGACTAGTTTGCTGTTCTCTTCTTGCACTCCTTTACCTCCCCATCAGCAGAACTGACATTTGAAGAAAGAACTGACTTTTTTTGGGATGCTCTTTGGCAGGTGTGGTGGTTAAGTGGATGAAGGAGGGGGCTTCAGTCCTTGAACATGGGGCAGCAGGAAGAAGTCTGTCCTATATGCTCATCTTCCGTGGAGGTTGTTTTCTGTTTTTTCAAGCAAAATATGTAGCAAGATTTTTAATTTTGATTCAATTAGGTAGTATCTTTTTATATGCTTGTATTCTGTGATTACTGATATGTTTGGATTCATTTTTAAGATTTTGGTTTTTCTCAGGATGCTTTTCATTTTTTTCTTTCCTGTTTTAGTAGTCTTTTGTAGCATGTTAGTTTTCTTTTTTCTACTGTTTTACAAAATGTAAGTGTATTTCAATTCTTAGAATAAGTGCTCTTTGATTATATATGTATAGATATACATATATGCAATTTTTATGCCCAATGTTGTTTTTCTTTTCCCAGTGTAATTTTACCACTCTTTCCCTCTTTATTTGCCACTCCTTTTCCTTGGGTACATGGTACTCCTGCTGACCTACTATTGTAAGAGTGACCACTGTGGCTGTTTAGAAGAAACTACACACCGTATGTACAAGGATAGCACTTTCAGAGTTTATCAGATCAGTTGACTGACTATTGCCCCAATGCATTCAAATGGAATAAAAAAGAAAATCATCTAACACAGTGATTGGCACATGCATTCACTGCCTTCTTCCCGAGAGCCTCTGTCCTTGATCTTCCCACTGCCTGGTGTGCTTCTCACTACCTGACACATGGATCCCTCCACTTTCTCCTAGTCTCTGCTTCTGGAGACACATGTACACCTCTGAATAAAGAAGAAAGCTTTCAAAGGTTTACTGAAGCACTTTATTTATTTCATAGTTTAAAAAGCAACATCTTAAGTGTTCATCAACAGGGGAAACACTATGCAAATTGAAGTATAGGCCTAATATGGTGCAGTGCAGCAAGAGGCCCCATAATGTGTTAATCTAATAAGACATTTGACGTTTATTATTGAGTTTATAAAGTCAGTTACAAAAAGCTATGCACAAGGCATATCATTTTGTATTACATTTTAAAACTGTATATGAAATTCGATATATTTTTTAGGTGTTTAATATAGTCTGCATATGTATGAATATCTACAGTAAAATACCTGAAAACATCAACTGCGATTTGATAAAATGAAAGAAGACTTAGGGTAATGAGTATTGAAAGATCCTGAATTGAGAGTGGTAGTCAAAGGGGATCTTAGTTTATATATGATGTTTTATTACTTTTAATAATTAATATATTCATAAATTCTTCAAAAAGTCACAAAAGCTATCATAAAGGCTAATCCACATTCTCTCCTTTTCTTCTCATAAAAAAGGGAGAAAAGGAGAAAATGACCACCTTCCTCATAAGAGTTTGTCCGGCCTTCCTAAATATAAGTATTTCTCCCACCTCTGGGATCACATAGCTTTTAACCAACACTTGTTTTTTTTTTTTTGTATTATAGATACGTGTATTTTTGTCTACCCCAGTATACTCTAAAGAAGAGTTTCATCCCCCTTACATATTTATTTAAACATAAAAATATATGCTTAAGACCTAAAAAATTACTTGCTTATGGTAAAACTTCATTAAATGTTTTTTAAAAAAAAGGTTTTGCACTAAAATAAGTCAAAACAATAGCACAAGATGAACATTACCCAATTTTTAAAAGATATTTATTTTCATGAAATGGCATTTTCATTTAAAAATGACAATTAATTCATTTTTAATCTCCATTCGATCTGGGCAGTCATTTTGTTTTGTGACCATCAGCAGCCTCTTCAGAAAACATCAAGTGAATGGCACTGAAGAGTTAGCAGATCCAAAGTGTCTTTGTAGATGATTTCAGTACACTAGGGGCACTCTAGGCTTTACTAGAAATGGTTTTTTCTGATCGTCCCAGAGAGTTGACAATTAAGATTTAAAAATGTAGGAGACCAGAAAACAGACTAATAAACCAAATCATAGAGTGGAAGGGGACATGGAGGATGTTTGTGTAAAGTTTATCTCAGCTTTTCAGCTCTTCCACTAAATAAAAAACCTCAGAAAGCTAGAGTCCATAAATTCACTGGGATGATTCTCTGACAGATATTGAGACCATGGCAGCTCAGTAGAAAACATCTATGCAGCCTATTTTCAACTTTTAATTTTTATAACTAAAATTCCTGAAATTCACTAACCTAAAGATTATTCCACATACCCCTGATATTTCATCTTTTTATGTCTTCTGTGAGACAAAAGAAACAAGAATACATAGAAGAGAAACAAAGTAAAATACATATAATAGAAAGAGAAAAGGGAGAGGACAATATTTAATGTGATCAGCAAGGTGTGGCATGATCAGAACAGCTGTGTGGACCTAAGGGTATATGGGGAAAGAGCTGTACAGAATCATGTGAGAGGTTAAAATGTAAAACAGGATGGACTTCATGAGAATTCTGTTTTTCTTTTAATCAACTAAACTCTTGTTGAAAACATTTTCTGTGCAAATGGTGATCATATGTCATAGGTTTCTAGAACTCTACAGATTTCAAAAAATTATATTTGTTCTTTAGTACAAAATGCAAGCTATCGAACAGTTTTTCTTTATCAGATTTTAATATAATCGATTTCACAAACTCTCTGTCCATGCATGCAATTTGGAAAATAAAGTTCATTCCTCTATGATGCTTCAAGGCTCTACTTAACCCAATTGGAACACAGATTCTTCTCAGGCATATAATCCCCTTCCTGACACCATCCCACAAACTTCTCATATATAAAGTGTTTTAAAAATAACTCATATTTTTATACATTGGAAATCTTTCCTTCTACTCATCTGCACTGGTTGCATCCACAATTTTGAAGAAATTACCGTGCAGTCTCACTGGGCTACTGTGGGTGGAGTTTCCTGTGAAGATGAAAAACAGAGCTCAAGTGTGTCTGGTGCTCAGTGAATCTGGTGAAACCTATTGTCTGCGAGAACAAGTTTGTCTAGATCTAATACTTGGAACTCTTCAGAGGCAGGGAAAAGACGCCCCAGCAATGGTCAAGAAGCCATGGAAAGAAGACTAGGGGCTCTACTGGGGCTTCTGTGGGTCCAGGCTTGCTGTGAGTTGGCCCAATCCAGATGGGGGACTGGGGAAGGGAGAGCTGACATCAAGCTCCTGGTCTGTCCTGCATCCTAATGGGTGTTTCTCGGAATGGTTTACAGGTTTGGAGACTGTATCAGTGATTCCCCACTGACATCATGTGTTTGTCTTTCCAACAGGGGTGAGAGGGTTGCAGGTGGAGCAGAGCCCTTCAGCCCTGAGACTCCAGGAGGGAACCAGTCCTATTCTGAGGTGTAATTTTTCTACCACTGTGACCAGGATGCAGTGGCTCCGACAGAATCCTGGGCGGCCTCATCAATCTGTTTTTCCTGACTTCAGGGATGAAGCAGAACGGAAGGTTGAAGTCAACAATGAATTCTAAGGAATTCTATAGTACGTTGCACATCACAGCCTCCCAGCTAGAAGATTCAGGCACCTACCTCTGTGCAGCAGAGGCACAGTGCTCCTAGGCAGTCTGCAGCCTGGACCCAAACTGCAGCTGGGTCTGCAGCCCCACCTCTTCCATGCAGGAGGCGGGTTTCCCCCATGCAGCATTTGCACAGTTTTGGATTTCCTGGCTGATGTTGTTGCATTTTTATCTCTGCTAAAATGAGGCATTCAGGACTGTCATTTCTCTTGGTCTTTCTTCCTACCTTTTTACTCTCAGAAATTCCTTTGCATGAAAAAAGCTCTAGTATGAAACGACTGGAGTGACTGACAAAGATGTCTATATCCATTGTACTGTTAAAATAGATCCCCTGGCAGAGATCAGATAAATTGCATATAAATTACTCTGATGAAAAAGACTTGAAAAAATGTATGCTAATCAACAAATAGAAAAGAGATGACTCAAGTGTTTCCATTAATTTCAGGTGGCTTAACTTTCTAGGAAAAGTGAAGACAGTGGGGTACAATTCAGGGCTAGGTATACAAATGTTCATTATACAGGTACCCTTGTTGATGAGGTATGCCCCTCCCTCCCCTGGCAGTTTCCCTCAACTGCCAATCCCACCCCATCCCCTGACAGTTTCCCACTACTGCCAATCCCTTTCTTAAAGTATTATGATAATTGTTCAAGGTCTGCTTATGAGTGAGAACATGAAGACAGAATTTTTTTTGTATTTTTATTTTTCACTCCTGGAACCCATAGCAAATATAATTTAAAAATATTTAATGTTGATCTCTGTCAAGCACTCTAACTTATTACATATATTATCTAGATACTGACAATACTGTGTAAATAGTTACTTTCTGCTTACTTAGCAGATGAATAAAGTGGGGATTATAGACCACAAATGTCTTCTCTGAGCTGACATGATTATTGAGTTTATCTGGCCTGGAATTCCAACTCAGGAAGTCTGACATCAGAGTTTGTGTTCTAAGCTAGCTGGTATAGAAGATTCTTCAGAATCACCAAATGCAAATGATTTCTATTGGTAAATTTGTACAATGTGCTTACATACATCAATGACAAAACTATCCGTTTTGGTTATTTCTAAAGAGTGTCTTTTAAAGAAGAACTCATTGAACTTTTCATTTTGTTACATTAAAATCCATTAGTCTGCCTGCATTTTGATGAATCTGTTATCCATGATTTTCTTAATCGTCATTCAGGGTCTGGGAAAGGGAACAAAAAGCTTCCAGGACTAGCCTACAAGAATCTGGTTTCTGCTGTAGCCACATCAAAACAAACTTGATAACCAGACCCTAAACTGAAACCTGAATGTGGATGAATTAAAACACAGTTAGCATTCCAGTCTTGTAAAGTCTATTATGTTAATGTGCGGACATTGATTTGAAAGGAGTAGTATCCTGAGAACCAAGATGAAGACAAGCCAGACCACTCCAGTGAATCTCGGAGCAGGGCCAGCTTCCTAGACATGTGACTTGAGCAGCCCATAGGGCCCTGGTCTCAGAAAGGGCCTGGAGTTTAATCTAATGCTCTGTCCTCACTGCCTTGAATTCTTCATCATTTTTTCTTTGAAATTGTGTTTTCAAGTGAAGTCCAATAAGAGGATGGTGCGTGTGAATGAACAGATGAGGTACATGGGGCAGCAGACACATGACAGGAACACACACACAGGCTCAAGTTCAAGTGTACAGTGGGTGGCGTGTGACCTGCTCAGTTGATCGGGCCATTCCAAGTGCAGGTGAACACTCAAGGTTCTCTGGTGTTCTGTGTGTCCTCAAAGTAGGTGGCAGTAAACTTTGTCAGTAAATTATTACAGAATCAAAGCTTATTCATGGACTTTGCAATAAAGCATAGTGGAGAGTTATTACAATCATTCAAAAAGTTCAGAAATACTGGTCTTGAAAATCAATACAACATTTCAAAGCAAACATCTGCAGGTTTAGAAATAGAAATTAAATATAAAGATGGTAGCTTGATGCAAAAAACATTATTTTCATTCGAATTCTTGAATAAATCAATTATTATCATAGAAGGTAATTTTAATTTTCCTTGTAACTGACTATTCAGTGATAGAATGCATAAACAAACATTCTCAATGATATACACACAATGAAGCCCTTTTATTTCTTATAACACTTCCCCAAGTTACAGAGAACTTCAGAGGAAATATTAAGATGCCATTGTATGTTTTTACATGTAAGATGAAATTCAGACTTCCATGAAACTGATTTGTATTGTTTTAGAAAAATTGTTCCGCTGGAAACATCAACCCTAGATTTACTAAAATGTATATTTCAATTAATTCATCATACACTTACGCTAATTCTGTCACAGTATAAAAAATACTTTTAAGAGCTCTGGTATCTCCAGACATATCTTTCTCAAAAGTAGAAATCATCAAAAATTCTGTTTAAAATCTTTCATTTACCAAGAGCACCTAACATTGCCTTTGATTATAGTGCTTGAAAATGAAGTTGCTAAAGGTATACATTTTGATAACCTAATACATTAATTTGCAGGAAGCGAGCCAGAAAATCTTACAATGACTCTAGATATTACATTAGTAAAGTATAATATCATATAAATTACTGCACCAAAAAACATTTGCAACTTCTAGATTTATCTTAAGCATGTATCATTATAAAGTCTACTGTGTTTTATAAGTAATAAGATATTTTTTAAAAAGAACTTTACATTTTATTACCTAAAGGCACTTTTCCCCTGCCGTTTGAACATGAGACACAAATTTCCCTTTTTCCAACAAATAAAACAACCAGTCCTGGAGGGCATCTTGAACCCCCAGGTTAAACTTGTAGGCAAGGAGCTTGAAGTCAGAGAATAATCAGGCTTCAATAACAATAATAATCATGTTTGAGAAAAATGCCTCTTGCTTTACATATTAGTAAACTCATTCAACTTCTCCAGGTTGTCCAAGTTGCTAAGGTGTTTTTTATTTTCTGCAAAAATATATCCTGTGTTATAAATATAAATACAAGAAATACATCTCCAGAAAGGAGCATTCATATAGTCCATCCATGTCACATCCTGTGATGATCTTTACATTTACTAATGTCACTTTTATCCCATTTTACTATGTGACTTCAAGCTCCCCTTGATTCGTCATCTATCACTGATGTCATAGAAGTAATGAAAACCTAGAAAGGAACTTATTCTGAGAATCCAGTCTCTGCTTCCACAGAAACCCCAGGATTGCTTAGGGAAAACCTGAGACCCATTAACTTGCATGTGGACATGAAAATGATCTAGAGTTCCATGATGCAGTACAACTTCTCCTTACTCCTGTACTCTATACTGCACACAACCAGGCCTCAATACATATTTGAACTGTTAAAAAGCATAAAAGAATGCTAGAGCTGGAAAAGCCTTTAGAAATCCTTTAGTCCAATTTCGCTTTACAAGGGCAGAAACTAGATGCAAGATGCCAGTATGAAAAATTTAGAGAGTGAATGGGCTGTGAGTACAAAGACATTGAATTCCTTATTTTCTCCTGAGCATTCTTGTCCCTGCCTCCTTGCTACAGGACCATATTGCTAAGCAAAGGTAAACTGTCAAATGAAAGCCCCTCCACTTTTGATCTCTGTAGTCTGGTTTTGGAAAAGCCTTGGTCCAATCAGTATGACCATGAGATTGGAGAGTCACTATGTGTGCAAATGTTTGCCACTCAGGCAGGAGAGTCTCAGTCTGAGCCATTGTAATTCTACTAACAAATCCGTCCATCACTCAGTTGTTTATGTAGGGTGAGTTAAAAGGGATGGTGTCTTCTCAACATCAGGCTGTATTTCCAAGGGCTTTCCTAAAATTAGCAAGTGATATTCATTGCACCAGTGGACATACCTTGTAGAAAGGTATGAACGTAATGAGCATCACACATACATAGTCAAAGAAATGGTCTTTGAAATAAGGAGACTAAGAGGAACATTGTCCTCATGTGGATGGAGCTCTGTGAAGAGCTATAACAGCTTTTTCAGACCAACACTTTGACAATGAGTCAGGCAGTATTCAATAAAATAATCGTAGGGCTGGAAATCTTGTCCAGGTGATGCTTATACCTGTGGTATATTTACTATATAGAATACCGTGCTCCATTTAAGTGGTTGTAATGAAACCTTTACATTCAGTTCTGAATGCCATAACTCAAAAGGACAAATAATGACTTAAAATATTTTTCTCCAGAAGGAGGAAAATTTGCTCAATGAAGAACTGGAGAATTCTATTGTATGGAGAATGAGTGAGAGGACAGAAGATCCTCAGAATGGAGAAATTTTATGTGTGTGTTTACGTATATTTATATATTGAGTTGAGAGACTTCATCATAGCTGTCCTTAAATCTTTAAGGGTGTGAGATGCAAATAAGCCATTAAACCTGTTCTCTGTAATTTTAGGGGACTAATGAGTACAAATCACAGGAAAGAGACTTCTACTTCTGGAAAAGAGATAGTCTTGGTTTTTTCAGAATCATTTTTTATGGTCTGCTTTTTAGGGTCAGTTTCTTGTCCTGTTGATCTGTCTAGGGTTGTGAGTGGGGTATTAAAGTCCCCAGTTATGATAGTGGTAGAGTCAATATCTTTCTTTAGTTTTCCAAGAAGTTGCTTTAAGAAGGTTGGTGCACCTATGTTGGGTGCATATATGTTTAGGATAGATATTTCTTGTTGATGGATTGAACCTTTTATCATTATGTAGTGACCTTCTGTATCTTTTTTGATTTTTAATAGTTTGAAGGATATTTTGTCTGAAATTAAGATGGCTACTCCTCCTTTCTTTTGTATTCCGTTCGCCTGAAAGACTGTTTCCCATCCTCTTACCTTGAGTCTGTGGGTGTCCTTTCTAGTGAGGTGAGTCTCTTGAAGGCAATAGATTGTTGCCTGATGATATTTTATCCATTTTGCCAATCTATGTCTTTTCAGTGGTGCATTTAGTTCGTTCACATTTAGGCTAATAATTGAAATGCAAGAGTTGATCCCTGTCATAAGGTTCTTGAGGAGTTGTTACTGTTTATTTGTTGTCTTTCTTTGGGTTTTGGAGTTGGTTCAGGTGTGTTTTTAATCTTTTGCCTGTACTCTTGTGAAGAATGCTGATGTTCTTTTTTCTTTTTCTTCTGTGTTCAGTACTTTCTTGAGTGTTTCTTGTAGCGGTGGTCTGGTGGCAGCGTAGGTTCTTAGGGATTGGATGTCTGGAAAAGATTTTAATTCTCCCTCACTAATGAAGCTTAGTTTAGCTGGGTAGGTTATTCTTGGTTGAAATTGTTTCTCTTTTAGTACTTTGAAGATAGGGCTCCAGGCTCTCCTGGCCTGAAGGGTTTCTGTGGATAAATCTGCTGCTATTCGGATTGGTTTTCCCTGGTAGGTAGTCTGGCCTTTTTCTCTTGCTGCCTTTAGGATTTTTCCTTTCATAGCTACTTTGTTTAGGCAAATTATTATGTGTCTGGGAGTTGGTCTTCTCGTTTGTTGTCTTGCAGGGGTTCTCTGAATCTCTTGTGTTTGAATTTTTTCATCTTTACTGAGATGAGGGAAGTTTTCTTGAATGATTTCATGGAATGTTTGTTCCAGTGTGGCTTCTGTTTCTCTTTCTGCCTCAGGAAGCCCAATTATTCTCAGGTTTGGTCTCTTGAAGTGATCATTCATCTCTTGCAGGTTTTGTTCTGTCTTTTTGAGCTTCTTTTCTATGCTTTTGACAGTTTGGGTTAGTTCTGTGTTTTGGTCTTCGAGCTCTGAGATTCTTTCTTCTGCTTGGCTGATTCTGCTTTCCATGCTTATTAGTCTGTTGTTCATTTCCATCACAGTATTCTTTACTGCTGTCATTTCTGACAACAGCTCCTTCCTATTTTCCTCTTGTCTCTCCTCAATTTTTTTAATTCTCTCCATTAATGTTTTGATGTCTGGGTTTGTTGCATGTAGCCAGTCATTCTGGGGAGTCTTCATTGTCTGTGTTCCAGAATCTGTTTTCTCATTGTCTGATCTCCCAGGGGTCTGTGTAAGCCCTATATTCTTCTTTTGGTTTTTCTTCATTTGTGTGGTTTTTCCACTTCCCTACTTCTTCCTTCCCTCCACGTCACCGTCTTCTTAAATTTTGTTTTTCAGGGGTAAAGGGACTGGTTTTACTTCTGTTCATTCAATCTCCCATTCTTTATGTATGTCGTCTTACTTTGTTCAATTTTGAAGTTGCACTGTAGGTTGGAGGTGGTCCTTTTTGCAGTTTTGAGATGTATTTAAGGGGAGAGCTGTGATTCAAAATCTGTCTGCAGGTCCTGCTGTTCGCTGACAGGCATGTGGATAATGTGGAACCCACTTCCCACTGCCCTGGAGTCTGTCCGTGCAGTGGGGCTGTAGGTTTACTCCCCGTAATAAAATGTGGTTAGCAGGGGGAGAGAATGGAGCAGATAGTGGGTTGAAGAGGGGAGTGGAGAGATAGAGAAGTAAGGGAGGAAACTAACGAGTGTGCCAACAAATAGAGAGAGAGGTCTATACTAAAACAGCTAAAAATGATGGACCACAGCTACAGTCGAACCAACTCTCATACAACCACAAATAAAACATATTGTGATGCTAACATACCGGCTATCCAACCACCTTATTGGTGTGTTGTTCCTCTATACAAAGACATGGTTTACAGACAGAAGAAAAGAGAAGAAAAGGAAAAGGAAAAGAGAAAAAAGGGGAACAATACTGTAGGAATAGAATTAAGTCATTAAACTAATAGAATCAATGAAGCACACTCTGAGACCTTTCGTTTAAGTTCAATGTCCTTTCAGGTCTGATTTGTAGTTTTCTTTTCAAGCCGGTGAATTAGTTTGCAGTTAGAGTCAATTGCCCCTGATATGTTGTGAAGGACAGCTCAGGTCAGCTTTCCTTCAGCAGTTTGTTCTATGTCTTTATCAGGCTTATTTCTCCCGTTTCGGTGTTGTTACCTTGAGTCGCCAGCAGGTGGTGCTATCTCATCTGCTCGCCCCCGAGGGGGTGGGGCCGGACAGGAACAAGATGGCTGCCTGCCTCCGAGCAGGCAACAGAAGCCCCACGCGAGCCAGCAGCACAATCTCAGACACAGGAGATTTGGCAGAAATCCCTGCAGATCTTCCTTGAAGCCGATTTGTGTGGATCTCCTCTCAGGCCGGGTTGTGATGAGCTGCGCGGGCCGAGCGCCGGGGCGCCGGAGCGCCGGGGCCGCGGGAGGCGGGAGCGCCGGGGCCGCGGGAGGCGGGAGCCTAGGGTCAGTTTCTTATTTGTACTATTCTCTTAGCAGACACAAGCAATATTTAGACTTTTCTACATTTATTCTTACGGAGGTAATCAGAAAATATCAAGAAATTAAAGTAGAAGAGAGAGAGGGTTTTTGTTTGTTTTTTGGTTTGTTTTTGGCAGAGGGAGATCACCCTGGAAATGTAGTCCTGAAAAGGCTAAGGAACATTATCAATGTCTTGTGTAGTGGAGTTTGGGAAAAGCTGGTAAAGAATCTGAGCCAGCAATGGCCAAGGGAATAGGAATCCATGCCAGGAGAGTTGGCTCATATTTCAGGGAGAAGTTTCACTGAAAATACGAGTCAGTCATTGTACTTAAGGATATGACACATTGATATAATCTATTTCGAGATCAGAAAATAAGAACACTTCATGTGGCTACATTTTAAACAACCTGATATTTTCGGAGAATTTTTGCTCTCTCTTTCAGAAAATTGTAGAATACAAGCCACAGAGCAGTAAGAAAAGATTTCTTAAAGCATGTCACATTTCTCATTGCAAATCAACCCAATCTATGAGTCAAACTGTTTCCTGTGATTGGAGTATTAATGACAAATGGAACATATCCACCTCTTCCTACTATGGTGATTTCATTCTTTACTTTTTATCACAGCAATTTTTTGTTTTGTTTGTTATGTTTTGAATTGGAGTCTCACTCTGTTGCCCAGACTAGAGTGCAATGCTACAATCTCAGCTCACTGCAACATTGGCATACTGGGCTCAGGCAGTCCTTCTGCCTCCGCCCCCTGAGTAACTAATACTACAGGAGCATGCCACCATGCTTGGCCAATTTTTTAATTTTTGTGTAGAGTTGAGGTCTTGCTATGTTGTCTAAGCTGGTCTTGAACGACTGGGCATAGTGATTTCCCTTCCTCAGACTCCCCAAATGCCGGGATTATAGGTGTGAGCCACCATGCCCAGCTAGCCATCTTTCCCGAAGGAAGATTCCAGGTTTTAATTGTTGGAATTGTCAATTCTCTTGGAATAGCAAGGTCACAGGCAAGACCAGGCTTGGAGGAGCAGAACCTGAGATAGTATGCACTCAAAATACTGAGTAATCTCCCTTTTACTCTGATCTTTGGTTACATGCTCCTTTTTAGAAAGAGTTTTTCTCCTTAACAGACCAATCATGATGACAGATTTGGTTTAAAAGGAAAGTATGATTTTTTTTCTTTGATTCATAATGCTTTTCTGACTTCAAACCTATAAACCAGTCCATCATTGAATAAACACCAACAGCATCTATTTCTTTCTAGTTTTTAAAAATAATGACTCAGTAGTGTGCATAGATATAATTCTTGAGCTCCATATTTTTACTGTGCATTTAATCTCTGACCTAACACCTAGTTTGTCTGACCTATTGCTGCTTTCATGCATATGAGTTCTTCATAGAGAGAAAAACATTCAACCAGTGAGTTTGGTAGTTAGGAGTGTGACCACAAGAGGGTAGTGCATCTTTGCTGATGGAGAATATGCGGGGGGTTCATTTTTGTGGATTCTGAATAAATAGGCTTATGGCAGAAGCATAGCCTTTTTCTTATTGGCTGAGTAGGCAATGTGAGAAACCTTGTCAGTTTGTTAGAGAAAAGAAGGGACATCCTAATCATAGAAGTAGCTTTATAGCTGGGGACTGCTGATCTACAACTGATCCTAATTGGAAAGAGCAATGGCAACATCCACTCGAGCTTTATTCATGTTCTTGTGGCTGCAGCTGGACTGTGAGTTGAGGACTTGGGGTAACAGAGTATATTAGTGGATGTTTTCTAGAAATTCAGGAAGAAGACTGGCTTTATTCAAGTTTCTTCCAATTAATATAGACAAGGGAAATTTTAGAGAGTAATAACCTAACAATCCCTCTTTTTTTCTCACTTTTTCTTTCTTCATAGGGATGAGTGGAGAGGAGGATATGGGGCTGCGTCTCCCTATCCTGAGTGTCCAGGAGGGAGATACCTTTGTTATCAACTGTACTTATTCAGATACTGCCTCATCCTACTTAGCTTGGTATAAGCAAGAACTTGGAAAAGGCCCTCAGCTTATTATAGGCATTCGTTCAAATGAAGGCAAAAGAGAAGACGGAAGACTCACTGTTTTACTGAATAAGATGTCCAAACACCTTTCCCTGCACATCACAAATACCCAACCTGGAGACTCAACTGTCTACTTCTGTGCAGAGAGTACACATTGGTTTGCAGGCACCTGCAACCTGTATACAAACCTGAGAATGGACTTGAAGCTGCACCCACTTTCCCTCAGCACAGGCCTTCATGTATAGCAGTGGTCATATTGTTTGTAAGTGGAAGCTAACATATAGGCATTACAAACATTATAAGATTAGGTCAAGTTGATTCAGAAAGGCTTAGATCATTTTATTGGCTGATTGATACTTAATGGATTCTTTTATTAAAAAATTATTGTATATATTTAAGGTATACAACATGAAGTTTTGATATATAAGTATATAGTAAAAAAAAGAATAGGGCAAGATATGGGAAAAGGGGTTCTGAGCTTCCACGGCCTTTCTGGCTGTGCCATCCCCAGGTGCCTCCGTGCACTCGGCAATCAGGAAGCTCCACTTAACCGTTTCTAAAAGAGAATTAGTGATGTTTTATTTTGAATTCCAGTCTTTAAAAATGACTTTACATTTACCATTTCCTATAAATTTCCCCTTAGTATCAATATCATAATTCCTATTATAAATGGACTTTAATTCCTACCTTTAAAAAAAGCTTAATCTTATTTTTTATGATCGCAAAACATTACATGCCGAGTGTATAAATATAAATATGTATTATTAGAAAATATAGTATTATTAGAAAATATGAATTTGACAAGTCTGTACCCATATGATATTTTGCTAATATTTGGTTTAGTTTCATCAGAGATTTTTATTATAATTAAAATCATAAAATTGTCACTTAATATTGTATCTTGAATTGAGCATTTCTCATTTAATGAAGTCTTCTCCCCAGACGCATGCTGTCTAACAGCTCCAGTGATTTATATTTATTTAGACTCTATTATACCTGTGGTAAAATTTGACAGCATTTTCTTTTTCTTTCTTTCTTTCTTTCTTTCTATGATATTATCTTTTTTTTTTTGAGTTGGAGTCTCACTCTGTTGCTCAGACTGGAGTGTAGAGGCACACTCCTGGCCACCACAGCATTGACCTGCTGGGCTCCAACAATCCTTCCACCTCAGCCCTCCAAATAGCTGGAGCTACAAGAGTGCTACCATGCCGGCTAATTTTTGGTTTATTGTAGAGATGAGGTCTCTCCAATTTGCCCGGGTGGGTCTCGAACCTGCAGGCTCAGGCGATTCACTTGCCTTGGCCTCCCAAAGTGCTGGGATTACAGGCTGAGTCACTGAGCCTGGACGACAGCATTTTCTACCTGCTATTTTTTGTAGAGAAAATGTGGCATGGGTTTTCCTTCAGAGTCTTATTAGTGTATATAGGTATATAATGCTTTGTGTGTGAGGGAAATTAAGATAAGTGGTCTGAGAATGTGAGCTTCAGATGTGACTGACCAATATGTTCTTCTTTTTCAAAATCTTATTAGCATCTGTTTATATTTACTCTCTCATACAATTAAGAAGAGTTGTGTGTTTTAATCACTACTGTATCTGCAGAAGCCAGAAGAAACTTTTGCACATAGTTAATAATGAGCAGACGTTTGTTAAAGAAAGAAAAAAACAGATTTATGCTGTAGTATATTTAAAATATTCATTTAGGATTTGTGGTTGAATTAAATGTACAAATTCATTTGTGAAGAGTAAAACTTAAAAATGTGTATTTTATTACTTGATGGTTCAGTAATATAAATATTCTCATTTTTTATGTCTTTATAAATGTCAGTTGTTTATAGATAATTAAATTCTTTGATATTTAACTTATTGCTACTTTTATTCTTCTTGGGTATGTGGGAAAGGATTTTATAAATATTTTTCAGCTACCTTGCTTGTTCTTATTAGTGGATTGCAGAAGGCATTTGGACTAATGGTTAGGTTACAGATAGCTCATTACCAATCCCCCCATGTTCATGTGTTTTTTTTTTTTCTTTTAAAGATGTGGGATACAATTCAGGGTTAGGTATACAAATGTTCATTATGCAGGTACCCTTGTTGATGAGGTGTGCCCCTCCTTCCCCTGGCAGTTTCCCTCAACTGCCAATTTTCATGTTTTAACAATAGCAAAAACATGGAACCAACCATGCTGCCCATCGAAAGTGGACTGGATAAAGAAAATGTGGTACATTTACACAATGGAATATTATGCAGTCATAAAGCAATGTGAACTTTGCAGCAACCTGGATGTAATTAGAGTCTATAGTACTCAGTAATTTATCACAGAAGCAAAGATTGGAGTCCCACATGTACTCACTCCTAAGTGGACCCTGAACATTGATCATAATGCCATAAGATAGTGATTGGCAGTAGTGGGACACTGCCATGGGAAAGGGGGCACATAACAGCAATAAGGGTACCCACACTTTACCTGTATGATCACCACATGTGTATCTAACTCTCATTTGTAACCCACATTTTAAAAATAAAATAAATTTTAAAAATACATCTCTGCATGTTTAAGAATTTTCTGCTTAATTAAAACCAAGCAAAAAATAGTAAAAATCCAAAACAAACCAAGAAAACATTACTACTACAGTTTCTTTTTAAAAAGTTAGATAGACTTCCGGCAAGATGGCGACGGGGCAGCCTGGTCTGTGAAACCCTCTACAAAGGAGAATACAGAGGGTCTCTGGCTCTCTCCCCAGGGGCTGTGGATCCCAACGTCGGCAGCCTGCTCTTCACATGGAGCTCGGCCATGGCCACCCCTGGGGCGGTCTGGATAGCCACTGCAGCCACAGACACAGCAGCCACCAGTGCCACTGTGCCCTCCGTGGCAGCCATAGTGCATCGTGCCATCCATGCCTGAGACGATCCACAACTTCAGTCCTTGAAGCCCCTGCAGGCAAGATCTGCTGGGATCACTGCCACCTCTGCTGCCACCGTGATGTCCTGCCAGCTGTGGGTCTCCTCCCGTGTGCCCTGAGGCAGGCTTCCATCTCCTGCCTCTGCCTGGCTCCTGTCCGCTTCACCCCCTCTGGGGCGAGCAGCTGAGATAGCACCACCTGCTGGTGATTCAAGGAAAAACACCGAAACGGGAGAAACAAGTTTGAAAAACAGACATAGGTCAGATTTGAGTGGTGAACTGAGGGTAATCTGAACTGTCCTTCACAGCAGGCCAGGAGCAACTGACCCTAACTGTGAACTAATTTACCAGCCTGAAAAGACAGCTAGAAATCAGAGCTGAAAGGACATTGGACTTAAACAAAAAGTCTCAGAGTGTGCTTGATTGGTTCTGTAAATTTAATAACTTAATTCTATTCCACTGTTTTGCTCCTTTTCTTTTCCTTTTCCTTTTCTTCTCTTTTCTCCTCTCTGTAAACCATTTCTTTGGATAGAGGAACAGCACACCAATAAGGTGGTTGGTTAGCTGGTATGTTAGCATCATTGTATGTTTTAATTTTTTTTTTGTCTGGCAGCTGGTTAGTCTGTAGCCATGGTCTATTATTTTTATCTGTTTCAGTTAGGCCTCTCTCTCTCCATTTGTTGGTACACTCATCTGTTTCCCTCCTTACTCCTCTCTTTCTCCACCCCCCTCTTCTCCCCACTGTCTGCTCCATTCTCTTCATCTGTTAACCACATTTTATTTCAGGGAGTAAACCTACAGCCAAACTGCATGGACAGATTCCAAGGCAATGGGAAGTGGGCTTCAGATTATCCATACACCTGTTGGTGAATACCAGGACCTGCAGATCGATTTTGAATCACAGCCCCCCCTTAAGTAAATCTCAAAACAGCAAAAAGGACCACCCCCAACCTACAGTGCAACTCCAGAATTGAATAAAGCAAGAGGGCATACATAAAGAATAGGAGATTGAACAAACAGAAGTAAAAGCAATCTCTCTACCCCTGAATAACAGAATTAAAGAAGATGGTGACATGGAGGGTAGGAAAAAGTAGGGAGGGGGAAAAAACTGCACAAATGAAGAAAAACCAAAAGAAGAATATAGGTCTCACACAGACCCCTGGGAGATCAGACACTGAGAAAACAGATTCCAGACCATAAACAATGAAGAGCCCCCAGAATGACTGGTCACATGCAAGAAAACCACACATCAAGACATTAATAGAGAAAATTTTAAAAATTGAGGAGAGACAAGAGGAAAATAGGAAAGAGCTGATGTAAGAAATAACAGTAGTAAAGAATACTATGATGGAAATAAATAACAAACTAATAAGCATGGAAAGCAGAATTAGCCAAGCAGAAGAAAGAATCTCAGAGCTTGAAGACCAAAACACAGAACTAACCGAAACTGTCAAAAGCATAGAAAAGAAGCTCAAAAAGACAGAAGAAAACCTTCAAGAGATGAATGATCACTTCAAGAGACCATACCTAAGAGTAATTGGCCTTCCTGAGGCAGAGAGAGAAACAGAGGCCACACTGGAGCAAACATTTCATGAAATCATTCAAGAAAACTTCCTCATCTCATCAAAGATGAAAAAATTCAAGCACAAGTGATTCAGAGAACACCTGCAAGACAACAAATGAGAAGGCCAACTCTCAGACATATAATAATTCACCTAAACAAAGTAGGTATAAAAGAAAAAATCCTAAAGGCTGCAAGAGAAAAAGGTAAGACTACATACCAGGGAAGACCAATTAGAATAGCAGCAGATTTATCTACAGAAACCCTCCAGGCTAGGATAGCTTGGAGCCCTATCTGCAAAGTGCTAAAAGATAAACAATTTCAATCAAGAATAACCTACCCAGCCAAGCTAAGCTTCATCAGTGAGGGTGAATTGAAATCTTTCCCAGATATCCAATCCCTAAGAACCTACGCTTCCACCAGACCACCTCTATAAGAAACACTTAAGAAAGTATTGAACACAGAAGAAATGGAAAAAAGAACAACAACGTTCTTCACAAGAGTACAGGAAAAAGATTAAAAACACACATGATCCAACTGTAAAACCAAAAGAAAGACAACACAAAAACAGGAAGAACAACAACTCTGTAAGAACATTATGATAGGGATCAACTCTCACATTTCAATAATTAGTTTGAATGTGAACAGACTTAATGCACCACTGAAAAGACATAGAATGGCAACATGGATAAAATATCACCAGGCAACAATCTATTGCCTTCAAGAGACTCACCTCACTAGAAAGGACACTCACAGACTCAAAGTAAAAGGATGGGAAACAAATTTTCAGGCGAATGGAACACAAAAGAAAGGCAGAGTTATGATTTTAATCTCAGACAAAATACCCTTTAAGCTATCAAAAATTAAAAAAGATACAGAAGGCCACTACATACTGATAAAAGGTTCAATCCATCAACAAGAAATATCCATCCTAAACATATATGCACCAAACATAGGAGCACCAACATTCATAAAGCAGCTCCTAGGTAAACTAAAAACAGATATCGACTCCAATACCATCATTATTGGGGACTTTAATACCCCACTCACAACCCTAGACAGATCATCAGGACAAAAAATCAGCAACGAGATCTGAAACCTCAATGTGACTCTTGATAAGATGGACTTAATTGATACCTGCAGAACCCTCCATCCAAAGACCACAGAATACACATTCTACTCATCACCACAAGGAACATATTCTAAGATCGACCACATACTTGGCCATAAATCAAGCATAAGCAAATTTAAAAGGACTGAAATTTTACCATGCACCTTCTCAGACCAGTGGAATAAAAATAATCATTAACACCAACAAGGTCCCCCCAAAACCCACAAAGACATGGACACTAAACAGCATGATGCTAAACAACTCCTGGGTCAATGATGAAATCAAAACAGGGATTAAAAGATACATGGAAACAAATGAAAATGAAGAAACATCTTACCAAAATCTCTCGGATGCCATGAAAGCTATAGTAAGAGGGGAATTTATATCCCTACAAATGCACATGAAGAAAATGGAAGGATCACAAATTAACAGTCTAAGAAGCCACCTAAAAAAGCTGGAAAAGCAAGACCACAAAACCCCTAATTTCAGCAGAAGAATCCAGATCACCAAAATAAAAGCCCAAATCCAGAACATAGAAGACAAAAAGATAATACAAAAATTCAATGAAACTAAAAGCTGGTTGTTCGAAAGAATAAATAAGATCGATGGTCCTCTAGCTAGACTGACCAAGAAAAAGAGAGAAAAAGCCCAAATAAACACAATCAGAAACACAAAAGATGAATTCACATCTGATCCTGAAGAAATACAAAAGATCATTAGAGACTACTATGTACACCTGTATGGAAACAAACTTGAAAACCTTTCGGAAATGGAGGACTTTCTGTCATCACACAACCTGCCTAGGTTGAAACTAGAAGAAATTGAGACCCTAAATAGACTAATAACAATCAAGGATATTGACTACATAATAAGAAAACTACCTACAAAAAAAAGCCCTGGACCAGATGGCTTTCCAGCAGAATTCTATAAGACATTTAAGGAGGAGCTTATTCCAATCCTACTGAAGGTATTCCAGGCAATTGAGAAAGATGGAACTCTTTCCAAATAATTTTATGAAGTTAACATCACATTGATACCCAAGCCAGGTAAAGACCCAACAAAGAAAGAGGACTACAGGCCAATATCTTTGATGAACATAGAGGCTAAAATTCTCAACAAGATCCTAGCAAACCGAATTCAACAACATATCTCAAAAATCATCCATCATGACCAAGTGGGCTTCATCCCAGGGATGCAAGGCTGGTTCAATATTCGTAAAACCCTGAATGTAATTAAATACATCAACAGATGTCCCAACAAAACCACATGATTATATCAATTAGATGCAGAAAAAGCTTTTAATAAAATTCAGCACCCCTTCTTGATAAGAACCCTCGAACAGCTAGGCATATGGGGAACATACCTCACAATAGTAAAAGCCATCTACCTGAAACCCACAGCCAGCATACTCCTAAATGGACAAAAACTGGAACCACTTCCCCTGAAAACGAGAACAAGACAATGATGCCCACTCTCACCCCTCCTGTTCAATATAGTATTGGAAGTCCTGGCTCGAGCAATCAGAGAAGAGAAGGCAATCAGGGGTTTTAAAATAGGAAAAGAGGAAGTCAAGCTATCTCTCTTTGCAGATGACATGATCGTGTACCTTGAAAACCCAAGAGAATCTGTCAAAAACCTCCTTACACTGAGAAAGGACTCTGGCAAAGTCTCAGGATATAAAATAAATATGCAAAGGACAATCGCATTTCTTTACACCAATAATAAACAAACAGAAACCCAAATAAAAACCACAATTCCATTCACAATAGGCACCAAAAAAATGAAATACCTTGGCATGTTCCTAACCAGAAACATGAAAGACCTTTACAATGAAAACTACAAAAGACTGCTCAAGGAAATCAAAGATGACACAAACAAGTGGAAAAATATCTCATGCTCATGGATTGGAAGAATCAACATTGTGAAGATGTCCATCTTACCTAAGGCAATCTACAGATTTAATGCAATACCCATCAAATTACCAGCAATATTCTTCTCAGACCTAGAAAAAACAACACAGAATTTCATATGGAAACACAAACGACCAAGAATAGCCAGAACAATTCTCAGCAAAACAAAAAACAAAAAACAAAAAAGCAAAGCAGGTGGTATCACATTACCAGACTTCAAACTTTACTATAAAGCTACAATCATCAAAACAGCTTGGTATTGGTACAGGAACAGGCATATTGATCAATGGAATAGAATTGAGATTCCAGAAGCAAAACTTCAATTTCTCAACCAACCCATTTTCGACAAAGCCTCCACCACCTACTACTGGGGAGAGGAGAACCTATTCAGTAAATGGTGCTGGGAAAACTGGCTGACCACATGCAGAAGACTCAAACAAGAACCCTATCAATCTCCATACACAAAAATTAACTCTAAATGAACCAGAGACCTAAATGTAAAATGTCAAACCATAAGAACCTTAGAAAATGAACATTCCCTCATGGAAATTGGAACTGGCATCCAATTCCTGAACAAAACCCGAAACCCACAGGTCATAAGATATAAGATAAACAAGTGGGACCTCATTAAACTGACAAGCTTCTGCAAAGCCAAAGAAACCATTAAGAGAGCAGGAAGACAGCTTACAGACTGGGAAAAATTATTTTCCAATTCCAGGCCCGACAAAGGCTTAACATCTTGGATCTACAAGGAACTCAAATGTGCTGAAAAGAAAAAGAAAACAAACAACCCCATTATAAAATGGGCAAAGGATATGAACAGACACCTCACAAAGGAAGACATCCGAGCAGCCAACAGACACATGAAGAAATGTTCAACCTCACTAATCATCAGGGAGATGCAAATCAAAACCACATTGAGATACCACCTAACTCCAGTCAGAATGGCAATTATCAACAACTCAAAAAATAACAGCTGCTGGAGAGGGTGTGGCAAAAAGGGAACACTTCTACACTGTTGGTGGGAGTGTAAACTAGTGCAACCTCTGTGGAAAGCAGGGTGGCGATTCCTAAAAGCTCTAAATATCGACCTCCCATATCACCCCGCAATCCCCCTACTGGGAATATATCCTGAAGAACTCAAATCACTCTATAAAAAAGATACCTGCACACGTATGTTTATTGCAGCATTGTTCACAATAGCAAGAACCTGGATGTAACCAAGCTGTCCATCAAAAGAGGACTGGATTAAAAAAATGTGGTACATGTACACGATGGAATACTACGCAGCCATAAAAAGGAACAAAATCATGAATTTTGCAGCAACCTGGATGGAACTAGAGTTTATAATATTGAGTGACCTCTCACAGAAACAAAGCTCTGAGTATCACATGTTCTCACTCATATAGTGGACCTTGAACATCCAATGTAATACTATAAGAAAATGACTGACAGTGGTGGGAAACTATTGGGGGGGAGGGGAAGGGAGAAGGGATTAACGGTAGTAAACATCTCTCTGGGGATGGGGAGACACCTCTTATCAACAAGGGTGCCTGAACGAAGCATATTTGTATACCTAACCCTTAACTGTACCCCACAATACCATAATAAAAAATATTGATTAAAAAAATAAAATAAAAAGTTAGATATTATAGTGGTATAAATAAATCAATAAAAATAAAGAAGCTGCATAAATAATTAATTTCCTAATTATCACATTTGTGGTCACGGATAGGCTAATTTCAAGACCACTCATATTCTTCCTAAGGATGGTTGTATTTGGTGATGGGTATGCTGAGTATGATTCCTTTTGACTGAGTTATGGTTATTATGCTTTAGCCAAATGACCTGTTTTTATAGAAAAAGTCATTAAATTAAATTGGGGTTAAAAAATCTGAACATGAAAGGTCATTATTGCAGTTCCGCACCTCAACTGTCTTTTGTTATTTCCCTCTCTATACCACCAATTCCTGCCCAGTAGAAGCAAATTGATTTTTTTTTTGAGTTGGAATCTCACTCTGTCGCTCAGACTGGAGTGCAGTGGCCGCTCCCGGCCACCACAGCCTCGACCTGCTGGGCTCCGGCGATTCTTCCGCCTCAGCCTTCCAAGTAGCTGGAACTACAGGCGCGCACTACCACGACCAGCAATTTTTTGATTTATTGTAGAGATGAGATCTCGCCAAGTTGCTCAGGTGGGTCTCGAACCCGCGGATTCAGGCAATCCACTCACACCGGCCTCCCAAAACACTGGGATTACACGCTGAGCCACAGAGCCCAACTGCAAATTAATTTTTAGTTGGTCCATTTCTTCTAAGACTGAAAAGAAGTGAGTGAGATTCATGGCTTATAGTCTACTGTTTTTTTGCTTGGTTAGAAAAAAGAAAGTGCAATTACTATATTGATTGAGTTGCTATGTTTTACTTAGGTGTCAATTTTTCTCATGGAAGAAAAATAATTTTTCTAGCCAGAGTGTACCAAGTCAATATAGTCAGATCCAGACACATTAACACTTTAAACCTTAAATGGAAAAGAGTGTTAATGAGAAGTGACTCACATCAACAGGTAATATACTTTATAGCTACCTTCTGAGGTTGGCATAGAATGAAACAAATAGATTGATGGAACTAAATAAAGCATGTGGGACAAATATATCAAGGTTGGTGAATTTTTTCCCATTGCCATTGGACAAACTTACTGGCTTAAAACAACAGACATATTTTTGCAATCAGATTCACTGGGCTGAAATCAAAGTGTCTGTCAGTAGGGCCTCTTCCAAAGGCTGGAGGGGAGAATCTCTTCCTTGCCTCTTCCAGCTCTGGTGGCTGCCACCACTTCTTGGCTTGTGGTCACATTTCTCCAATCTCTGCTTCTATGGTTGTTTTGGCTTCTCTTCTGTGGTCAAGTTTTCCTTGGCCTCCTGCTTATACCTAAACACATGATTGCCTTTTCAATCCATATAATCCAGGGTAATCTTTTTTTTTTTTTTTTTGAGTTGGAGTCTCACTCGGTCGCCCAGACTGGAGTGCAGTGGCCGCTCCCGGCCACTGCAGCCTTGACCTGGTGGGATCCGCGATCCTGCTGCCTCAGCCTTCCGAGTAGCTGGAATTACAGGCATGCGCTAACACGCCCAGCTGATTTTTTGATTTATTGTAGAGATGAGGTCTCGCCAAGTTGCCCAGACGGGTCTCGAACCTGCCGGCTCAGGCAATCCACTCACCTCAGCCTCCCAAAGCGCTGGGATTACAGGCTGAGCCGCCGAGCCTGGCTAGGGGTAATCTTTTTTATCTCAGAATCCTTCCCTTAGTCACATCTGCAAAACATTTTTGGGGGGGGCCATAGGAAATAACATTCACATATTTCAGGGTTTAGGATCTGATTGTTTTGGAGTCATTATTTTGCCTACCATCGTTGGTGATTTTCTTTTCCAAGTTGTAAAAATAACATTTGTATTAATCAGAGTCCATTTAGGAAAATGGATAGCACATTAATTGCTTTATTTTCTCGGTGTTTTTAATTTTTATTTAAACAATTATCACATAGAATAATGTACACTTTAAAAATTTTTTGTTTTATTCTTTTAAATTGTGGGGTACAGTTCAGGGTTAGGTATACAGATACTCATTGTGCAGGTACCCTTGTTGATGAGGTGTGCCCACCCCTCCCCAGGCAAATCTCGACTACTGCCAATCCCACCTCCCCACTGCTTCTCCACCTCCCGCAGCTTCTGCTATTGTCAATCCTTTTGTTATATAGTATTATGGTAATTCAAGGTCCACTTACAAGTGAGAACAAGTGATACTTCGATCTTTTTTTCTGTGAAAGATCACTCAGTATTATAAACTCGAATTCCATCCAGGTTGCTGTGAAATTCATGATTTTGTTCTTCTTTATGGCTGTGTAATATTCCATTGTGTATATGTACCACATTTTAAAAATCCAGTCCTCTTTTGATAGGCAGCACGGTTGGTTTCATGTTCTTGCTATTGTGAACAATGCTGCGATAAACATATACATGTGCAGGTGGAAAACAGTGTGGCGACTACTAAAAGTTCTAAAAATCGACCTTTCATATGACCCTGCAATACCTCTACTGGGAATATACCCGGAAGAACTCAGATCACTTTATAATGTACACTTTTTAATGTGAAATTCAATCTGTGGATCTTGAATTTTAATACACTTTATAGATTTATGTAACAATCATACAGCATGATATAGAATAGCTTTGTCACCTCCCAAAACTCTCTTCTGCTGTCTGTGTGCAATCATATCCTCCCCATCCCAACTCCTAGCAAACTTTGGTTTGCTTTTTTATATTTGTATCTTTTTCAGAATGTTTTATGAATAAAAATATACAGTACATAATCTTTTAAGAAGTATTAATCTTGGTTAGAGGAAGCACATGCCATCGGGCACATGCTTAGTCTACATTTCTGCCACTATTCTCAGTTCTTTCTAAAACTGAATGTTTTAAACTTTTAAGTTTTTTAATAGAAATAGTTCAACATTTCAAGTGTATGCATTTCTTTAGAGATTGGTCATATAGTTCTACAGAAGAAACATTATGACACTTTATAATGGAGAGGTTAGTTGAGAGTTGGACCAACACATGTAATCAGGGTGAGCCATGATCTGTATATGTTTAGTTGTACCAACTCTATCCTATATTTTTATTAATAGATATTTTTCTAATATTTTAAGACTAATTTTGTTGATCAAAATTCACTTGTCTTATTAATTGAGTATGGTTATAGTTTGGGTATTCCCAGGAGTTGACATTGAGAGACATATCCCACAATTATTTAAGTTTGTTGCACTAGCTATGGCTTTGTAGAGCTGGATTATAACCTTAGGGTGGCCATTGCCTCAAGTAAAGCCTATACATGAACAAGCCGTTTTATTAGCAAATTAGGGTCAGTTGGAAATGCAAAACATTATACTGGAATGGAAAATACCATGAAAAGTATGAAAAGCAAAAGAAGGCAAAGAAGAGTATGACAATCAATGCTTCTATTCAACTAGAGAAGTCTGTTCTATTAGCCTTGTATAGAGTTGTCTACTTTCTGCGATTATATGTTTGTTTCAAGTTCTTGAGTTAGCACTCATTATCTGTGAATGTCTACTTCTGAAGATTCTCCAGAGAACCTCAGTTTAAGATCTTTAATGTAACTTTTTGATTCTTGTCATTTAAAATGGATAATACCATACTAGTTGGTAAAAAAAAAATAACCACAGATCAGTTCCTTGTACTTTCTATGCTAAACAGGTAATAAATAGCACCAAATAAGTTCATTTCCACAAGGCTTAAAGGCATCTTTCTCTGGAATTTTTTTTCAGAATACCAAATTGTCCACTTTTAAGTCATGTGAAAGCTGATTAAATAAAAGGCAAAGAAAGGTAACTTGTACCTGTTGATGAAAAAATTAAGTATCATGAGTTTATCTAGTTACGTTTGTAGAATGGAATATGTCTGACTTGGGACATTTTGAGTAATATGAACCTACTAGCGACCAGTTCATAGTGAGACAACACACGAGAGCTCAGAATAATAAAACATTATGTCATAAGAGTTAAAGGATGTCTATATGGCAGTCAATTTCAGTCTTAATGTTTCATTTGTTGTTTCCACAATTTTAGAAGATCAGGAGGTGATAAGAAAAATGAAGTTTCTGAATGAGGACAAAACCTTACAAAACCGTCCAAGAAAAATATGTCTCCTTATGTATAGATAATCTAAATTGTCGCGGGAGGGAAATAGAAAATCAAATTGATTTTCAGCTATTGGAAATGTTGTATTTTTCTGACAGCAATGTGTTCCAACTTATAATATAAAAGATTATTACTAGGAGTACTCATAACCCACACAAATAATATAATTGTGTAAAAACCTTTTTTAAGATTCTCAAAATGTTTCCCTAGTACAATATTCAAGTTCATATCCCATTTTTTACAGCTTTCATTAGATTTTGCTGATTTCAAAAAGGTATGAACTGGATACATTTCCTACTATCATAGAAAAGTCTTCATACAAATATTTGTTTAATTCTACAGTCAATGTGTTCCTTTGGTGAGGTGTTGTCTCTGGAGTATTTTAGCAAGTGTTCATTGGAGAGCATTTGATTCCACCAGACAGACTTTCTGGCATTGCTATATCTTATCCTATTTGATCAAGCAAATCAATGATTCATCTAAGATGGAATTACTGAAATTTTCCTTGGATTTGCGTTTATGTTCTATAAGCAGTACTTGTATAAGGACTTCTAAGAAAGTCATGTTCATCATGATCATCTGCTCAAGTATCTTGTTCCTGGTCTCTATAGTGTCTTTCATGTAGTGTGACTGTCTTTATTATAAGAATTTTTTGAATGGCATCAACACATCAAATATGTTAATTGTTTGTAACGGGATACAAATAGGATACCTCGGGTAGGAATGTCTGAGATACCTGAGTAGGTCAATAAGGTTAATAAATCTAATAGTCTCCATGTTATTTTGGAGTTGTGAACTACTTTAAAACATATGAATTATATTGATTATCACTGTATATATTTTTTGTAATTTGACATGCCAAAGACAGAGCCACAAGTTTAGCTACTTGATTACATCTTGCTTCTTCTAAGGGATTCAATTTTATAATAGAGTCTGTATTATAAGACTTATTTTTTTCTATTTTGAAGATGAGATAGCAAAAAATAAAATTAATTTAGAATTTGGTATGAGGGTGTCTAAAATATCTGTTCTGGCATGGACACTTTTTGAATGAAAAAAGTACAAATACAAAATTTCTTGATTGAGAAGTGTAATGGGTCGGAATACTTTGAGGAGAAATTAATAATATGTCATAATTCATCCACCAACTGGTGGAAAAATATTGGGTGTTTTTAGAGAGATTATTTTTACCGTGTGTGGTATCATAAAATTCAATGATGATTCCAATGAGAAACCTGAAAAGTCTTCTACCAATTTAAACAATTTAAACAAGGCCGAATTTATTTTAAGGCAAGGAGAATAAGCTGTGGCTACTATATTAAGAAATAGGCTAAGATAGGTCATGGGTTTTATTGTTTTCAATGTTGTTGACTCACATCACTAGGGCATGACCGTTAATGTTCACACACAATGAAAAATTTATCAGAATCAGTGATGCAATAATTAGGTGTCCTGGGGAGATTTATAGGGTTATATAGGATACATTCCTTTCAGAGCTGGGTGTGCAGAATGTAGAGGTTTGCTGTGGTTCATTTAGGGTCTCGACTGAGAGAGTAGAAAAAAATAAATTCAAAGGTTTTAATGACCAAACTTTCATATCTAATATAATCTTTGATATCTAATATGTATGAACAGAGCTGGGCTGTGAAAACTAAATTAAAAAGAAAAGGAGATTTTTATGACAGGACTCAATGTCTCAGGGCTTCATCCTAAAATCTTTAGCAAAGATAGATTAGTATTTTTTGCTTTTGGTTCCAAGATCAACAACTGGGTAGACAATGGAGGTGAGGAGAAATATTGCCATATTAATAGGCGGATCAAAAGATCTGCAGAGATTAGCCCAAATAGCTTTGCCTTGTTATGATAATGGGATTAATTCTGTCCTTAGCAGAAAAAAATAACATATATAGATGTGAGGATGCATGATTATTACATCTTACATTGACTCTGTAATTCATTACATGTAGATTTTTATTACGTTAGTGCAAAAGTAATTGGGGTTTTTGCATTGTTGATATTTACCATTTGATATAGGAATGCATTCTTAAATAATGTGAGTCACATTATACATCATTTTAATGTGCATTTCTCACTTTATTTTTTTTTGCTAATGACTTATTACTTGCAAGTAATTTTACATTTATTTTAGACTATGGAAAGAATATTAGACAAAAAGCAAATTTGAACAATTTTCTTATTCAAGTTCAAAATGGGTAGTAAAGCAGCGGAGACAGCTCACAACATCAACAATGCATTTGGCACAGGAACTGCTGACAGACATACAGTACAGTGGTGGTTCAACTTTTGCCAAGGAGAGGAGAGCCTTGATTGTGAGGAGCATCGAGGCTGGCCATCAGAAGTTGACAATGACCAGTTGAGAACAATCATCAAAGCTGATCCTCTTACAACTACACAAGAAGTTGCTGAAGAACTCAATATTGACCATTCTGCGGTTGCTTGGCATTTGAAGCAAATTGGAGAGGTGAAAAAGCTCATAAATGGGTGCCTCATGAGCTGAATGAAAATCTAAAAAATTGTTGTTTTGAAGTGTCATGTTCTCTTATTCTATGCAACAGCAAACTATTTCTCTACCGGACTGTGACATGTGATGAGAAGTGAATTTTATTTGACAACCGATGATGACCAGCTCAGTGGTTGGGCCAAGGAGAAGCTCTAAAACACTTTCCAAAGCTAAACTTGCACCAAAAAAAGTCATGGTCACTGTTTGATAGTCTGCTGCCGGTCTGATAAACTACAGCTTTCTGAAACCATTAAATCTGAGAAGTATGCTCAACAAACCAATGAGATGCACTGAAAACTGCAATGCATGCCTTGGTCAACAGAAAGGCCCCAATTCTCCACGACAATGCTTGACCACAGGCTGAGCAACCGAAGCTTCAAAAGTTGAATGAATTGGGTTAAGAAGTTTTTGCCTCATCCATCATATTAACCCGACCTCTTGCCAACTGACTACCACCTCTTCAAGCATCTTGACAACTTATTGCAGGGGAAATGCTTTCACAACCAGCAGGATACAGAAAATGCTTTCCAAGAGTTTGTTGAATCCTGAAGCATGGATTTTCAGGCTACAGGAATAAACAAACTTATTTCTTGTTGGCCAAAATGTGTTGATTGTAATGGTTTCTATTTTGATTAATAAATATGTGTTTGAGCCTAGTTATCATGATTTAAAATTCAAGGCCTGGAACCGCAATTACTTTTGCACCAACCTAATAAAATGTATCAACCTTCCAGCTCCATCACAGATGCAATAACTGAACATAATGGTGGAGTTATTAAATTTTCTTTGAATGTGACCATGTTTATTTGCACATGTGTTAACAAATTAGAGTTGGTTAATCAAAAGGAAGTTTGGGTTAAGTGAGATTCTTAGCTAGTTCGTAGAAAAGTTACCTACCAACTTGCTACATTAGGAAACCACTATTTCCTGTATTAGGGCAGCAGCAGCACCTGCTACAGCACATAGCCCAGTAATTCAGTAATTCTTCTCTCACCTCACAGTGAAGAGCCCTGAAACTGCAGAAGAAGGGAAGAGCCAGACATGTTGTTCTCTAGCCTGCTGAAGATGGTTATAGCTTCAATGTGGCTAGGTATGTACGGCCTGGTGGGAATGGACTTGCTCTATGACCTAAGGACTAGAAAATGTCTTATGGGAATTTTGGGAAAGAGGGATAGCAGGGTCTAAAAACAGAATTTCTTTGTCCCACACCACTTATTCCTATTTCCTGATTCTTATTTCCTTCAGCATCTGGCATTGCCCAGAAGGTAATTCAAGCTCAACAAGCAGTGTTGGTGCAAGAGAAGGAGGTTGTGACTCTGAACTGCACATATGACACCACTGTTAGAAGTTATAGTCTATTCTGGTACAAGCAGCCCAGCAGTGGAGAGATGATACTCCTTATTCATCAGCTCTCTTATGACCGGGAAAATGCAACAGAAGGTCGTTACTCATTGAATCTCAGGAAGTCAAGCAAATCTATCAGCCTTGTCATCTCAGCATCACAATTGGGGGACTCAGCAATGTATTTCTGTGCACTGATGCAGGCACAGTGAGAGGACTGCTGGAGACAGGTGTACAAAACCCCAGGGATCTTCTTGAGACATCCACCTGCTGAGAAGACCAAGGCAGAGAATCACTATCACGGACAGGAAGTGGTTACAGCTGTGGTAGCACAGGTGTAGCACTGGAGGGAAAATATTCACTCTAAGAAAATTCCTTTCTAAGTTTATAGACTCTGTAAAGTGTTATCATTCAGTCATCAGAGCATTTAAATCCCTGAGCTTTGGTTTGAAGCTATACCAAACTTTTGACTGATGATTGAAGATAAAGAACAACCACAATAAACAATTTGCATTTGGCCACTAGATTGAGCTAGAAGAAATGGATCTGAAAATTTGAAAACATATTACTGAAAATTTAGTAAAAATCTGTGTGAATTGTTGGATTTTCAGGTCAATTTGTTCAAAAAATAAAGAGGGTCTTCAAAAAGTTCACAGAAAATGCATATTAAAAAACTATACATGGATTTCAATTTTTTCACCAAAATAAATTTATACTAAATTGTTATGACATGTATGAACAGGATATTCTAAGGCACTAAGAAGGATAAGACATCAGTTTGAAAAAAACATCTATCAGAGCAACATGAATTCATTAAAATTGAAGCATAAACAAGCTTCAAATTTATGGTGAAGCTTGAGTGGAAGAATGGTGAAATCATTCATGCTTTATGAAGGTTTTTGGGATCAAGCCCTAAATAAATCAGCAGTTTACAAATGGATAACTCACTTGAAGAAGAGATGAGACAATGTTGAAGATGAAGTTTGAATGGCATACAATCCACGTGAATTTGTTTGGAAAAAGTTAATTTTTTTGTGTGCCCTAATTTAAATGGACTGATGACTAATGGCAGAAACAATAGCCAATACCATATATCTTAACTGGTTCAACTTACACAATTCTGACTGAAAAATTACAGTGGAGCAAATTTTTCAGCTGCAGACTAAACCATAGTTTCCATGGCAATTTTAAACAAAAGGGATCAAGAGCCTGAAGCATTTCTTTGAAGAATTGTAACAGGAGATAAAGCATGGTTTTGCCAGTTTGATTCTGAAAATAACTGACAATCAAAACAATAGCTACCGAGAAGTAGAAATGATGCTGGATGGGGTGTGTTGTTGTTGCCCTGTGGGTTCTTGTCTACACTATAGAAAAGAATTTCAGAGTGAGTCCAAAGTATAGTTTAAGACAGACTTTATTAGAAAGAAAAGACACACTCAAGAAAGAACATGGGTACCTTAAGGGAAAGGACATACTGACCTATTGTTAACTGAATGCTTTATACATTTTCTTAGTAATATTAAGCAACCTATTTTTTTAAACTAAGATCTTGTGTACTACATTGTGGGTAATAATCTATTGATCACAATTTCCTATTCTTATTGTCTACTTATGAGCTTACTTACATCCTGTGAAAATCTTGAGATAATGGTAAAAGTTACTATTTTGCTGTTTTAATTAAGTTTCTTCCTAAAAACACCATCCTATAATGCCTCCAGTGCCTGGTCAGTGCAGGTATTTATTGTTCTAGGGAGCTATGTTATGATAAGACAGCACCCAGATGGATGCCTGATCATCTGGTTTTTTAATTATCTAAGTTATGCTTGCCTGCAAGAAACTCATCTATCTACCACTATTTTTACCTACTCTGCCTCAGAAGTGGTCTAGTCAGAGCAAGAGCAGACTAATTAAGAGCAAAAGTCATGGCAACAGTTTTTTTGGTATGCTTGAGGTATATTGCTTATTGACCTTCTGGAGGGCCAAAGAAGGATAACTTCCGCTTATATGAGGGAGCTTTGAGAAAGTTACCCAAAACTCGAGCAGAATGCCCAGGAAAGCTTTCTATCACAACAATGTTCCTTCATTCCTCTCATCAGACAAGGGCAATTTTGCAAGAGTTTGATGGATAATCAGGCATCCCCCTCACCATGTTGATATAACTCGTTCTGACTTCTTTTTGTTTTTTAATCTTAAACAAATCTTTAAAGGGCACCCATTGGTGGGGGGAAGTGGGACTGGTAGTAGTAGGAAACTGCCAGGGGAATTGGGGACACACCTCATCAACAAGGGTACCTGAATAATGAACATTTGTATACCTAACCCTGAATTGTACCCCACATCTTCAAAATAAAAAAAAATGTAAAAAAGACTGCATTGATGTGGTTAAATTCCCAGAAGCTTCAGTTCTCTTAGAAATGGACTAAATTGCTGGTGTGGACTAAATGGCTAACCTATTCTTAATCAACACCTAAAAAGATAGTACAATAAAAATATTTATTCTCAAATAGAGGTGCCAATATTTAAATAACACAATTTAAATAACATGGACAGTGTATCTACAGAATAATGCATTGATTTTAAAACATTCACTTATATATTAATTTTCTTACAAAATGCCTACAGTGTGACAAACTATGCTGAGAACTTATTTCATTTACTAACCTTATTACAATCTCTAGCATAGAAGAGCTCAATTTCTCTACTGTAGGTTTATCAGCCTCATACCAGAATTATCCATAAAATGATCAATAATTACTGACTTTGAGGGGGACATTGTGAAAAGGTTAAATATGAACTCTCTCTCCTTTGCTTTTGTCCTTACTTTCATAACTCCTTCAAAAGCATTTAATGCCATCATGTGGATTATTTTGCACATATCCAGACCGGCTGTGCTCAATCAATATCCCACGATCCCCAATCCTCATTCTCTCTCATTTATTTATTTATCTATTTATTTATTTTCTGGTGAATGCATCTTGGTTTTATTCAGAAATGGGTTGAAATGAGACATGATATATCTGAATTTTTAAAAATTATTTAAATTATTTTTATTTATTTATTTATTATTTAATATTATAATGATGTGCGGTACAATTCAGGGTTAGGTATACAAATGTTGATTATGTAGGCACTCTTATTGATGAAGTATGCCCCTCCCTCTCCTAGTAGTTTCCCTCAACTGCCAATCCCACCCCCACTCTCCTGACAGTTTCCAGTACTGCCAATCCCTTTCTTATAGTCTGATGATACTTGTTTGAGGTCCGCTTATGAGTGAGAACATATGGTACATTCTCTCTATTTTAATTCTTCTATCTCTATCTTCATTTTCTCCTACCCTAAAATTTGAATGGTTATGCTTGTTGGTAACTTCCTCTTATATTTGCATTTGGAAATCTTATGAGTAGAAATCTTAGTAGAAATCTTAAATGGAAGTGTGTTTTAAAATTATTTTTAATCATTGAAAAATACATATTACATATAATTTAGCATCTTGACCATTTATAAATGTACAGTTCAGTGGTATTAAGTATATTCACATTGTTGTGCAACTATAACTACCATTCATCTTGAGAACATTTTTCATTTAAGAAACCTGAAACTCTGTGCCCACTAAACAACAACTCTCCATTCCTGTCCCCACACAATCACTGGAAACGAAATTCTACTTTTTGTTTTTATGCATTTGGCTACTTTAGATACCTTATATAAATAGAATCATACAGTATGTATCTTTCTGTGGCTGTCTTATTTCATTTAACATAATGTCCTCAATGTTCATTCATTTTTTAAACATGTTTTCAGAATTTCCTTTATTTTTATGGCTTTTATGACATTGTAGGTATAGACCCCATTTTATTATTCTATTTTTTCATCAGTGGACTGCTTCTACATTTGGGCTGCTTCTACATTTTGGCTATGGGGTATAAGTTGCTATGAGCAAGGATGTGAAAACATCTCAATATTTGAGATATATATCCAAATACTTGTAATTTTGGGGTTATGTACCCAGAGCTGGAATTGTTGAAACTCTTGATATTTCTATTTCCAGTTTTTTGAAGAAATTTCAAACTGGCTTCCACAGTGGCTGCTATACCATTTTATGTTTTCAGCAACAGTGCACAAAAGTTCAGTTTTCTCCACATCCGCATCAACACTTTTCATCTTATTTTTTGTAGACATTTTTATGGAGGTAAAGTGGCATGTCATTGTGGTTTTGATTTGCATTTACCTAATAATTAGTGATGATGAGCGTCTTTTTCTTGCCTCTAGTCAATTGTATACTTTCTTTGGAGAAATACTTATACAATTCCTTTACCTATTTTTAATTGTATTATCTTTTGTTGCTGAGTTTTAAGAGTTTAAAAAAAATATTCTGGATATTAACTTTTAATCAGATATATGATTAACAAATACATTTTTTTTCTCCATTTCATTGGTTGTGTTTGTGTCCTTTGATGCACAGATATTTTAAATTTTGATGTGGTCAAATTTATTTAATTTTTCTTTTGGTATTTTAGTGTCATATTTAAGAAATTACTGCCAAATCCAAAGTTATGAAGGTTTTCCCTTATGTTTTTTTGAAATGTTTTATAATTTTAGTTTTACAGTTTGGGTTTGATTGTTGTACTAATATATGATTTAATATACAGGTATAACTTTAGTCTTTGCATATAGATACACAGTTTTCCCAGCACCATTTGTTGTAAAGACTTTCTTTTCATCCTTGAACTGTTTAGAATCCTTGTCTAAAATCATTTGGCTATATATGTAAGAGACTACTTTTAGGCTTTCTACTGTATTTAATTGGTCTATATGTCTGTCTTCATGATAGTACTACACTGTCTTATGATATAACAATAGCTTTGTAATCAGTTTTGAAATCAGGAATTGTGAGATATTCCAAACTCATTCTTATTTTTCAAGATTATTTTGGCTATTTTGGGGCCCTTAATATGCCATATAAAGTTTCCTATGGCATTTTCTAATACTGCAAAAACAACATTGGAGTTTTGTAAGGGATTCACTTAAATCTGTAGATTCCTTTAGGTAGTATTGACATTTTAATAATATTAAATGCCCCAATCCATAAACATGGAATGTCTATTTATTTGTGCCTTTAAATTCTTTCAGCAACATTTTGTAGTTTTCATTATAGAATCATTAGCATTCTTGTTTAAATTTATTCCTGAATATTTTATTATTTTTGATGCTATTGTAAATGGAGTTATTTTCTTAAATTCCAGAATGTTTATTATTGGTGTATAAAAATGCAATTGATTTCTGTGTGCTGTTTTTGTGTCTTGCAAGTTTGTTGAATTCATTTATTAGTTCTAAGGAGAAGTATCTTTATTTTATTTTATTTTATTTTTTGAGTTGGAGTCTCACTCTGTTGCCCAGACTGGAGTGCAGTGGCCGCTCCCGGCCACTGCAGCCTCGACCTGCTGGGCTCCGGCGATCCTTCCACCTCAGCCTTCCAAGTAGCTGGAATTACAGGCATGCGCTACCACGCCCAGCTGATTGTTTACTTATTGTAGAGATGAGGTCTTGCTGCCCAGGCAGGTCTCGAACTCGCGGGCTCAGGCAATCCACTCACCTCAGCCTCCCAAAGGCGCGGGATTACAGGCTGAGCCACTGAGCCCGGCTAGGAGAAGTATCTTTAATAGTGGAATTTTAATGGTGTTGTGACAGTTGCATGTTTAGCAGGATAATTGTCTCATGTCCCTCAACTTAACTCATGTAAATGTCAAAACTTCAAGCATACATAGGAATATGAACTTTATAATGTAATCATTTTATACTTTTAATACATGAATTTCTTCAAAATTTAGTTTGAATGTTGACAAGTCAAAGGACAATGCTCTTCTAAAAATAAATATTCTAACACATAATGATGTGCTGAGCAAAATGAAGAATTTGTAGTTGTATACTTATTTTTAAGCAATGTTTAGCTAGCAATTGAAAAATACTAAATTAATAGAAGGTAAGATCCACTCTAGTTTCCTTTCTATAGACATGTAGAAGCATTAGGTTTTACCTCAGTTCACAAATCCAGTAAAATGGAAGATCCGACACATAACCTTGGGTCATTTGGCTCCTGTTGATGGATTTTCAACAAACAATGAAAAATAAAAGTAAACCAATTCAGCATACAACTCAAGAAGTTAGAAAATGAACAGTAAAGTACATCGAATGGGAACAGATTGACATAATTAAAAATGAAAAGCAGAAATTGATGACAAACAAAAATAATGAAATCAATGATAAAGCCATGATATGCTACTTTGAAAACAATTAGAATATTAACACAATTCAGAAATAAAAGTAGAATTGTTATATGCAGGCATAACAATAATGAAGTTGAGCCTATTTTAGGAATGTAATAATGATTTTTTTTTTTTGAGTTGGAGTCTCATTCTTGTCGCCCAGACTGGTGTGCAGAGGCACACTCACAGCCACCCCAGCGTTGACCTGCTGGGCTCAGGTGATCCTTCCGCTTCAACCTTCCAAGTAACTGGAACCATAGGCATACGCCACCATGCCCAGCTGATTTTTTGATTTATTGTGGAGACAAGATCTCGCCATGTTGCCCAGTCTGGTCTATAACCCGTGGGCTCAGACAACCCTCTTGCCTCTGCCTCCCAAAGTGGTGGGATTACAGGCATGAGCCACTGTGCTTGACCATAATGATGATTTTTAATACTTAAAACTCTATTAGTGTAATGCTTCACAACAACAAATTTTAAGAGGCCCCAAAATGTTCTCGTGCCTAGTATGATGGATTATTTCCTTAGGATAGCACATGATTCACTGTACCTGTAAGTACATGTGTTTCTGTGAAGGATTATCTAATTTGGAAAATATTAGGATTCTTTTCCAAATTGAGAGAATCCAAATTCCAGTTAAGATTCAGTGTGCTCTTGTTCTTAAATCTCTTGCTCCATTTAGATTATTTCATTGAAAATAGGGGGAAATGATGAATTTATTTAACTGTATCTATGTAAAAATTTTTGCTTTTATATTTCTGTTTGTGTATTTCTTTTATTGTGAGCTGCTCCAAGTTTTATTTTAGAAGGTGCTGGACTAGTAAATATGGTTCATATTTACAGGTTGTATAGACCTTTGTTTCCTAAAATGCTCCTTAAAATATTTCTCATTTCTGTGCTTAAACGTCTCATACTTTTTTGAAGTAAACTTTCATAATTGTGACTGACTATGTAGAGAGCAAACCCATGGTTTAAATAATGTTGATCATCAGGAAGAACCAAGCTATGATCCTGTATACATTTATGCTGGTTAATTTGAACAACTATACATGATACTCTTTTATTACAGGAACGTTTCAAGAAACAAAATGAGAGTAATCCCTGGTGATGAATAAAGTTCCAGTTATTTGGTGGATCACAAAAGTCTAGAAGCCATGACAGCCTTGCTCAGGTCAGGCACCTAATAACTGATCTAAAATAAATACTTATGCTACTACCTGGTAATCTGTTCCTAAACTGAAGTTTGTGCATCTTTTAAAATATGTTTCCTTTTCTCTTTTGCTCAAAGATGCAGATCTGCAGTTATTTAATTATTTTTCTAATAATTCTATTAGGAAATAAGCAGTACCTCTTAACTTACTGTCTTAAAATATGCCAAGGACTTGAGAAGAAGTAATTTTGCAACACTCTGCACTCTGTCTCAAATTTTCTCTGAAAATAATCTACACTTGGAAAAACAGTCATCACAGATTTTGCTATTGGAGAGATGTATGATTTCCCCCCCATTTTTTAAATTATAAAGATGTGGGGTACAATTCAGGGTTAGGTATACAAACGTTGATTATGCAGGTACCCTTGCTGATGAGGTATGCCCCTCCAACCCCTAGCAGTTTCCCTCAACTGCTAATCCTACCCCCCACACTCACCTGACAGTTTCCTACTACTGCCAATCCCTTTCTCATAGTATTATAATAATTGTTCAAGGTTCACTTGTGAGTGAAAACATATGGTACTGTGTTATTTGTTTCTGTGTAGATCACTGAGTATGATTGACTCTAAATCCTTCCAAGTTGCTGTGAGGTCCATATATTCGTCCTTCTTTATGGCTGCATCATATTCCATTGTGTATATGTACCACATTGTTTTAAATCCAGTCCAGCTTTGATGGGCAACATGGTTGGTTCCTTGTTTCTGTTATTGTGAATAGAGCTGCAATAAATACGTGTGCAGGTATCTTTTTTGTAGAATGAGTTGAGTACCTCTGGGTATATTCCCAATTGGGGAATTGCTGGGTCATATGGAAGGTCAATTTCTAGTTCTTTCAGAAACTGCCACACAGTTGCAGTCTCAAAGAGGTTGCACCAATTTGCATTCCCACCAGCAGTATATAAGCGTTCCTTTTTCTCCTCATCCTCGCTTGCATCTATTGTTGTTTGTTTTATTAATGATGGCCATTCTTACAGGAGTTAGGTGTTATCTTAATGCGGTTTTGATTTGCATTTTTCTAATCATGAGTGAGGCTGAGCACTTCCTCATGCGTCTGTTGGCTGCCTGTATATCTTCTTTTGAGAAGTGTCTATTCATGTCTTTTGCCCACTCTTTAATGGGACTGTTTGTTTTTTTCCTTTTGGCGCGTTTAAGTTCCTTGTAGATCCTAGATATTAGACCTTTGTCAGATATACAGTTGACAAATATTTTTTCCTTTTCTGTGGGCTGTGTCTCTGCTCTCTTGAAGGTTTCTTTTGCTTTCTAGAAGCTTGACAGTTTGATGAGGTCCACTTTTCTATCTTATTTCTCAAGGCTTGGGCATTTAGGGTTCTGAATAGGAATTGGTTGCCAGTTCCAATTTCCATAAGGGTGTCTCTCGCATTTTTTAAGATTCTTATAGTCTGAGGTTTTATGTTTAGGTCTTTGATCCATTTAGAGCTAATTTCTGTGTATGGTGATAGATAGGGGTCCTGTTTCAATCTTCTGTATGTGATCAGCTAATTTTCCCAGCACCATTTGCTGAATAGATTCTTCTCTCCCCAGTGGTTGTTGTTGGAGGCTTTGTCAAAGATGAGTTTGTTGAGGTATTGAGACTTTGCTTCTGGACTCTCTATCCTTTTCCATTGGTCTGTGTCCCTGTTCTTGTACCAATACCAGGTTCTTTTGATTACTGTAGCCTTATAATAAAGTCTGAAGTCTGGAAGTGTGATATCTCCTGCTTTGTTTCTTTTGCTAAGGATTGTTTTGGCTATTCGTGGTCATTTATGTTTCCATATGAGTTTCTGTATTGTCATTTCCAGCTTTGAGAAGAAGGATGTTAACTTAATGGGTATTGCATTGAATCTGCAGATTGCCTTTGGCAGGATGGACATTTTAACAATGTTGATTCTTCCTATTCATAAGCATGGAATATTTTTTCCATTTATTTGTGTTTTCTTGGATTTCTTAGAGCAATGTTTTGTAGTTCTCATTGTAAAGGTCTTTCACTTCTCTGGTTAGGAAGATGCCGAGGTATTTCATTTTTGTGTGTGTGGCTATTGTGAATGGGATTGCGCTTTTAATTTGGGTCTCTGCCTACTTATTGTTGGTGTATAGAATTGTAACTGTCTTTTGCACATTTATTTTGTACCTGAGACTTTGTCAAAATCCTTTTCAGTGCAAGTAGGCTTTTGACAGATTCTCTTGGATTTTCAAGGATAGGATCATATCATTAGCAAAGAGGGATAACTTGACTTCCTCTTTTCCTACTTGGATACCCCTGATTTCCTTCTCCTGTCTAATTGCCCTAGCTAGGACTTCCAATACAATATTGAACAAGAGGGGTGAGAGTGGGCAGCCATGTGTTGTTCCATTTTGCATGGGAGATGCTTCCAGTTTCTGTCCATTTAGCAATATGCTAGCTGTGGATATATCGTAGATAGCATTTACTATTTGAGGTATGTTCCTTCTATACCTAGGTGTTTGAGGGTTTTTATCATGAAGGGACACTGGATTTAATCAAAAGTTTTTCTTCATCTATTGATATAATCATGTGGTTCTTGTTTTTACATCTGTTGATGTATTTAATTACATTTATGGTCTTGTGAATGTTGAATCTGCCCTTCATCCTGAGGATGAAGCCTACTTCGTCATGGTGGATGATTTTTGAGATATGTTTTTGGATCTGATTTGCTAGAATCTTATTGAGGATTTTTGCATCTATGTTCATAAAGGATATTGGTCTGTAGTTCTCTTTTTTGTTGGATCTTTACCCAGTTTGGTTATCAGTGTAATGTTAGCTTTGTAAAATGATTTGGAGAGAATTCCTTCCTTCTCAGTTGCCTGGAATACTTTCAATAGGATCAGTTACTCCTTGTACGTTTTATAGAATTCTGCTTGAAAGCCATCCGGTCAAGAGCTTTTTTTTGCAGGTAGGTTTCGTACGAATGTGTCAATTTCCTGGGTTGTTATTGGTCTATTTAGTGTCTCAATGTCTTCTTTTTTCAACCTGGAGAGGTTGTGTGATATCAGAAAGTCCTCCATTTCATTTAGATTGTCAAGTTTGTTTCCATATAGGTGTACATAGTAATCTCTGATACTCTTTTGTATTTCTTTGGGGTCAGTTGTGATTTGATCTTTTGTATTCTGCTTGTGTGTATTTGGGCTTTTTCTCACTTTTTCTTGGTCATTCTGGCTAGGGGTCCATCAATCTTGTTAATTCTAACAAAGAACCAGCTTTTTTTCCTGTTGATGTTTTCTATGATATTTTTGCCTTCCATGTCCTATATTTGGGCTCTTATTTGGTGATTTGGATTCTTCTGCTAAAGTTGGCATTCTGGTGGTCTTCTCTTTCCAGCTCCCTTGGGTGATTTGTTAGGCTCTCCACTTGTGATCTTTTGGTTTTCTTGATGTGTGCTCATAATGATATAAAATCCCCTCTGAGAACTGTTTTCATGGCATCCCAGAGGTTTGGGTAAGATGTTTCTTCAATTTCATTTTTTTCCAGAAATCTTTAAATTTCTGCTTTGATTTCAGTGTTGACTCAGCGGTTGTTCAGCATAATGCTGTTTAGTGTCCATGTCTTTGTGGGCTTTGGGGAAATGTTGTTGGTGTCGATATTTATTTTTATTCCACTGTGGTCTGAGAAGGTGCATGGCAAGAATTCAGCCTTATGGAATTTGTTTATGCTTGATTTATGGCCAAGGATGTGATTGATCTTGGAATATGTCCAATGTGGTGATGAGTAGAATGTATATTCTGTGGTTGTTGGGTGGAATAATCTGTAAGTATCTATTAAGTTCATTTGGTCAAGTGTCAAGTTTAGGTTGTGGATCTCCTTGTTGATTTTTTACCTTGATGATCTATCTAGGGCTATTAGTGGAGTATTGAAGTCCTCTGCTATACTAGTGTTAGAGTCAATATCTTTTTTTAGTTTACTTAGTAGTTGCTTGTAAATGCAGGTGCTTCTGTGTTGGGTGCATATATGTTTAGGATGGATATTTCTTGTTAATGGATTGAGCCTTTTATCATTATATACTGTCCTTTTACATGTTTTTAAATTTTTAATAGCTTAAAGGTTGGTTTTTCTGATATTAAGATTGCGACTACTGCCTTCTTTTGTGATCCTTTTGCCTAGAAACTTGTTTTCCATCCTTTAACTTTGAGTCTGTGTGCATCTCTTTTGGTGAGATGAGTTTCCTCTTTGGAGCAAATAATTGGGTCATGATTTCTTATCCAGTTTGCCATTCTGTGCCTTTTCAGTAGTGCATTTAGTCCATTTACATTCAGGCTGATTATTGAGATGTGATTGTTTATCCCTGTCATGAGGTTCTTATAAAGTTTCTTCTAGGTTTGCTTGTTTTTGTCTTTGGGGTTGATGTATGTGTGCGTTTTCAAGTTCTTGTTGTGTTCTACTCTGTTGATTCTGTACTCTGCTGTTCTCTTGGGAAGTGCATGGTCATTCTTTTTTTTCTTTCTTCTGTGCTTTATACCTTTTTAAGTGTCTCCTGTAGAGCTGGTCTGGAGGTTGCATAATCTCTTAGGGATTGGATGTCTGGGAAGGATTTTAATTCTCCATCACTGATGAAGTTGAGTTTGTCTGGATAGGAAATACTTGGTTAAATTGTTTATCTTTGAGGACTTTGAATATAGGACTCCAGTCCCTTCTTGCTTGTCGTGTTTCTGCTGATAGGTCTGCTGTTATTCTGATTGGTTTTCCCCAGTAGTTAGTCTGACCTTTCTCTCTTGCTGCAGAAAAATCTAGGATTTTTTCTTTTTTGCCTACATTGTATAGGCGAATTACTATGTGTCTAGGGATTGGTCTTCTCATTTGATATCTTGTGGGGTTTCTCTTTATCTCTTGTGCTTGACTGGTCCCATCTCTGGTGAGATGGGGAAAGTTCTCTTGAATTACTTTGTGGAATACTTGCTCCAAGTTGTTCTCCATTTCCCTTTCTTCTTCTGGGATACCAAGCAGGCATAGGTTCTGCCTCTTGATATAATCGCATATCTCTTGTAGACTTTGTTCTTTCTTTATGAATCTTCTTTCTATACTTTTTACAGATTCAGTTAATTCCATGTTCTGATCTTCAAGCTCTGAGATCCTTTCAACTAGTTTAAATCTGCTTTCCATGCTTGTCATCTTGTTATTTATCTTCAGGATGAAAATTTTTATTGCCAAAATCTCTGTTACAAGTTCTTTCAGTGTTGTATCTTGTCTTTCTTGAGTCTTATTCACTGTTTCCATTCATTCCCTAATCCCTGTCATCTTTTGGGGCCAGTCCTTGGTGACTTCCATTGTTTGGGCACCAATTTCTGATTTTTCAGGAGTTTTGTCTTTGATACACTTGAAATTGTCTGTGGGCTTCCTTTGGTTTTTCTTCATTTGGGACAGATCTCTTTTTTTCCTCTTTAGTTCTTTTATTCAGTGTCAGTGGATGAGGCTTTCCCTTCTTTTATTTGCTCAGTCCTCCATTCTTCCTTGATCCGGGCTCTGGATTTGTTCTATTTTGAAATAGGATGGTGGATGGGAAGCTTTGCTGTCTCTTGTAGTTTTTGAAATTCGAATAGGATAGGATAGGGTGCCAAGATTCAGAAACTACTTGCAAATTATAATGTTCACTTATTGTGGTATGTGTTTCCTGAGACCCACTCCCACCATCACTCTTTATGATGATGCAAAGCAGAAACCAATGCAAAAAACAATTGAATTCTCACACACAGGCATCCCCCTCAAACAAACTGGAATAACAACAAAGTGTAACAAAACAAGCAACAACAACAACAACAACAAAATCAAGAAAACTAAAGGCACTCACAAATACCTAGCACAAAGTGAATAGAGAAGAACAGCAGATAGACTGAAAAAAAAGGAATTCTCATTAAACCCTCACACATATATTGATACACAAACTTAAACTATATAAAATGAAAATTAAAAAACCCCAGAAGAACAAAAGAGCAAAACAAACCAACAACAGCAACAACAAAAAATTGAAAGATGAACACACAATCATTCACATACACACATAAACAGAAAATGACAAACAAAAGAAGAAAAAAGTGGAAAAAGAAAAAATGACAAATAAAAGAAGAAAGAAACTGGAAAAAATATAAAAACAAGAACAACATGATTATCTCATTAGAAGCAGAAAATGCTATTGATAAAATCCAGCATCCCTTCTTGAAAAAACCCTCAAACACCTAGGTATAGAAGGAACATACTTCAAAATAGTAAGTGTTATCTATGACAAACCCACAGCTAGCATATTGCCAAATGGTCAGTAACAAGAAATATTTCCCCTGAAAACTGGAACAAGACAAGGTTGTCCACTCTCACCCCTCTTGTTCAATATTGTGTTGGAAGTCCTAGCTCAGGCAATTAGACAAGAGAAGGAAATCAGGGGTATCCAAATAGGAAAAGAGGAAGTCGAGTTATCCCTCTTTGTTAATGATATGATCCTATCCTTGAAAATCCAAGAGAATCTGTCAAAAGCCTACTTGCATTGATAAAGGACTTTGGGGAGGTTTCAGGTTACAAAATAAATGTGCAAAAGACAGTTGTATGTCTCTACACCAACAACAAGCAGGCAGAGACCCAAATAAAAAGCACAATCTCATTCACAATAGCCACCAAAAAAATGAAATTCCTTGGCATCTTCCTAACCAGAGAAGAGAAAGACCCTTCCAATGAGAACTACAAAACACTGCTCAAAGAAATCCAAGAAGACACAAACAAATGGAAAAATATTCCATGCTCATGGATAGGAAGAATCAACATTGCTAAGATGTCCATCCTACCAAAGGCAATCTACAGATTCAATCCAATACCCATTAAGTTGCCAACATCATTTTTCTCAGAGCTGGAAATGACAATACAGAAATTAATATGGAAACATAAACGATCATGAGTGGTCAAAACAATCCTTAGCAAAAGAAACAAAGCTGGAGGTATCACACTTCCAGACTTCAAACTTTACTATAAGGCTACAGTAATCAAAACAGCCTGGTATTGTACAAGAACAGGCACAGAGACCAATGGAACAGGATAGAGATTCTGGGAGCAAAGCCTCAATTCCTCAACCAACTCATCTTTGACAAAGCCTCCAATAACAACCACTAGGGAGAGGAGAACCCATTCAGTAAATGGTGCTGGGAAAACTGACTGAACACTGCAGAAGATTGAAATAGGACCCCTACTTATCATCATACACAAAAATTAGCCTAAATGGATCAAAGACCTAAATGTAAACCTCAAACTGTAAGAACCTTAGAAAATGCAGGAAACATTCTTATGGAAGTTGGAACTGGCAACCGATTCCTGATCAAAACCCAAAGTGCCCAGACTATAAGAGATAAGATAGATAAGTGGGACCTCATTAAACTGACAAGTTTCTGAAAAGCCAAAGAAACCATCAAGAGAGCAGGGAGACAGCCCACAGAATGGGAAAAAATATTTGCCAGCTGGATATCTGACAAAGGCCTAACATCTAGGATCTACAAGGAGTCAAATGTGCCGAAAGGAAAAAAACAAACAGCCCCTTTAAAAAGTGGGCAAAAGACATGAATAGACACTTCTCAAAGGAAGATATATGGGAAGCCAACAGACACATGAAAAAGTGCTCAGCCTCACTAATCATCAGAGAAATGCAAATCAAAACCACTTTGAGATACCACCTAACCCCTGTCAGAATAGTCATCATTAATAAAAAAAACAACAACAGATGCTGGTGATGTTGTGGTGAAAAAGGAACACGTCTACACTGCTGGTGGGAATGCAGACGAGTACAATATCTTTGGAAGACAGTGTGGTGATATCTGAAGGAACTAGAAATTGACCTTTCATATGACCCAGCAATTCCCCTATTGGGAATATGCCTGGAGGAACTCAAATCATTCTACAAAAAAGATACCTGCACACGTAAGTTTGTAGCAGCTCTATTCACAATAGCAAAAACATGGAACCAACTCTGTTGCCCATTGAAGCTGGACTGGATAAAGAAAATGTGGTTGCCTGAGCCCGTGGGCTCGAGACCAGCCTGGGCAACTTGGCAAGACCTCATCTCTACAATAAATCAAAAATGAGCCGGGTGTGGTAGCGCACGCCTGCAGTTCCAGCTACTTGGAAGGCTGAGGCAGAAGGATCGCCGGAGTCCAGCAGGCGAGGCTCTGGTGGCTGGGAGCGGCCACTGCACTCCAGTCTGGGCGACAGAGTGAGACTCCAACTCAAAAAAAAAAAAAGAAAAGAAAATGTGGTACATGTACACGTAGAATATTATGCAGCCATAAAGACGGACAAATATATGGACTTCACAGCAAATTGGATGGATTTTGAGTTGATCATACTCAGTGATTTATCACAGGAACAAAGAACTGAGTTCCATATGTTCTCACTCATAAGGTGAGCTTGAACAATTATAATGCTATTTAAAGTGATTGATAGTAGCAGAAAAATGTCAGGAGAAAGGGGGGTGGGATTGGCAGTTGGTGGAAACTGCTAGGGGAGGGAGGGACATACTGTGTCAACAAGGGTACTTGCATGATCAATGTTTGTGTACATAACCCTGAATTGTACCCCACATCTTTATAATAAATAAATAAATTTTAAAAAGAAAATGACAAATAAAAGAAGAAAGAAATGGAAAAAGAAAAAAATTGGGGGAATGCGACTTAAACTCTCACACATTCATGCACAAAGGAATAAGTATTTTTAAAAAATAGATCAACGAATAAACAAAGAATTTTTAAAAATTAAAAAAAATAAAAATTTTTTTTTAAAAAAGGAAAAAACCTCCCTCTTGTGGCATGCTCTGTAATTGTTCCTCTAATCAGGTCTGTCCTGCAGAACCACCTCTTTCACTCTCTCCTCAGTGTCTGGAGCAGGGAAGGAGGAGGGGCACTGGAAGTGGGTGGGTCTGCAGTTCTCCCCTCCCACTCTCATATGGTCAGGGAGATTTCCTCCGGTGGGAAGGTGCAGAATTGTCTTGTCCCCAAGTATGTACTCACAGGGAGTGCCCCAGCCAGGCCTATCCTGGAATGGAGTTCTCATACTGTGACTGATATCCAGGCTCCGCCTGGGTTTGCCCCTCTTAGTTGTGGCCCAGTTATGTGGGTCTGATGTTCAGAGGATTGCTGGGGAGGAGGGCGTTTGGGTCAGCCCCAGACTCACCACTGATCTCTTTGGAGTCCTTTCTTCACCTTTTCTGGCCACACCCCTTGTCCTGTGGCTGGATCATGGTAGGTGGTGGGGCGCCTGAAACTCAGCACTCGTCATGTCCCTCCAAAGTTTGTGTTCTCAGTATACTCCCTCTGGGTCATGATCAGTCCCTGAGTAGTTGATCTGCCAATCACAGAGATCGGGTCTGGTGCCTTTCTTGTCCTCTTCCATGGGACTTTGCCTCTGGACTCCCCCCACAGTCCCTGCTACCAGTGCCCTGCCAGGCACTGAAGTGGTGAGGCAAAGCCTGAACCCAGCAGTCTCTCTTGCCAATGGTGAGGGAGAGCCTGGGGTGATAGTCTCTCCCTGCCACTTTTTACAAGTAAACTTTTGTTCATTGAAAAAAGTGGTGCTGGGCTTCTGCAACCTGGGAAGAGCCAGGGACCAAGCAGAGAAGCTGCAGCACCAGCTATTGCACCAGGAGCCTGGCCACTTGCTTTTGAGCCCCCACTTAGACAGTCTCTCCCAATACTTTCTTCCCAGGAAGGGTTTTGTTGATTTATTTTAAAAAAAAAGAAAATGGTGCTTGGCTTCTGGGTCTTGGGAATCACTAGGATCCAAGCCCAGCAGCTGTGGCATCAGCTGCTGCACCAGGAGAGCCCTGGCTGCTGGCTCCCTAGCCCTCACTCAGTCAGCTACTTACACGCCCACTCACTCACCAGCACATACACAAAATTTTCCATACACTCACTCACTCACACTGGGGCTTGCATAGTCTGACTGGCTCAGCTGCCATCTTCCAAACCTCTCAAGAGAGCTATGTTAAAAACAACTAACACTGCAAAACACTTGCTGGAGACATATGAGCTTTGGTTTTTTTTGTTTTGTTTGTTTTTTTAAACAATATTTTTTATTATGATATTGTGGGGTACAGTTAAGGGTTAGGTATACAAATATACTTTGTTCAGGCACCCTTGTTGATAAGAGGTGTCTCCCCATCCCCAGACAGATATTTACCACTGTTAATCCCATCTCCCTTCCCCTCCCTCACCATAGTTTCCCACCACTGTCAATCATTTTTTTATAGTATTACATTGGATGTTCAAGGTCCATTATATGAGTGAGAACATGTGATACTCAGATCTTTGTTTCTCACTCAGGTCACTCAGTATTATAGACTCTAGCTCCATCCAGGTTGCTGCAAAATTCATGATTTTGTTCTTTTTTATAGCTGCGTAGTATTCCATCGTCTATATGTACCACATTTTTTAAATCCAGTCCTCTTTTGATGGACAGCATGGTTACATCCATGTTCTTGGTATTGTGAACAGTGCTGCAATAAACATATGTGTGCAGGTATCTTTTTTATAGAGTGATTTGAGTTCTTCAGGGTATATTCTCAGTAGGGGGATGGCAGGGTCTTATGGGAGGTCAATATTTACAGCTTTTAAGAATCACCATACTGTTTTCCACAGAGGTTGTACTAGTTTGCACTCCCACCAACAGTGTAGAAGTGTTCCCTTTTTGCCACACCCTCTCCAGCAACTGTTATATTTTGTTATTGATAATTGCCATTCTGACTGGAGTTAGGTGATATCTCAGTGTGGTTTTGATTTGCATCTCCCTGATGATTAGTGAGGTTGAACATTTTTTCATGTGTCTGTTGCCTGCTCGGATGTCTTCCTTTGAGAAGTGTCTGTTCATATCTTTTGCCCATTTTACAATGGGGTGGTTGCTTTTTCCTTTTCAGCACAGTTGAGCTCTTTGTAGATCCAAGATGTTAAGCCTTTGTCAGACCTGGAGTTGGCAAATACTTTTTCTTAGTCTGTGGGCTGTATCCCTGCTCTCTTGATGGTTTCTTTGGCTTTGCAGAAGCTTGTCAGTTTAATGAGGTCCCACTTGTCTATCTTATCTCTTATGGCCTGTGGGTTTTGGGTTTTGTTCAGGAACTGAATGCCAGTTTCAATTTAAATGAGGATATGTCCTTCATTTTCTAAGGTTCTTATGGTGTGAGGTTTTACATTTAGGTCTCTGATCTGTTTAGAGTTAATTTTTGTATATGGGGACAGATTGGGATCTTATTTCAGTCTTCTGCATGTGGTCAGTCAGTTTTCCCAGCACCATTTACTGAATAAGTTCTCCTCTCCCCAGTAGTAGGTGGTGGAGGCTTTGTCGAAGATGAGCTGGTTGAGAAATTGAGGTTTTGCTTCTGGAATCTCAGTTCTATTCCATTGATTAATATGCCTGTTCCTGTACTAATACCAAGCTGTTTTGATTATTGTAGCTTTATAGCAAAGTTTGAAGTCTGGTAATGTGATACCACCTGCTTTGTGTTTTTTTGCTGAGGATTGCTATGGCTATTCTTGGTCGTTTGTGTTTCCATATGAATTCCTGTGTTGTTTTTTTCTAGGTCTGAGAAGAATGTTGCTGGTAATTTGATGGGTATTGCATTAAATCTGTAGTTTGCCTTAGGTAAGATGGACATCTTCACAATGTGATTCTTCCAATCCATGAGCATGGGATATTTTTCCACTTGTTTGTATCATCTTTGATTTCTTTGAGCAGTGCTTTGTAGTTTTCATTGTAAAGGTCTTTCATGTTTCTGGTTAGGAAGATGCCAAGGTATTTCATTTTTTTGTGGCTATTGTGAATGGAATTGTGCTTTTTATTTGGGTTTCAGTTTGTTTATTATTGGTGTAAAGAAATGCGATTGTCTTTTGCACATTTATTTTATATCCTGAGACTTTGCCAGAGTCCTTTATCAGTGTAAGGAGGGTTTCGACAGATTCTCTTGGGTTTTTAAGGTACACGATTATGTCATCTGCAAAGAGAGATAGCTTGACTTCCTCTCTTCCTATTTGAATGCCCTTGATTGCCTTCTCTTCTCTGATTGCTCTAGCCAGGACTTCCAATACTATATTGAACAGGAGGGGTGAGAGTGGGCATCCTTGTCTGGTTCCAGTTTTCTGGGAAAATGGTTCCAGTTTTTGTCCATTTAGGAGTATGCTGGCTGTGGGTTTCTCGTAGATGGCTTTTACTATTTTAAGGTATGTTCCCTGTATGCCTAGATGTTCGAGGGTTTTTATCAAGAAGGGGTGCTGGATTTTATCAAAAGCTTTTTCTGAATCTAATGATGTAATCATGTGGTTTTTGTTTTGACATCTGTTGATGTATTTAATTACATATATGGTTTTACAAATATTGAACCAGTCTTGCATCACAGGGATGAAGCCTACTTGGTCATGATGGATGATTTTTGAGATGTGTTGTTGAATCCGGTTCGCTAGGATCTTGTTGAGAATTTTAGCATCTATGTTCATCAAAGATATTGGCCTGTAGTTCTCTTGCTTTGTTGGGTCTTTACCTAGCTTGGGTATCAATGTAAAGTTGGCTTCGTAAAATGATTTGGGGAGAGTTCCATCTTTCTCAATTGCCTGGAATACCCTCAGTAGGATTGGTATAAGCTCCTCCTTATGTCTTATAGAATTCTGCTGGAAAACCATGTGATCCAGGGCTTTTTTTTGTAGGTAGTTTTCTTATTACGTAGTCAATTTCCTTGATTGTTACTGGTCTATTTAGGGTCTCAATTTCTTCTTGTTTCAACCTAGGCAGGTGGTGTGATGACAGAAGTCTCCATTTCGAAAGGTTTTCAAGTTTGTTCCATCCAGTGTACATAATAGTCTCTAATGATCTTTTGTATATTTCAGGATCAGATGTGACTTCATCTTTTGTGTTTCTGATTGTGTTTATTTGGGCTTTTTCTCTCTTTTTCTTGGTCAGTCTAGCTAGGGGACCATCAATCTTATTTATCTTTCAAAGAACCAGCTTTTTGTTTCATTGATTTTTTTGTATTATCTTTTTGTCTTCTATGTCCTGGATTTTGGCTTTTATTTTTGTGTTTGGGATTTTCTGTGAAATTAGGGTTTTTGTAGTCTTATTTCCCAGCTTTTTTAGGTGGCTTCTTAGTTGTTAATTTGTGATCCTTTCATTTTCTTCATGTGGTTTGTTGGGATATAAATTCCCTCTTACTACAGCTTTCATGGCACGAGAGATTTTGGTAAGATGTTTCTTATTTTCATTTGTTTCATGATCTTTTAATTTCTGTTTTGATTTCATCATTGACCCTCAGGAAGGCCAATTACTCTTAGGTATGGTCTCTTGAAGTGATCATTCATCTCTTGCATGTTTTGTTCTGTCTTTTTGAGCTTTTTTTCTATGCTTTTGACAGTTGGGTTAGTTCTGTGTTTTGGTCTTTGAGCTCTGAGATTCTTTCTTCTGCTTGACTAATTCTGCTTTCCATGCTTATGTTTGTTATTTATTTCCATCAAGTATTCTTTACTGCTGTTATTTCTGACATCAGCTCCTTCCTATTTTCCTCTTATCTCGCCTCAATTTTTAAAATTCTCTCTATTAATGTCTTGATGTCTGGGTTGGTTGCATGTGACCAGTCATTCTGGGGGCTCTTCATTGTTTGTGTTCCAGAATCTGTTTTCTCAGTGTCTGATCTCCCTGGGGTCTGTGTGAGACCTATATTCTTCTTTTGGTTTTTCTTCATTTGTGCGGTTTTTTCCTCCTAGTTTTTTCTTCCCTCCATGTCACCATCTTCTTTAATTCTGTTATTCAGGGGTAGAGGGATTGCTTTTACTTCTGCTTGTTCAATCTCCTATTCTTTATGTATGTCCTCTTACTTTGTTCAATTCTGGAGTTGCTCTGTAGGTTGGGGGTGGTCCTTTTTGCTGTTTGAGATTTACTTAAGGGGGGGCTGTGATTCAAAATCTATCTGCAGGTCTTGGTATTTGCCGACAGGTATATGAATAATCTGAAACCCATTTCCCACTGCCTTGGAATCTGTCCGTGCAGTGGGGCTATAGGTTTACTCCCTGAAATAAAATGTGGTTAACAGAAAGAAAAGAATGGAGCAGACAGTGGGGGGAAGAGGGTTGTGGAGAGATAGAGGAGTAAGGGGGAAACAAACGAGTGTACCAACAAATGGAGAGAAAGACCTATACTGAAACAGATAAAAACAATAGACCACGGCTATAGACTAACCAACTCCCATACAAAAATAAATAAAACATACAATGATGCTAACATACAAGCTAACCAACCACCTTATTGTTGTGCTTTTCCTCTATACAAATATATGGTTTACAGAGAGGAGAAAAGAGAAGAAAAGGAAGAGGACAAAAAGAAAAAAAGGAACAATACAGTAGGAATAGAATTAAGTCATTAAACTAACAGAACCAATCAAGCACACTGAGACTTTTCATTTAAGTCCAATGTCCCTTCAGCTCTGATTTCTAGCTCTCTTTTCAAGCTGGTAAATTAGTTCACAGTTAGGGTCAGTTGCCCCTGGCCTGGTGTGAAGGACAGTTCATATCACCCTCTGTTCACCTGGCCTGTCTGTTTTTCAAGCTTGTTTCTCCCGTTTCGGTGTTGTTACCTTGAATCGCCAGCAGGTGGTGCTATCTCAGCTTCTCGCCCCAGAGTGGGTGGGGCCGGTCAGGAACCGGGCAGAGGTGGGAGATGGAAGCCTGCCTCAGGGCACATGGGAGGAGACCCATGGCAGGCAGGACTTCACGGTCACAGGAGAGGTGGCAGCAATCCCAGCAGATCTTGCCTGCAGGGGCTTCAAGGACTGAAGTCGTGGATCGCCTCAGGCATAGGTGGGGCGATGTGCTATGGCTGCTACGAAGCCCGCAGCGGCACCGGCTGCTGCTGTGTCTGCGCTGCAGTGGCTGTCCAGACTGCTCCAATGCCCCAGCGGTGGCAATGGCTGAGCTCCGTGTGAAGAGCAGGCTGCCAATGTTGGGATCCACAGCCCCTGGGGAGAGAGTCAGAGACCCTCTGAGTTCTCCTTTGCAGAGGGTTTTATAGACCAGGTTGCCCTGTCGCCATCTTGCCGGAAGTTCCAAGCTTTGTTTTATTATTTTTAATGTGTGACAATAATATCTTCTTTAGTATTTTGTTATGAGAATTTATCAATAATGTATCCAAAAAGACTGACAAGAAGTAGATGATCTAATGATGAAAATATTCTCAATAAATAGCAAGAAAGCATGTGACAAAATATAGCAACCACCGTTCACTAAAAATTCTCTGTGAATGAGAAATTAAAGGGTACTTCCTCAACTTAATAAAGAACACATACAAAAAGCCTGTATTAAGTGTCATACTTAACAGTGAAAAACTGAGCTGTTTTCTCACAAGCTAAGGATGAAGGGAATAAATTTTGCTCTCGCTACTTCCATTTAATATTGTACTAGAGTCCATCCAGTGCAATAACGCAAGAGAGAGATAGAAAAGGCATACAGTTTGGAAAGGACAAATTAAACCTATCTTTATTTTAGGACAGCATAATTGCCTAGGTAAAAAAAATCCAAGGGAATCTGCAAAAAAGTGACTAGAATAAGAAAATTTAACAAAGTTGCAGGGTAGAAGACCAATTCACAAAAACCAATTGTATTTTTACATTCTCACAAGGAGTAATCAGAAATTAATATTAAAAAATAAACATCACTTATAATGGCATTAAAATATTAAATGCTTAGGGATAAATCTTACAAAATATACAAGAATTAGTCTGTTAAACTTACAAAATTTGCTTAGAGAAATTACGAGCTGAAAAAAATGAGGAGATAAACAATGTTCATGGGTTGATAGACTCAATATTGTTAAATTATGCTTCAAATTCATCTATAGACTCAATATAACCACAAGAAAATTCCTATTTAATTTTTTTCTTGTAAACTTAAAACTGAATCTAAAATTTACACAAATGTAAAAGACCTAGTCTAGCTGAAACAACTTAAAGAAGAGCAAATTTGGATAGACAACATTACCTAACTTCAAGTCATTTTCCATGGTAATAAAGGCATTGTGGCTTTTGGGTACAGATAGACAAGCAAATTAATGAAATAATCTGTACAGAAATAAACCCACATATATAGGTATAGCTAATTTTATTTTTAGAAAGCAGGATTTATTGTGAGGACAGAAAAGCTTCCTCAGTGGGAGGGGACCCCCAACAACTAATTTTTGACCAAGGTGCCAAGGCAACTCAATAGGAAAAGTACAGTTCATTCAACAAGTAGTACTAGAATAACTGAATATCCATATACAAAAAAATTAACTTTGAGTCTCACCTCACACTTTACTCAAATTGGTCAGTGATCATAAACAAATGTAAAATTCCAAACCATAACATATCTGAAGGAAAACAGGAGAAAATATTTGTGACCTTGGCATATGCAAGCATTTCTTTTAAATGATAGAAAAACATGACCCATAAATGAAAAAAATATATATTGAAGTTCATAAAAATTAAAAACTACTCTTTAAGACTAAATAAAAAAATGTGGTACATATACATGATGGAATGTTATGCAGCCATAAAAAGGACAAAATTATGAACTTCACAGCAACTCGGATGGACTTAGAATCTATAATACTGACTGATCTGTCAGAGAAACAAGGAACTGAGTATCACATGTTCTCACTCATAAGTAGACCTTGAACAATTATCATAATATTATAAGAAAGGGATTGGCAGTAGTGGGAAACAGCTGGGGGGGGAATGTGGCAGTGGCAGTAGTGGGAATCTGCTGGGGGAAGGAGGCACATCTCATCAACATAATGAACATTTGTATACCTAACCCTGAACTGTACCCCACATCTTAAAAAAAAACTTACCCTTTAAAAACCTATGTTAATAGTTTCAACAGAGCTATAGACTGGGAAAAACATTTGCACATCAGGTATCTGATAAAGGGCTTTATTTGAATTATATAAAAAGCCCTCAAGCCTTCATAACAAAAAAAATGAACGAAAGTTTTGAACAGATACTTCAGCAAATATATGAATGGCAAATAGGCACATGAAATGATGCTCAGCATCAGTGATTGTTATGAATATGCAAATTGAAATCACAATGTCATACCAATACAAACCTCTTAGAGTGGGGTTGACAAAGATGTGCATCAACTGGAACTCTCAGATACTATTATAGCAATAGAATACCATTACGTGGCAAAAACAGTATGGCAGTTTATTAATAAGTTAAATTTATACCTGCCATATGATGCAGTCATTCTACTCTCAGGTATTTTCCTAAGAGAAATGAAAGCATTTCATTTCAATAAGCTCAAACACACAACACACATGCTCAAAGCAACTTTATTTGTAATGGCCTCAAACAGAAACTAGAGAAATGTACATCAGCAGGTAAATAAATGAACACTTTTTAAATATCTGTGTAATGGAATAGTACTACTCAGCAATGAAAAGAAGTGAACCATTGATCCATATAATACCATGGAAGAATTTCAGAATAATTATGCTAAGTGAAAGAAGACAGACCAAAAAAAGAGATATATGATTTCATTTATACAAAATATACAAATTAATTTACAGTGAAAGAGATTACCTGGAACTAAGCATTTGAGGTGGGAAGAGAATCAAGAAAAGGATTATAAAAAGATACAAGAAACTTTTGGAGTGAGGCATATGCTCATCAGCTTCATTGTGTTGATAGCTTCACAAGTCCATATGTATGTCAAATCTCATAAAAAATTCACTTTAGGGAGGTGCAGTTGATTTTTTTGTCGATCGTATAGTTATACAATCTTTTAAAAAATCCAAATTTAACAAATACACATTCTCAATACCATAGAAATCTTGTGGTATGGCCCAAGAAACAAAATGTTCTCACCGGTATTAAACTACTTTTTAAAAAAAGTATGAATAGCAACTTTCTTAACCCATATGCTCTAGGACTATTTGTTTTCAGCCCAGCATCATCTCAACTTATTTTGCATCCTCCCTTATGTATCAGAATTAATGTTTGTAGCTGATTTTTCAGAATTTCTTTCTAGCATAGTTCTGGGCTAGGTTGTGACAAAGTGATTTGGAAGGTGGAGGAGAAGGACACTAGATATATGAACCCAAACAATATTTTGGCTTGAATGTGCCAGAATTTCATATCTGGACCATATCTGAGAAATTGTTCTCAAATTGTCTCTGGAGTCATCTTTTATCTGAATCTGTGGAGAGTGAATTCCAGGAAACAGACTAAGCAAAACCTCCATCTATGTGTCTAGGTGCAAATGTTTACAGGGCCTTAAAGAATATTGGGTCCTGGGGAAGGGGGGGGGCACACTTCATCAATAAGGGTACCTGCACAATGAATATTTGTATACCTAACCCTGAATTGTACTCCACAATTTTAAAATAAAAATTAAAAGGGGGAAAAAGAATTAAGTAAATGAATAGATATTCCATGATCATGAGTAAATAAAAATCATCATTATTGTAAAAAAAAAAAAAAAAAGAATGTTGGGTCTTTCCCCCAGATTTTATTCTGATAATACAAGAAGTTTTTTGTTTTGCTTTATAAAATGAAAGGTCCCCATTGGAAGTAAGCATAAAGAAGTTCTGGTTTTTGCTTCTAATACTTCATAGAATAAGACCAATTTAAAAAATTTGTAAAATCATGGGGTGTCTTTCCCATGATGACCCCAGAGTATCCTCTCTGATCCTTGTTGACAATCTTGGCCTTGGACATTATTCTCAAATAAAATCTTGTAAACAAATATTTTGCTGGCTGAACAAAGCCACCTGGGAGTTTTTTTAAAAATACAACTTTTTGGGTTTCAGTCCTGGAAGTTGTAATTTCTAAAGATAATGATGAGATCTTAGACTCTGAAATTTAAATAACTTAGAAGTTAATTCTGTTCTCAAACAGCCAGTTAGGAGAACTTCCAACACCACTTAATGTGTATTTATCAATTTGAAGAGGCAGGGAAAAAGAGAGTACTAATTCATACTCCAATATTTTAGTACAAATCCACATCTGGTTCCCTACCTTTTGGGGGCAAATTGCTTCATTAAAGTTTGACAACAAACCGTTGACAGATGGACCACAGTAGAAAGCATTCTTAAGAATACATCTCAAGAAGCAGGAAAGATGGCAGCCAAGTCAATCGAATTATGTGAGTCCCCATGTGAGTGAGTGAGTATATGCAAAGTCTTGCCATGTACATTCTCAGACCACAGTGGAATAAAAATAAATATCAACACCAACAACATTTCCACAAAGCCCACGAAGACATGGACAGTAAATAGCATGATGCTGAGCAACTACTGGGTCAACACTGAAATCAAAGCAGAAATTGAAAGATTCCTGGAAACAAATGAAAATGAAGAAACATCTTACCAAAACCTCTGAGATACCCTGAAAGAAGTTGTCAGAGAGGAATTTATATCTCTACGAGCACACATCAAGAAAATGGAAAGATCAGAAGTTGAGAGCCAAACAAATCACCTAAGAGAGCTGGAAAGAGAAGACCACCAGAATCCCAACTTTAGCCAAAGAAACCAAATCACAAAAATAAGAGCCCAAATATGGGACATAAAAGACAAAAATATCATAGAAAACATCAACAAAACAAAAAGCTGATTCTTTGAAAGAATTAACAAGATTGATGGACCTCTAGCCAGAATGACCAAGAAAGAGAGAGAAAAAGCCCAATAAACACAATCAGAAATACAAAAGAACAAATTACAATTGACCCCGAAGAAATACAAAAGATTACCAGAGATTACTATGTACACCTATATGGAAACAAACTTGATAACCTAAATGAAATGGAGAACTCTCACATCACACAACCTCCCCAAGTTGAAACAAGAAAATATTGAGATATTAAATAGACCAATAACAACCCTGGAAATTGACTCTGTCATACGAAAACTACCTACAAAAAAAAAGCCCTGGACCGGATGACTTTCCAGCAGAATTCTACAAAATGTACAAGGAAGAGCTGATACCAATCCTAGTGAAAATATTCCAGCAATTGAGAAAGATGCAATTCTCCCGAAATCATTTTACATAGCTAACATCACACTGTTACCCAAACCGGAAAAAGATCCAACAAAAAAAGAGAACTACAGGCCAGTATCTCTTATGAACATAGATGCAAAATTTCTCAACAAGATTCTAGCAAATTGGATCCAAAAACACATCTTAAAAACCATCCACCAAATAGGCTTCATCCCCAGGATGGAGGACTGGTTCAACATTTGCAAGACTATAAATGTCATTAACTACATCAACAGATGTAAAAACAAGAACCACATGATTATCGCATTAGATGCAGAAAAAGCTTTTGATAAAATCCAGCATCCCTTCTTGATAAAAACCCTAAAATTTCTAGGTATAGAAGAAACATACCTCAAAATAGTAACTGCCATCTACGATAAACCTACAGCTAACATACTGCTAAATGAACAGACATTGGAAACATTTCCACTGAAAATTGTAACAAGACAAGGCTGCTCACTCTCACCCCTCTTATGAAATATTATGTTGGAAGTCCTAGCTCAGGCAATAAGACAAATGAGGGAAATCAGAGGTATTCAAATAGGAAAAGAGGAAGTCAAGTTATCCCTCTTTACTGATGATATGATCCTATACTTTGAAAATCCAAGACAATTTGTCAAAAACCTACTTGCACTGATATAGGACTTTGGCAAAGTCAGGGTACAAAATAAATGTGCAAAAGACAGTTGCATTCCTATACACCAACAAGCAGGCAGAGATCAAAATAAAAAGCACAATCCCATTCACAATACCCCCCCCAAATGAAATACCTCAGTATCTTTCTATTCAGAGAAGTGAAAGACCTGTACAATGAGAACTACAAAATGCTGCTCAAAGAAGTCCAACAAGACACAAATAAATGGAAAAATATTCCGTGCTCATGGATAGGAAGAATCAACACTGCTAAAATGTCCATCCTACCAAGGCAATCTACAGATTCAATGCAATATCCATTAAGTTACCAACAGCATTCTTCTCAGACTTGGAAATGACAATACAGAAATTCATATGGAAACATAAATGACCACAGAAAGCCAAAATACTCCTTAGTAAAACAAACAAAGTAGGAGGTATCACACTTCCAGACTTCAAATTTTACTATAAGTTTACAGTAATCAAAACAGCCTGGTATTGTACAAGAACAGGCACACAGACCAATGGAACAGGATAGAGATTCTGGAAGAAAAACCTCAATTCCTCAACCAACTCATCTTTGACAAAGCCTCCAATAATAACCATTCAGTAAATGGTTCTGGGAAAACTGGCTGAACACATGCAGAAGATTGAAACAGGACCCCTACCTATCACCATACACAAAAATTAACACTAAAGGGATCAAAGACCTAAATGTAAAACCTCAAACTGTAAGAACCTTAGAAAATGCAGGAGACACCCTTATGGAAATTGGATCTGGCAACCAATTCCTATTCAGAACTCTGAAGGCCAAGAAATAAGAAATAAGATAGACAAGTGGGACCTCACCAAACTAATGAGCTTCTGGAAAGCAAAAGAAACCTTCAAGAGAGCAGAGACACAGCCCACAGAAATGGAAAAAATATTTGCCAACTGTATATCTGACAAAGGCATAACCTCTAGGATCTACAAGGAACTCAAATGCACTGAAAGGAAAAAAACAAACAGCCCCTTTAAAAAGTGGGCAAAAGACATGAATAGACACTTCTCAAAAGAAGATATACAGGCAACCAACAGACACATGAAAAAGTACTTGGCCTCACTCAGCATCAGAGAAATGCAAATCAAAACCACTTTGAAATACCACCCAACCCCAGTAACACTAACCATCATTAATAAAGCAAACAACAACAGATGCTGGCGAGGATGTGGAGAGAAAGGAATGTTTTTACACTTCTGGTGGGAATGCAAACTAGTGCAGCCTCTTTGGAAGACAGTGTGACGATTTCTGAAAGAACTAGAAATTGACCTTCCATATGACCCAGCAATTCCCCTATTGAGAATGTATCGGAGGAACGCAAATCATTCAACAAAAAAGATACCTGCACACATATGTTTGTTGCAGCCCTTTTCACAATAGTAAAAACATGGAACCAACCGTGTTGCCCATCGAAGCCGGACCGGATAAAGAAAATGTGGTATATATACACAATGGAATAGTATGCAGCCATAATGACGGACAAATATATGGACTTCACAGCAACTTGGATGGATTTGGAGTCGATCATACTCGGAGATCTATCACAGAAACAAAGAACAGTATACCATATGTTCTCACTCATAAGAGGAACTTGAACAATTATAATACTATAAGAAAGCGTTTGCCAGTAATGGGAAACTGTCAGGGGAGGGGGGTGGGTTTGGCAGTTGAGGGAAACTGCTAGGGGAGGGAGGGGAATACCTCATCAACAAGGGTACCTGCATAATCAATGTTTTGTACCCTAACCCTGAATTTTACCCCACATCTTTATAATTTAAAAAAAAAACACTACATAGCAAAAGATAAAGAAATTGAAAAAAAAAGATGGCCATCATTAATAAAACAAACAACAACAGATGCTGGCTGGGATGCAGATAAAAATGAATTCTTCTACACTGCTGGTGGGAATGCAAGCTAGTGCAGCCTCTTTGGAAGACAGTGTGACGATTTCTGAAAGAACTAGAAATTGACCTTCCATTTGACCCAGCAATTCCCCTATTGGGAGTATACCCGGAGGAACGCAAATCATTCTACAAAAAAGATACCTGCAAACACATGCTTGTAGCTCTATTCACAGTTGCAAAAACATGGAACCAACCAAGCTGTCAATCGAAACTGGACTGGATAAAAAAATGTGGTACCTATACACAATGGAATTTTATGTAGCCATAAAAAAGGACAAACAAAGATTTCACAGCAACTTGAATGGATTTAGAGTCTATCATACTCAATGATCTATCACAGAAACAAATAACAGAGTACCATATGTTCTCACTCATAAGTGGATCTTGAACAATTATCATAATACTATAAGAAAGGAATTATTAGTAGTGGGAAACTGCCAGGGGAAGCCTACAAAAAGGCCTGCCCTCCAAAAGATAATTCTTGTTTTTTGGGGCTTACCCTTATAAATGTCATTCACTGATCTACATATTAGGGTAAAATGCTGGAAAACATAGACTCACTTAGTAATGATATGACTTTTTAAAACTCAAAACCCTTGTCTGACATTTCACTGGAATATAGACTGGCCCACAAAGAATAAATGAGAAGATAAAAGCCTGTATTAAAATGTCCAAGAAAAATGGATACTTTCTTAGCTACAGAAATACCCTGGGATGCTTTGTAAAGGAAATTCCATGTCAAATAGTGTTCTTAGAACAAAATAGTCCTTCAAGAGTATGACAGCTGTCCTTCAGATTTTCAAGGACCACCTGAGATTGGCATGTGTCTCATAAATGAGGTCAGCGTTGATGATCTATTTCTGACTTTTGGAAGGAGTCCAAAAACACGTCCCTCCACCAGGGGGAGCGACTTCCTAACACAAATTCATTTCCTGTGAGAATTGTAGGTTTAGATCTGTCATTTTACTGTGACTTCAACATTTCTTCATATTAAGGATTGAGAACATTATTTTGGCGACACTAAAGATGAACTCTGCTCCTGGTTTAGTGACTGTGATACTCTTACTGCTCGGTAAGTAAAATGCCTCTTAAAACTTGTACTCTTTCTTCTTTCAGATCAGAAAAATCATTTGGCATAATTTTATCTAAGAAATTTATGCCAAGGCTAAACAAATCTCTTTATTTTCCTCAGGAAGAACTTGTGGAGACTCAGTGACTCAGATGGAAGGCCAAGTGACAGTCCCAGAAGGAGCTTTCTTGACTATAAACTGCACTTACACAGCCACAGGGTACCCGACCCTTTTCTGGTATGTCCAATATCCTGAAGAAGGTCCACAGCTCCTTTTGAAAGCCGCAAAGGCCAACGATAAGGGAAGCAACAAAGGCTTTGAAGCCACATACAAAAAAGAAACCACCTCCTTCCACTTGGAGAAAGCCTCCATCCAAGAGTCAGATTCAGCTCTGTACTACTGTGCTCTGAATGACACAGTGACAAAAGCTGCAGGGGGAGCTGAGCACAAACTCTGAGCTGCATGAGTGTCTGCCCCTGTGACACACTTTGGTTTCAGCAGTTTGTGGTTGTTGGTTCCTCAGTTTCTCTGGGTGATGCAAAACTCAAGCAAATGGTCAGAGCAGAAGAACAGAAGTGAGCACGCCCACACTCAGCTCTTCATTAGTGAAATCAAAAACAGAGGGGACACCAGTCTCTCATTCAAAGTCAAAGAAATTTCATGGTAAAACCATGTAAACAGTGAAGTGATCTCCGTGCTGATCTCTGCAAACGAAGTCCAGCCCCCACATCTTGTTCCAGGTCACCCTGGTAGATATTGTTGTGTCTTACATTTTTACAGAGCCAGTGTGTCAGAGAAGGTGGAAACTGACAGAATACGGTAGGTGAAACTGTAGAGAGCTCTAGCCTCCTCAAATTCCAAAGAGGATTCTTTTTTTAATTTATTTTTTATTTATTTTTTTTGAGTTGGAGTCTCACTCTGTCTCCCAGACTGGAGTGCAGTGGCCGCTGCCAGCCACCGCAGCCTCCACCTGCCAGGCTCCGGCGATCCTTCCGCCTCAGCCTTCCGAGTAGCCGGAATTACAGGCATGCGCTACCACGTCCGGCTTATTTTTTGATTTATTGTAGAGGTGAGGTCTCGCTGCCCAGGCGGGTCTCGAACCCACGGGCTCAGGCAATCCACTCACCTCAGCCTCCCAAAGGCGCGGGATTACAGGCTGAGCCACCGAGCCCGGCTTCCAAAGAGGATTCTTAATAGAGGAAGGAAGAAAGAGAAGAAAGAGGAAGGACAGAATATTGCGTATAACAAAACTATGCAAACTGAGAAAGGCAACATTTATTTTGCTAAATCAGATGGTAGATACAGGCTGATATTCCAAGAGAAAAAGAGGGATCAAAGCATAACTGAACAAACGACTAGTGTACATCATAAATTTCCCCAGCCGGTTACATTTATCAATTGGCTTCCTAACAACAAAGTTTCAAGTGAGTTAGCTTTGCAGTGCCAATGGAAGATGAAACGTACATATTTATCTCTGCATCCCCCTTAAATCCTGTTATAAAGATAGAAAAAAATGGAAAAGGTATAAACACACAAAGAGTATAGAAAAGGAGATTACAGTAGGCAGTGATGTCAACAAAGTTTTAGAGGGTGAGAAGTAGATGAAGAAATGAAAACTTACATGGCAGACCAGATAAAGAAGAAACCTGGTCCCAGCGGAATAAGCCAAAGAGAAGCACCACAATGTGTGCTGTGCTCTGTGGAAAGTTTTAGAGATCAGAAACACCAATGACCTTTGAATAATTGGGAAAGATGACACTTTTTATGAGTGTGTGTGTGTGTGTGTGGTGTGTGTGTGTGTGTGTGTGTGTGTGTGTTGGTGTTGAGGTTAATACAGAAGATGGCACAAAAAGAGGAGGGGCAAGTGAGAACATTTACATGTAACAGACCGCCCATTCTTTCCACCACTGCCGTATTTTTTCTTCTTTTTTTTCTTTCTGTATTCTTTCTTTCCTTTTTATTTTAAAGATGTGGGGTACAATTCAGGGTTAGGCATGCAAATGTTCATTACTGCCTGTAACAAGCAGTAATTGCTTCCCAAACTCAGAAAAAAATTAGATGTTAGTCTTTGATGAATTGAGGAACAGCACATTGTGAAGTAAGAAAGCAAAAAATAAAAAAATAAAAGAATATAATAGTTGGTTTTTCAATATAGGAAATGTAAAATATTGTTTAAGAAAAAGAATAGACTCACAATGGTCTATACAGTTCGGCCAACTGTCATTAAGTTTTAATAATTTTTATACTATCAGTAGTGGTGTGGGCAGAATACCTGATTTCCCTAAACCTTGTGTATTATAATCATTTTGACATCTTCTTATCAGTTAGGACTTCTTTCATTTTAAAGTTATTTTGTTTAATTATAAACAAGAGCTTCATTTTAGTCAATTACATTTTTAAATATGTTGCCATTCATATATCTGCCCATTTTCCATTGTTTCTATCTTTTCTCCCCACATCTTGCACTGTTCCACCTATCAGGTATTAGCAAACTCTCACCCTTTTACAAAATTCTTTATTTTTTAAGAGCAGTTCTGTATTACAAAAAAATTGAGAAAAAGGTGCAGAGACTTCCCACATACCACTACCTGCCCACCCCTCCCATAGCCTCCCCCATGATCAACATCTGCCACCATGGGGGTACATTTGTTACAGCTGATGAACCTGCACTGACACCTCAGTCATCCGAAGTCTATAGTTTACGTTAGTGTTCACTCTTGTTGTAGATTATATGGATTTGCACAAATGCATAATGGTATGTATCTACCATTGTAATATCAGACAGAGTAATTTCACTGTCCTAAAAGTCCTCTGTGTTCTACCTATCATTCCTTTGTCAGCCTAACCCTTGGTGACCTCTGATTTTTTATGGTCTGCTTTGGTTTCCCTTTGCCAGAATGTCATATAGTAGGAATCATAAAGTATGCAGCCTTTTCAGATGGACTTCTTTCACTTAGCAATAAGCATTTAAGTTTACTCTGTCATTTATGACTTGACAACTCATTTCTTTTTTTAGCACTGAATAATATTCCATTGTTTGTATATATCACATTTATTTATATATTATCATGATTATTTAAAAAATAATTCCAATATCCCTGATATGTATTTTTCTGATAATGTCTGTCTCTTCAAATTGTGTTTTTGCGTTTTACTATGACCTGTAATTTTTTTTTTGATAGCCAGACTTGGTGCACTGGGTCAAAGGAACTGCTGTAAACAGGTCTTTAGTAATATGGTGGTAAGTTGTAAGGGAGAAGAAGTGTTCTATAATTTTACAATTAGTTCTCAGTCTTTTAGTGAGCCTGTGTCTCTGGGCTGAAACTTCACAAGTGTTTCTCAGTCTCCCTCATCCCTGAGAGATTCTTTAAGAAAGGATTGTAAAGTAGGCCAGAGTTGGGCATTTTCTTTCTCCAAGGTTTTGTTAGGCTTTAACAAAACCCTGACAGGTTAGGCTCTGAATAACTAGTTTCTTTTGAAAACAAACCTTGTTTAAAAGAACAGAGTGCTCTAAAGTATTTCAAAACGATTACTTTTTTCCTACTCCTTATGGAAGCATGAGACATTTTTTTCTCTGATAAAATTAACAAAGCTGTGGAAGTTCCAGTATGATTCAGCCCACCTAGAATTTTGATACTCAGACTTGTCCTTCCTGAGCCTACAACAATTCTTCAATTACAGTTCTGGTTTTCCCACATCAGCAGTGGTTCCATATAAGTTTCTACTTCTGCATCTTTTCTGTCTTTCCAGTTCTGTAGGCAGTGGTATGCCCTGTGTCTTCATCTCTATTATGGATTCAACAAGAGTTGTTAATTCTTCAGATTATTAGGATGGAATGGCAACTTTCAAGATTTTTACATGCAGAACCAGAAACTGGAAGTCACCTGCTGTTGTCTTTTAATATCAGTTTAAAGAAATCTTTTTATATTAAGAAAAATAGTCATAGTTATCATCTATATCTATATATTTTTTATAAGTTGATTATTATTGTTTTGTCTTTATTTATGGTCCACAAGGCCTTATGGGGACCTGAAAGTCCAAATTCTGCCTGGCAGACTATTGGACTGGGAAGTCCAAGGTAGTGTTGATTTTGTAACTTGAGTTTGAATGCAGTCTGAATGCCTAATTCTTTTTTATTTGGGGGACCTGAGAATTTTTCTCTTAAGACCTTCTACTTATTGTATGAAGTCCTCTCACATAATGGTGGGTAATCTGCTTCACTAAAGCCAAAGAATTTAAATGCTAACCTCATATAAAAATACCTTTATAGTGATATCTACACTAGTGTTAGATCAAATATCTGAGTACTATGGTTGCTGCTTTATAACTCGAAATATCACTTACTTTAGTAGCAGTAATGCAGTACATCAATTTTACACTTGGGAAGAACCAGATGAGATGTAGTAGTTAACTTTACTTGTCGTGTGAAGATATCTTTATGCTACGTAGATACAGTGGATGCATAAAATTAACCATCGCATTCTAGCCAAGTGGACACAGAACTAAAGTCTTTATAAATATGCCTTAATTATTAACTTGCTGTGCTCTAATTGTGATACTAACTTACAATTATGTATCATGGTATAAATAGTCAGGAGGTAACCTAGCAAAAAGCTTCAACAGAATTTGAGCAGCTGTAACTCTGATCCCAAGGTGACAGTGTTTGCACAGGCCCTGTCTGTATGTCTGAGTATGAAAAGGATAGCTACATCTGGTCTGTGATTGGCTGGGGATACTATCTGAGCACCCCATTTTAATGTTAAAAAATATGCTTAATAGACAAGTCGGCTTTGGGGGATAGACTTCCTCAAAATAAAAGTGAAGATGCATCTGAGGACTTTCTTCGTGGTTTTGTAGCTTTATTTTTGTTGTAAGTTAGTGGAGAGTTTTGGCCTGGTTGACACAGGAAGTTTAGGAGGAAGTGTAGAAGAAAACATATAAAACACTCTTCTGGACATTGTCCTAGGCAATTAATTTATGACCAAGATCTCAGATGCAAAAGCAGTAAAAGAAAAAAATGACACATAGAACCTAATCAAATTCAAGAGGTTTTGCACAGCCGAAGAAACTATCAACCAAATTAATAGACAAACTACAGAATGGAAGACAATATTTGAAAACTCTGCATCCAACAAAGAACTATTCTCTATAATCTACAATGAATTCAAATAACTCAAGACAATAAAAATTAATAAACCCATTTAAAAGTGGGCCTTTCCTTCTCAAAGGAAGACATACAAGCAGGCAAATATATATATATATGCACATACACATATATCACTAATCATCAGAAATGCAAATCAATACTATAATAAGATATTATCTCACATCAGTCAGAATGGCTACTATTAAAAAGTCAAAAAAGCAACAAATGTTGGTGAGGCTGCTGAGAAAAAGGAAAGCTCATACACAGTTGGTGGGAATGTAAGGTTGTTAGCCCCTGTGGAAGGAACTTTGGAGATTTCTCAAGGAACTAAAAATGATCTAATTTGACCCAGCAATCCCACTTCTAGGTTTATCCAAAGGAGCATACATCATTCCACCAAAAAGGCACTTGTGCGCAGATGTTTTTGCAGCACTATTCACAATAGCATAAACATAAAACCAACCCAAGTGCCCATCAACGGTGGACTGAATAAAGAAAATGTGGTACATATACACCATGGAATACTAAATAGCCATAAAAAAGAATGAAATCGCCGGGCTCGGTGGCTCAGCCTGTAATCCCGTGACCTTTGGGAGGCTGAGGTGAGTGGATTGCCTGAGCCCGCGGGTTCGAGATTCGCCTGGGCAGGCGAGACCTCATCTCTACAATAAATCAAAAAATTAGCCGGGCATGGTAGCGCGTGCCTGTAATTCCAGCTACTAGGAAGGCTGAGGCGGAAGGATCGCCGGAGCCCAGCAGGTCGAGGCTGCGGTGGCTGGGAGCGGCCACTGCACTCCAGTCTGGGGACAGAGTGAGACTCCAACTCAAAAGAAAAAAGAATGAAATCGTGCCATTTGCAACATGGATGTAGCTGGAGGTCATCATTCAAAACAAATTATCACAGAAACAGACAAATGAATACCACATATTCTCACTAAGAAGTGGATACTAAACACTGGGCACACTCGAACACAAGGATGAAAGCAAACACTGGGGGACTCCTAATGGGGAAGTAAGTAGGGAGAATAAAGGACACAGAACCCCCATTGGGTACCAAGATCACTAGCGGAGGGGCAGAGGTGGTCAGGATCATCAGAAGCCCAAACTTCGCCATCATGCAATAAACATACCTATGTAACAAATCTTCGCAGGTACCCTCTGATTCTAAAATAAAATAAAAATTTTAATAAAGAGAACATGCAGGAAAAAAGCTTCAATTGGAGATCCACATAGGATTAATTTTATGTACTGGAAGCTCTGTCCATTTTAAACAAAAAGCTGATGACAATTAACAGGACTATAGTTAACCTAGGAAGGAAAAATGAATTAAATCTGTAAAAGTTATCTGCTCCAGAAATGCAATAGCAAAATGAAAATGTAAAGAGAAGAAAAGGGTCATAAAAACTACTTAGAAAAGGGCATATAGTCCAATGAAACAGGATAGAGATTCCAGAAAAAAAAAATTAGAAAATTTGTAAGTCACACTTTTAGCTATGGATGCCCCATCAACCTCCACATTTAGCTGCAAATCCACGTTTCATTATATAAGGGTACACTTGACAGGTAGATGGAAGGTCTAGAATCAGGTGGTGAGAACTGGATGAAATAAAAAGCCAACCAAAAATTTTGGTAGAATTCAGCAGTAAAGCCATTTAGTCCTGAGCTTTTCTTTGTTGGGAGAATTTTTATTACAGACTCAATATCATTACTTACTATTTGTCTGTTTAGATTTTCTATTTTTCCTGGCCTAATGTTGGCGCATTGTATGTGTCCAGAAATTTATCGATTTCCTCTAGATTTTCCAGTTTGTTATCACAGAGTTGTTCATAATAGTCTCTGATGTTCTTTCACATTTCGGTGCTATCAATTATAATATCTTCTTTCTGATTTTGTTTATTTCTCTTTTTTTTCTTGGTTAATCCAGTTAGTGGTTTATCAACTTTATCTTTTCAAAAAACCAGCTTTTCATTCTACTGATCCTTTATATTGTTTTTAAAACATCTATTTTATTTAGCTCTGCTTTGATTTTCATTATTTCTTTCCTTCTACTAATTTTGACTTTGGTTTGTTTTTGCTTTTATAATTTCTTGAGGTGCATTGTTAGACTGTTTTTTAAATCTTTCTCCTTTTCTGATGTAGGCATTTAGTGCTATAAGCTTACCTCTTGCCTCTATTTTTGCTTTATCAAATAAGTTTTGGCATGTTGTGTTACTATTTTAATTTATTTCAAGAAATTATTTTATTTCCTTCTTATTTCTTCATGGACCTAACTGTCGTTAGAAACTTGTTGGAGGTCATTATATTAAGTGAAATAAGCTAGAAACAGAAAGACATATATCACATGTTCTCATGGATATGTAAGAGCAAAAAAACTCAATCTCATAGAATTAGAGAGGAGAGCCGGCCTCGGTAGCTCAGCCTGTAATCCCAGTGCTTTGGGAGACCGAGGTGAGTGGATTGCCTGAGCCCGCGGGTTCGAGACCCGCCTGGGCAACTTGGCGAGACCTCATCTCTACAATAAGTAAAAAAACTAGCCAGGCGTGGTAGCACATGCCTGTAGTTCCAGCTACTTGGAAGTCTGAGGCGGAAGGATCGCCAGAGCCCAGCAGGTCGAGACTGTGGTGGCTGGGAGCGGCCACTGCACTCCACCCTGGGCGACAGAGTTGAGACTCCAACTCAAAAAAAAAAAAAAGAAGAAGTAAAGAGGAGAATAGTAGAATAATGGTTACCAGAGGCTGGGAAATGTTAGATGGGAGTTGATAAAGAGAGGCTAGTTAATGGACACAAATATACAGCCAGTTAGAAGCAATAAATTCTAGTGTTCAATAGCATAGCAGAATAACTATATTTAACAATAGTTTATTGTACATTTTCAAAGAGTTGTAATAGAAGATTTGAAATGTTTCCAACGCAGAGAACAATAATACCCTGGTTTTATTGTTATATTTTTTATGCATATATCAAAATAACACATGAATACTTGTTATTTATTATTTAAAAAACTGAGATAGTTACAGCTATTCAAGATTAGAGGAGGTCTATGTTGTCATTTTGAGCTAAGGCTGAATAGAACTCAAAACTTTGGCTTGAGGCTTGTAGGAGAGTGTACTGATTCCTATGTACTAGGGTGAGGCAAGGAGATGGTTGAAAGAATGTGCCGTAGCCATCAAGTGTCTCATACTCTCAGCAGGGTGTGGGAGCACAGACTGACTTCAGATTTCCTGAGAACAATCTCTGAATAAGTATTTAAAAGAGTTTTAGACATCAAGGGGCTTTGATGGTTAGCAAAGATCTGTATGGATCAATAGCCAAAGACTATATGGGATTGAGAACATTTTGGCAAATGTTGGTCAGGAAAGTTGGACACACTAAAGATCATACGAATGTCTCACTCTCCTGACTCTGTGCCTCTATGGGTTTGCCCTGTAACTTATGCCAAATCCAGGAAAAATATTTGTGGCCTGACAGAAATAAGGCCTTTTAGTAGATATTAAGTTGGATAATCAGGGAAATGCAAATTAAAACCACAATGAAGTACCACCTTACACCCATCAGAGTGGCCATTATTAAAAATAAAAATACGTGACCTGCCTTGTGAGCGAGACCTCATCTCTACAATAAATCAAAAAATCAGCCGGGCATGGTAGCGCATGCCTGTAATTCCGGCTACTTGGAAGGAAGGATCGCCGGAGCCCAGCAGGTCGAGGCTGCAGTGGCCGGGAGCGGCCACTGCACTCCAGTCTGGGCGACAGAGTGAGACTCCAACTCAATAAATAAATAAATAAATAAATAAATAAATAAAGATAAAGCAATAAATGTGGGTGCAGATGCGGAGAAAAGGAAGCACTTATACACTGTTGGTGGGAGTGTAAATTAGTACAACTTCTGTGGAAAGCAGTATGGGGATTACTCAAAGAACTATAATTAGATCTACCATTTGATCCAGCAATCCCACTACCAGGTATCTACCCTAAGAAACAGAAGTCATTATATAAAAAAGACACCTGCACCCACATGTTCATCACAGCACAATTCATATTTATAAAGACATAGACTCAACCTAAATACCCATCAACCAATCAGTGGATAATGAAAAAGTACTATATATACACCATAGAATACTTCACAGCCATAAAAAAAAAAATGAAATCATGTCCTCTGCAACAACATGGATGGAGCTGGAGGTCATCATCCTAAGTAAACTGACTCAGAAACAGAAAACCCAAACACCTTATGTTCTCACTCACATGTGGGAGCTAAATGTTCACAAAGATGGAAACAATAGATACTGGGGACACCAATAATGGGGGAGCAGTGGGGGAAGTTAGGGTTCAGAAACTACCTATGGGGCACAATGTTCACTATCTGGCAAATGGGCCACCTGAGACCCAATCCCCACCACTACATATTGTGTCCATGTAACAAATAGACATGCATACCCCCTGAATCTAAAAAAAAAATTAGTCACATTTATTACAAAATTGAAGATATAGTTAATTAGTTATAATATTGGTTATGTAGTCCAGGAGGTGGGAGAAACTTGGAAATAGAGAAGATTTCTGTTCACCTCATCAGTAAGGGTACCTGCATAATCAACGTTTGTATAACTAACCCTGAATTGTACCCCACATCTTTATAATTAAAAAAAAAGAAAAATAGGCAAGAACAAGTTGATAGAGTTGTTGGTGAGCAAAGTTCTGTATGGATCAATAACCAAAGACTATATGGTCTAAAGTAAAAAAAAAATTCTGTTCAGTTTGTTCACATAGTCATTGGGGAAAAGGATGTAATTAAATGAAGATTTGCAGAACTGAAGTCTCTAAACAAACATTTCCAAGACATGAAAGAAAGATTTGAAAGACAATGAGAAACAGCAGAAAATTGTGCTGGAATCAAGATATTTGAAATTTAGTTCCAGTTTTATTGTATGCCATCTGCTATCATGGTACTCTGAAAAAACCCAAATTGCGGTTCTGCATTGAATATCTATTATGTTACTAATGGGTCATTTGATATTATACTGTATACACACACACACTATACACACACACATTCTATATATACACACTATATATAATATATGTAACTTCTATGGAAATAAAATTATTTCAGAATTGATTTCAAGATTAAATAAGATAACATATTATCTTAGGATGGATTTTTTTAAAGAGCAGAGCCTGAATTAGGAATTCTTTGCCCCATAATTTATTGAGAGAAGCAGAATGATACCTGGGAAAAAGTTAAGCATGGATGTGACTCAGCCAGGGTCTTGATTCAGCATGATTCCATGGTCAGCTCTAGAGCATGAATTGCATCACAGAATTGATTCTTCCTACTATGAGGCAAGGGACCTTTTGTGCATAAGAATTAAGTAGTGATTAGCTATGATCTATTAGGGTAGAGAATTACCCTACTGGACAATGCTGACTCTCATTGGTAAAGGTTGATTTTCTGAGGAAAGGGGCGACTGTGAGCCAGGTGAAGCCGGCATTCAGCAGCTAGGGATGGTATACCAGTTTGGGAAAGGGGACCAGACTGGACATCAACAATGTTGACTATTAATATGGATCTCTCCTGGCAATGAGCAGTATTCAAGAAATGATAGACTTTATAATTATATTCTAAATTTTGGCTTATTTATTTATTTAATGGGGTCTTACAAGTTGTGAAGAGTTGAAATAATGTAGGTTAAAGCACTTGTTAACAGAAAATATCTGACTAAATACAAGGAATATACATAAGGCAATATAATTAATAGCTAAGAGTCAGGATTTTAAAAAAATAGTAACCAAGGAGCCAGTATATTATCTTAGTTCCTAGTTGATTTTGGGAATGATTACATGGCATTCTGTCCATTCTTTTGTAGTCTGGTAGAAATAAAAATGATGACTCAGTTGCAGGCTCTGGGATTCCATATTAGAGAGAACAACAGAAAGAGATACCATCCCTACTTATACATGACTAACATGACTTTGTTCTTGGTTTATATTTAAGGATGAAGGACTGGGTAGCAGCATGACCACGTGTCATTGTGCCCATCTTCCCAACAAAGTGTCCTCTTGAAAGGGGAGCATGGCCAGTAGTATGGCATGTGGGCCTATCATGTGAATTGCTAGACTGCTTATTAGGATGAACGGAGAGGGAAATGGTAATTAATTTGCTCCTCTTCTTTCCCCGTACCTACTGTCATTTGAAAAAAGCCTAACTCTGTCATATACTCACACTAAAAATGTCAGCCTTCCCAGGTGGTTCATTTCAACTCTAGTGAAGGTTAAATGCCCTGGGTAAAAGTTGGCTTACTACGCTTCTCTCACATAACTACAGCAGCAGAATGAGGAGTGCCCGGGGGGCTAATGTAGCTATTCCACATGGGCCTTCACTATGTCTCTCTTTGTTCTGTTCCTTCTGCCTGCCACCAAACCTGTTCTATTTCTCAACCCAGAACCTCTCCACTGTGACAGTGGGTTTCCTTCACTAGCGTTTCCACTGTTATCTTCCCTTCCTGTTTCGTCCATCAGTGTGCTCACATCTATTTTCCATCTAATGACAATTATCGATATCTTTATCTTTTTATTATTTTGACAATTATGGATTCAGCTTCTCCTACTTATGCTTCTAAATTGTATTTCAGTGGGAATTTTAAATGAATCGGAGGAGAGTACATATGCTTAGTAAGAAATTTTGAATCAGAGGCACACCATAGTCACATTTAATACTTCAAGCTGACTATATAATTTTGTCTTACATGTGAAAAAATATTCATAAGAATAATCAAGAACTAGATCAGAAGCCCAAGGGAGAATTGACTTATGGCTGGTACAAGTCAATGGATTATAAAGAAAGAAGTGAGTTCACTTGGACCTTCTGAAAATAATCCCTATTAGCCAGACTCTCATTTAATCTGAGAGCTGTCCTTATTTGGTTATCCCATTTTCTATCCAATGGTCTCCATGCTAAAAAAAGTTGAGTGGGGAAGGCTGCTTGCTCAAGCTTCATCTTATTATTGGGCCCCAGAGCAGATTGCTCTTCATTGATACGTCCTGGCTTCCACCCTCACGGAATCACTGCTTGCTTAGTTCTGCTGAGTGTCACCGTCAATCTTTCCCACGTCTTCTATACCTTCCACTAATTTTTCTTATTTATTGTCTGCTGGTTGCACTCCTTCCAGCTCTGTAGAGTTCATATAGCTTTACTTTTCATTTTCTTTTCTTGATTCTTACCAGAATTACTTATTTACAAGTTACGTTTTCTTATCCTTACCTTTCTGCTCAGTTTCTCCATAGATGGGCCTCTGTTAATGTCCTTTTTAGTGTCAGAGTTCTGTAATTTGGCAAAATATATCAGTCTATTCTGAGCATTGTCAACTGGAACAGGACTCTCATTTTCTTTTTTTAAACATGAGATTCCTAAGTTCTTTTCTCCTAGCCTTACAATTATCATACTTATTGATTTGAAACCAAAAAGTCTTTTTCATGTATTCTGATTCACTAAGAAAATCATTGCCTTTATTTGTTTACATTGATTAATTAATTAATGTCATGAAATACAGGCTAATTTTAGGCATAAGTCTCTGGTCTAATTTATTTTTTCCTTTAGCACCAAATAAAGGAATAATCTCTTGCTTACATCTAGCACAGAGATATGTCAAGTTTATCTTAGCTTAAAACAGCTGATCTTCTCCCTTTTCCCTGATGAATGGCTTCAAAAAATAATATAGAGGGTCTCAATGGTATTCCAAAGTCTAGAATATTGTTTTCTGTGACAAATTTCCAGTGAAGTAAATTACTCTTTAATGTTGACATACCTCGAATTTCTCATGTATTTTAGTATTAATTCCATGTTCTGTACAGAAGGTGACATCACCACAGATTTGGGATAGAAGCAACACTTTCTGTAAAGTTTAATATCACATCTCCGAAATGAGAAAATAGTTCCTTAATCCCGCCTCTGGCCCCCAGAGGGCGACGTTGTACAAAAGTGGCATCTGCTTTTCCTGGAGACCATCATCCTCCACTGAGCCCCTCCTCCCTGCAGCTGGCTGCTGTGTCCTCACAGATGACAGTGCAGATGGGGAGCCTCGATGAGAACATGAGGCGAGAAAGTATCTAGACTCTTTTTAAAAAAGCTCTTCTTTGACCATTTTTGAGACTTTCCAAAGCTAGGGACTTGTCCAGCTCCACTTTCTCACTGCTCCTAACTTCGTGGCGAGTGTCCCACCTGCTTAGGGTTCTGCAGCGTTTCCACTGCTCAGCCATGCTCCTGCTGCTCGTCCCGGTGCTCGAGATGATTTTTGCCCTTGGTGAGTGACATTTCATTCCTTTTCCTCCTCTCATAAAAGAGACGGTGTTCTCGTTGGACCTGACTAGAGACATCTTTTCTTCATAGCCAGGTCTGCGCTGCTTTTACTTACACAGCATTGATGTTGCAGGAGGAATTGGAGCCCAGTCCGTGACCCAGCCCGATGGCCACATCACTGTCTCTGAAGGAGCCCCTCTCCAGCTGAGGTGCAACTATTCATCTTCTTATTCATCATCTCTCTTCTGGTATGTGCAATACCCCAACCAAGGACTCCAGCTCCTGCTGAAGTATGTGTCGGGGAACACCCTGGTTAAAGGCATCAAAGATTTTGAGGCAGAATTTAAGAAGAGTGAAACCTCCTTCCACCTGAAGAAATCAGCAGCCCGTTTGAGAGACTCGGCTGAGTACTTCTGTGCTCTCAGTGACACTGTGGTTGAGACTGCAGGGGGAGCAGATCACAAACCTCTTGAGACATTGGCAATTTCTGTGACTCAAGAGCTCAATCATTAATTCTACTTTATGATACTAAATATCCAATCCAACTTTGATGCTTACAAATATATGCTGTATATTTTTATGTGTTTATTTTTAAACTATCTGTGACTTCAGATTTAAAGTGTGTGTGTGCGTGTGTGTGTGTACGTGTGTGTGTGTCTTTTTGAGTTGGAGTCTCACTCTGTTGCCCAAGCTGGAGTGCAGTGGCACGATCATGGTCACTGCAGCCTCCACCTGCTGGGCTCATGCGATCTTTCCATCTCAGCCTTCCAAGTAGTGAAACTACAGGTGTGCACTACTATGCCCAGCTAATTTTTTGATTTATTGTAGAGATGAGGTCTCGCTAAACTTGCTTAGGTTGGTCTTGAACCCTTGGGCTCAGGCAATCCTCTCGTCTCTGACTCCCAAAGTGGAGCTTTGATCCACCATACCTGGTTGAAGTATGATTCTTACAGGTAGCATAACATATTGTTGCCTTTTTTTATCCACTCTGCCAATCTCTGTTTTTCCACTGACAAGTTTAGGTAATTAAAATGTAATATAAGTATTGATCAGATTGAATTTAGGTACACTATTTTATTATTGTTTCTGTTTCACCCATCTTTGATTTTTTTTGTTTTCTTTTTTTCTTCACTGCTTGAGGATTAGATGCATATTTTTGATATTATATTTTAACTTATCTATGGACTTGTTGGCTGTATCTCTGTATTTTTGAATGGTTACTCTGGAATTTTCAATATATATGCCTAACTATTCAGTGTCTTGTGTGAGTGAATATTGTACCTCTCCATGTAACATGTAGAAATTCAGGACTCCAGCTCTCTTTATCCACCAATACTGAATTTTGTTATAGTCATTCGTATATGAGGGGGGACCCGAAAAAAACCGGAATCATTTTTTTGGAGTACAGTCTTGTAGTACAGTCTTCCCCTGCTGGGTATATGTTCTGTGAACCCATTGGCATCAGTATACCAGCATTGTGAGAGGCTGTTTGACTTCAGTGAATTTTATTTTTGAAGAGTCTTTCATTGTATTTGCCAGTTTCATGTTAGGTGATTTACGAGCCCACCTGCCCACACCGTGTTGAGTGTTGAGCTGTTTTGTTGGTTTTTTTTTGTCCCCTCAGAAACAGCTTGACTTCCATGCCCTACCCTCCCTATTCACCCAATCTCCTTTTGAGCGACTTTTTTTCATTGTTTGTTTCCCTGGATGAAAAAAGTCCTCAAAGGAAAACTTTTTGCTGATGTGGAAGAGGTGAAACAAGAAATGGAAATAACACTAAAAGACTTAAAAAATGATAAGTTCAAAAACTGTTTTGAGCAGTGGAAAAAGCATTTCAAGAGATGGACTGCATCAAATGAGGAGTCCTTTGAAGATGACTTAAGTTAAACATGTAAGAATAAATACACTGCTTTTAACAAATTCCAATTTCAGGGGGTTCTCTCTCATATATTTCAACTATATGCATTGAAAACCTCACTATACAATGCTATAATTTTTGCTTTAAACAATTATACTTACTTTACAAAACTTAAGGGGAGAAAGAAGAAGTATTTCCTAATTAAAGGTATTTACCACTTTGGGTATTGTTTCTTTGTTCCTGAAGATTTTTCTTTTCCTGTGACACTAGGGGATGTATCTGAAGTGATGCAGTTCCCTTCAAACTTGAAAAGCTGTTTTGAACATTTCTTCTAGAGTTGATTTCCTGGCAACTATATATTTTTGAGTTGTTATCTGAAAATGTCTTTATTCTTAATTTCTCCTTTATTTCTGGATGATATTTTTCCTGGGTCTGTAATTTTGTACCAATACATTGTCTCCTCACTTTAAAGATGGCGTTTCATTGTCTTTTTGTCTCCATGCTTTCTGATGACAAATCCATGATCATTCAAGTAATTGTTTCACAGTGATGTAATATGCTTTTTCTAGCTACTTCATATATATGCTGTTTACACACACACACACACACACACACACACACACACACACACACATACACAAACAAAACCATAAAATTTTTTGTTGTCAGCAGTTTAATTATGATGTATTTAGGTGTCTTTGATATTTTTTCCCTGTTTGGGGCTTGAGTTTATAAATATATGTCTTTCTTTGAATTTGACAAGTTTTTGTCCATTCTTTCTTAATACATTTTGGGATCCAATGTTTTTCTCCTATCCTCTAGGACTCCAGTGAGATATAGTTAGACTTCAAGATATTGTCCCACAGGTCTCTATTTTTTAATTTCTTTTTTCTCTCTTGATTTTAAGATTTAATCAGCATTTCTTGACTTTGGTACTACTGACATTTTTGACCAAATACTTTTTTATTGCAGTGTGGGGCTGTTCTGTGTATAGTAGAATTCTCAATAGCACCACTGACCTCTGCTCAATAAATGCCTATAGCATTACACACTACAAGTTGTGACAACCACAATTAGGTCCATATTTGCCAAGTGTCTCCTGGGAGGGAGGGTGAATGGGATGCAAAGTCAAAATTGTTTGTGTTAAGTAATCTATATGGATCTATTTTCTTTTTTAAAAAAATTTTATTTTGAAGTTGTGGGTTACAATTCAGGATGAGTTATACAAATGTTCATTATGCAGGTACCCTTGCTGGCGAAATGTACTCCCTCATCCCCCAGCAGATTCCCATTACTGTCAATTCCGCCTCCCCTGCACCTCAGCAGTTTCCTACTACTGACAATCCTTTTCTTATAGTATTATAATAATTGTTCAGGGTCCACTTATGTGGTATTCAGTTATTTGTTTCTGTGATAGACCATTCAGCATTATAGACTCTAAGTTCATCCAAGTTGCTATGAAGTTCATAATTTTGTCCTTCTTTAGGGCTGTGTAATATTTCATTATGTATATGTATCACATTTTTTATCCAGTCCTCTTTCTATGGGCAGCACGTTGGTTCCATGTTTTTGCTATTGTGAACAGTGGTGCAATAAACATACGTGAGCAGGATTCTTTTTCATAGGGTGATTTGAGGTCCTTCGGGTATATTCCCAATAAGGGGATTGTGGGGTCATATGGAAGGTCAATTTTTAGATCTTTTAAACTGTTTTCCACAGAAGTTGTATTAGTTTACACTCCCATCAACAGTGTAGAAGTGTTCCCTTTGAGCTGCATCCCCTCCAGCATCTGTGCATCTGTTGTTTTTGAGTTATTGATGATGGCCATCCTGACTGGAGTTATATGGTATCTCAGTGTGGTTTTAATTTGCATTTCTTTGATGATCAGTGAGGCTGAGCATTTTTTCGTGTATCTGTTGGCTACTCATATGTCTTCTTTTGTGAGTGTCTATTCATATCTTTTGCCCACTTTGTAATGGGTATTTTTTTTTCTTTTTGGCACATTTGAGTTCCTTATAGATTCTAGATATTAGGCCTTTGTCAGATATACAGTTGGCAAATATTTTTTCCTAGTCTGTGAGCGGTCTCCCTGCTCTGTTGATGGTTTCTTTGGCTTTGAAACGTTTGTCGGTATGATGAGGTCTCACTTGTCTATATTATCTCTTATGGCATGGGCCCTTGGGGCTTTGATCAGGAATTGGTTGCCAGTTTCAATTTCCATAAGGGATCTTCTGCATTTTCTAAGGTTCTTATAGCTTGAGGTCTTATGTTTAGGTTTTTGATCCATGTGGAGTTGATTTTTGTGTATGATGGTAAATAGGGGTCTTGTTTTAATCTTCTGCATGTGATCAGCCAATTTTTCCAGTACCATTTACTGAGTAGATTCTCCTCTCCCCAGTGGTTGGTGGTGGAGGCTTTGTCAAAGATGAGTTGGTTGAGAAATTGAGGTTTTACTTCTGGAATCTCTATTGTTTCATTGGTCTAAATGCGTGTTCTTACACCAATACCAGGCTGTTTTGATTATTGTAGCTTTATAATAAAGTTTAAAGTCTGTGAGTGTGAAACCTCCCGCTTTATTTTTTTGGTTTTATTTTGTTTTGTTTTTGGCTGAGGTTTTCTTGGCTATTCGTGGTCATTTATGTTTTCACATGAATTCCTGTATTGTGGTTTCCAGGTCTGAGAGGAATGCTGCTGGTAATTTAATGAGTATTGCATTAAGTCTCTAGATTGCCTCGGGTAGAAGGGACCTTTTTTCTTTAACTTTAATTTTTTTTTTATGCTTGAGGTACTGTAATCTGTAGTCTCCCTGATTCCACATCTCACCTTCCTCTTCTTCCTTTTAAATCCTTCCAAACTACTCTTTAGAGGAGACTGAGTTTATGACATCAGATGTTTATAAAATAACTTCTAATAGATTCTGTGTTTATAAAATAACTTCTAATAGAAACAAACCAATTCTACATTATCTGAACTTTTCTGAATTCTTTTTTTTTAACTTTTAATTTTTTATTTTAAAGATGTGGGGCACAATTCAGGGTTAGGTATACAAATGTTCATTATGCAGGTACCCTTGTTGATGAGGTGTGCCCCCCCCTTCCCCAGGCAGATTCCCACTACTGCCAATCCCCCCTCCCCATGCCCCTCCCAGCAGTTTCCTGCTATTGCCAATCCTTTTCTTATACTATTATGATAATTGTTCAAGGTTCACTTATGAGTGAGAACATGTGATACTCAGTTCTTTGTTCCTGTGAAAGAGCACTCAGTATTATAGACTCTAAGTCCATCCAGGTTGCTGTGAAGTTTATGATTTTGTTTTTCTTTATGGTTGCATAATATAGAATGGACCTCTTAACAATGTCGATTATTCCAATCCATGAGCATGGAAAATTTTTCCATTTGTTTGTGTCATCTTTTATTTCTTTGAGCAATGTTTTGTAGTTTTCATTGTAAAATTCCTTCATGTATCTGGTTAGGAAGATGCCAAGGTATTTCATTTTTTTGGTGGCTATTGTGAACGGGATTGTGTTTTTATTTGGGTTTCTGTTTATTTATTTTTGGTGTATAGAAATATGACTGTCTTTTGAATATATATTTTATACCCTGAGACTTTGCCAAAGTCCTTTATCAGTGCAAGGAGATTTTGACAGGTTCTCTTGGGTTTTCAGGGCATAGAATCATGTTGTCTACAAAGAGGGATAACTTGACTTCTTCTTTTCCTATTTGGATACCCTGGATCTCCTTCTCTTATGTGATTGCTCTAGCTAGGACTTCCAACACTATATTGAACAAGAGGGGTGAGAGTGAGCATCCTTGTCTTGCTCCAGTTTTCAGGGGAAATTGCTTCAATTTCTGTCTGTTTAGCAGTATGCTGACTGTGGGTTTCTTATAGATGGCTCTTACTATTTTGAGGTATGTTCCTTCCATGCCTTAAAATAGTAAGGGTTTTTTTCAAGAAAAGGTGCTGGATTTTATCAAAAGCTTCTTCTGTGTCTAATGATATAGTCATGTGGTTTTTATTTTTACATCTGTTGATGTATTTAATTACATTTATGGTCTTGCAAATGTTGAACCAGCCCTGCATCCCAGGGATGAAGTCTGCTTGGTCATGGTGGATGATTTCTGAGATGTGTTGTTGAATCCGGTTGCTAAGATCCTAATGAGAATTTTAGCATCTATGTTCATCAAGGATATTGGCCTGTAGTTCTCTTTCTTTGTTGGATCTTTAATTGATTTGGGTATCAATGTGATGATAGTTTCATAAAATGATTTGGGGAGAGTTCTTTCTCAATTGCCTGAAATATTTTCAATAGGATTAGTATCAGTTCCTCCTTGTATGTTTTGTAGAATTCTGCTGGAAAGCTATCTGGTCCAAGCCTTTTTTTTTGTAAGTAGTTTTCTTATGACAGAGTCAATTTCCTAGATTGCTATTGGTCTATTTATTGTCTTGATTTCTTCTTGTTTCAACCTGGGGAGGCTTTGTGATATTAGAAAGTCCTCCATTTTCTTCATGTTTTCATATTTTGTTCCATACAAGTACACATAGTAATCTCTGATAAATCTTATGTATTTCTTCAGGGTGAGATGTGACTTGATCTTTTTTTTTCTTTTGAGTTGGAGTCTCACTTGGTCGCCCAGACTGTAGTGCAGTGGCTGCTTCCAGCCACCGCAGCCTCGCCTACTGGGGTCCAGCGATCCTTCCGCCTCAGCCTTCCGAGTAGCCGGAACTACAGGCAGGCGCTACCATGCCCGGCTGATTTTTTTTTTTTTTTTTTTTGTATTTCCGATCTTTTTATTTCTTCAAATTTGTTATTTATCAGGAGTGACTGAAATAAAAAATATAATTGAGTCCCATCATCATCATCATGGAAATGGCTTTAAGAGAAAACTGGTCAAATGAATATTATTGCTTCCCATTTTCAACCAGTAAATAGATGCCATTGAAAGACAGCCATGGGTCTGTCAAGAATGCTCAAGCTATGTTACATAATACAACATGCCTGCTCACAGGGGGAAAACTGGGAAATAACTTATGTGTACTTCTTGATTTCATCGTACAAGACAAGCACAAAAGCACCACCCATGCCTCTGAGAACGTTGGACCATGCACCCTTGAAAAAAGCTTTGCCTCCTTCGTCACGAGCAATCTTCCTCCAGCAGTCAAGTGTGCCTGTGTACATGATATCAGTTCCTTTGCGCCTGACTGCATCATCATGCGGCGACGGACGTGTCAAATGGATAGGAAGTTAACCCAGCAACAGCAGTGACAGACTGTGCGATCATCCAGCTGATGATGATGTGAGTATTCTTGGGATCTGGAAGCATTCCTTTTGCAGTATCATAGATACGAAGTAGGCAGCTCGGTAGATGATAATACCCTGCACAGACACGTTAAAGCCTTGGTACAGGCCCTTAATCCCATCAGATTTGTAGATCTTAACCAGGCAGTCACCGAGGCCTCTGAATTCCCTTTCAGCTCCGGCTTTACCCACATCAGCTGCTAGACGGGTATGAGCAAAATCAAGAGGGTACACAAAACACAAGGATGTGGCCCCAGCGGCACCACCTGACGCCAGATTCCCTGCAAAGTAGCGCCAAAACTGGGTCCTCTTGTCCACACCACCCAGGAAGATCTGCTTGCATTTATCTTTGAAGGCAAAGTTGAGCGCCTGGGTGGGGAAGTATCTGATGACATTAGCCAGGTTACCACGCCAGAAGGACAGGACTCCCTGCTCCTTGGGGATACGGACCACACAGTCTATAATGCCCTTGTATTGCTTATCTGCAGTGATTTGTTTGCTGGCATGCTGCACCTGCAGCAGCAGCTTGACCCGCTCGATGGGCGCTACCGCAGTCTTGGAGATGGCCGCGGCCACTCCACCTGCCAGGAAGTCCTTGGCGAAGGACACAGCGGCATCTGTCATGTTGAAAGGAAAGAGGAGGCAGGCGACCGCAGGACGGGACTAGGCCGGGAACCGGCTTTGACTCCGGGGCTCTGGGCTGATTTTTTGATTTATTGTAGAGATGAGGTCTCGCTGCCCAGGTGGGTCTCGAACCCGTGAGCTCAGGCAATCCACTCACCTCAGCCTCCCAAAGGCGCGGGATTACAGGATGAGCCACCGAGCCCAGCTGTGACTTGATCTTTTACATTGTGTTTATTTGGGCTTTTTCTCTCTTTTTCTTGGTCAGTTTAGCTAGGGGCCCACCAATCTTGTTTGTCCTTTCAAAGAACCAGCTTTCTGATTCATTGATTTTTTTGTATTATTTTTTTATGTGCTGAATCTTGGTTTTTATTTTGGTGATCTGGATTCTGCAGCTTAAGTTAGGGTTTTGGTGGTCTTGCTTTTCCACCTTCCTTAGGTGATTTGTTAGGCTGTTATGTTGTGATCTTTCAAATATCTTCATGTCTGTTCATAGAGATATGAATTCCCCTCTTAGTATTGTTTTCATGGCATTCCATAGGTTTTGGTAAGATGTTTCTTCATTTTCATTTGTTTTGAGAAATCTTTTAATCTTTGTTTTGATTTCCATGTTGCCCCAGGAGTTGTTTAGCATCATGCTGTTTAACGTCCATGTCATTGTGGGGTTTAGGGGAACTTGTTGGTATTGATATTTATTTTTATTCCACTGTGGTCTGAGAAGGTGCATGTATTTCAATTGTATGGAATTTGTTTATGCATGATTTATGACCAAGGATGTGCTCGATCTTAGAGTACATTCCACGTGGTGATGAGTAGAATGTATATTCCTTGGTTGTTGGGTGGAGTGTTCTGTAGGTATAAATTTAAGTCCATTTGGTCAAGTGTCATGCTGAGGTTCCAGATCTCCTTGTTGATTTTTTTGTCTTGATGATCTGTCTGGGGTTGTGAGTGGGGTATTTAAGTCACCAGCTATGATAGTGTTAGAGTCAATATCTTTTTAAGGTTTGCCTGGAAGCTACTTGATGAAAGTTGGTGCTTCTATATTGGGTGCATATATATTTAGGATGGATATTTCTTGTTGATGGATTGAACTTTTTATCATTATGTAGTGACCTTCCATGTCTTTTTAAAATTTTGATAGCTTAAAGGGTATTTTGTCTGATATTAAGATCGTGACTCTTGCTTTCTTTTGTTTCCTATCCTCTTACTTTGAGTCTGTGAGTGTCCTTTCTGGTGAGATGAGTCTCTTGGAGACAATATATTGTTGCATCATGATATTTTATCCATTTTGCCATTCTATGTCTTTTCAGTGGTGCTTTTAGTCCATTTACATTCAGGTTCATTATTGAGATGTGAGAGTTTATCCTGTCATGAGGTTCTTATAGAGTTTGTTGTTGTTGCTGCTGTTTGTTGTTGTCCTTCCTTTGATTTTTGGGTTGATTCATGTGTGTTTTCAGTCTTTTTTCTGCATTCTTGTGAAGGGTGTTTTCAGGTTTTTTTTTTCCTTTCTGCTGTGTTTAATACTTTCTTAAATGTTTCGTGTAGCGTTGATCTGGAGGCAGCATAAGCTCTCAGAGATTGAATGTCTGGGAAGGATTTTAATTCTCCAACACTGATGAAGCTTAGCTTAGCTTGGTAGGTAATTCTTGATTAAAATTGTTTATCTTTGAGAACTTTGAATATTGGGCTCCAAGCTCTCCTAGCCAGAAGTTTTTCTGTAGATAAGTCTGATGCTATTATTTTTTTCTTTTATTATAAAGCTGTGGGGTACAATTCAGGGTTAGGTATACAAATGTTGTTTATGCAGATATCCCTGGTGATTAGGTATGCCCCTCTCTCCTTTAGCAGTTTCCCTCAACTGCCAATCCCACTCCTCCTCCACTGACAGTTTCCCACTACTGCTAATCCCTTTCTTAGAGTATTGTAATTGTTCAAGATCTGCTTATGAGTGAGAACATATGGTACTCTGTTTCTTATTTCTGTGATAGATCACTGAGTATGACTGACTCTAAATCCATCCAAGTTGCTGCAAAGTCCTTATGTTTGTCCTCCTTTATGGCTGCATAATATTCTATTGTGTATATGTATCACATTTTTAAAAATCCAGTTCAGCTTCAATAGGCAGCATGGTTGGTTCTATGTTTTTGCTATTGTGAATAGAGTTGCAATAAACATATGTGTGCAGGTATTTTTTAGTACAATGATGTGAGTTCCTCTGGGTATATTCCCAATAAGGGAATTGTTGGGTCTGTGGAAGGTCAATTTCCAGTTTTTTAAGAAATCGCCACACTGTGTCCAAAGAGATTTCATTAGTTTGCATTCCCACCAGCAGTGTAGTCTGCTGCTATTCTAATTGGTCTTTCCCGGTAGATAGTCTGATCTTTTTCTGTTGCTGCCTTTAGGATTTTTTCTTTTATGCCTACTTTGTGTAGGTGAATTACTATGTGTCTAGGAGTTGATCTTCTCATTTCTTGTATTGCAAGGGTTCTCTGAATCTCTTGTGTTTGAATGGTCATGTCACTAATGAGATGAGGGAAGTTTTCTTGGATAATTTCATGGAATGTTTGTTTCAAGGTGGTCTCTGTCTCTCTATTTGCCTCAGGGATTCCTGTTAATCTTTGGTTTGGTCTCTTGAAATAATTGTTCATCTCTTGGAGGTTTTGTTCTGTCTTTTCAGCTTCTTTTCTATGTTTTTAACAGTTTGGGTTAGTTCCATGTTTTGTTTCTTAAGCTCTGAGATTCTTTTCTTCTGCTTGGTTAATTCTGCTTTCTATGCTTATCAGTTTGTTATTTATTTCATTCATTGTGCTCTTTATTGCTATTATCTCAGGTATCAGTTCCTTCATTCTTTCCTCCTGTCTCTCCACAGTTCTATTTATTCTCTCTATTAATGTCTTGATATCTGGTTTTGTGATTTGAGACCAGTTATTCTTGGGGCTCTTCATTATTTGTGTTCCAAAGTCAGTATTCTTAGTGACTCCACAGACCTTCACAGACCTCCCAGGGGTCTGTGTGAGACCTATAGTCTTCTTTTGGTTCTTCTTCATTTGTGTAGATTTTCCTCCCCATTTGTTAACCTCTCATTTAATTCTGTCATTCAGGGATGGGGGAGTAGCTTTTACTTCTGTTTGCTCAATCTCCTATTCTTCCTTATGTGGATCTTTTGACTTTGTTCAGTTCTGAAGCTAGACTGTGGGTGAGGCTATACTTTTTGCAGTTTTGAGATTTAATTGAGGGGAGAGCTGTGATTCAGAAACTATCTGCAAATCTCAGTATCCGCTGACAGGTGTGTAGGCTCCCTGGATTCCACTTCCTACTGCCTTACAATCTCTATGTGCAATGGGGTATAGGTTTGCCCCCTGAAAGCACAATGACATAAGAAAAAGAAAAAGAATGGGAAAAGGAGGGAGGGGGATGAGAGGAAGGTGGAGAGAGAGAGAGAGAGAGGAATAATAGGGAAAACAGACAGGCATACCAACTAACAAATGAAGAGAGACACAAATAAAGACAGAAAAAGTAAAAAACCAAAAACATACAGAGAATCATACAAACACACAAGCTGACAAAACCCCCCATTGATGTTCTCTCCCTCAAAAATACCCTTACACAAACAGGAAATCTAAAGAAAAAGCAATAAAATAACTGAAACAAAGCACGTATGAGAACATTATCAAAAACAGAAAGAAAGAGAGAAGAGGAAAAGAAAAAAGCTAAAACAAACAAACAAATAAAACCCAAGCAAAAACAAAACAAAACAAAACAAAAAACTCCAAAACTTGCTCTGAGACTATGCCTGTAACTTCAACTTCCTTTCAACTCTGGTCTCCAGCTCCCTCTCTGCCTTCAGTGCAGGCAAATAGGGTTGCTCTCAGGGTGGGTCAGATGGCCTCCGGACTAGTGTGGGAAGAGAGTGGATCAGATCTAGACTCACCTGACTTGCTGCCACTGTTGTCAAGTCTCCCACTCAGATCTGATGTGTCTGTGCCTGTTCCAGCCTGGGAGAGGGGCATCTGTCTTTCTGAGTTTGATGAGATAACCTCTAGATCCCAGGTTGGAGGCTGGGTGGAGCTGAATGGGGCAATGCAGGTCCCTGCCTGGTCCCAGGACAGAGAAAATGGTTTCTGTTGGCATTTCGTCATCAGTGGTGGAGCTCTTCTCCAGTTCTTCCAATGTGCTCTCTTCATCGAACCGGGGCTCCGGTCACTGCTGTCACAGGTGATAGTGTGAGCCAGGTGCCTGGTGGTAGGATCAGCTGTATTCCGCAGCCTTTTCTCAGGAGTACTCTAAGAACAGCAGATGGTTCTGCATGCCAGCAGCGCCAATCTCAGGGTGTTGGGGGTTGCAGTCACCTCCAAAGGGGAACCCTTGGTGCATGAACCCAAGTCTCCCCTCAGACGGACTTTCACTCACCCACTAGCATACACTCATTCATGCAGAGAGTCTTTATAGACACTTGCTTTTGCAGAGACTCTCATAGTCCAACCTGTCCCATAGCCATTTTGCAGGAAAAAATGGCTATACAAATCTATTTTCAAGAGTAAGTACTCTTTTCTCTTTCATCTTCATTTCATTATTGAGTGATTACTGTGCGATTTTTATTTCAGATATTATATTTCTCTGTTCTAATATTTCCATTTTAAAACTAAATGGAACATAATGAAAAGAACTACTTTAATGTCTTTTTTTTTAGGTCTTGCATCTTAGTCATCTTGACCTATGTATTTGCTGAACTTTTACTTAAATAGTCAATTTTTCTGGTCTTTTGTATGTCAAATAATTTTGGAATGTGTCTGAAATATTTTTAATATGAGAGCTGCCTGGGCGAATTGGCTCATGCCTGTAATCCCAGCACTTTGGGAGGCAAAGGTGGGTGGATTGCTTGAGTCCATGAATTTGAGACTAGCTGGGACAGCATAGCAAGACCTTGTCTCCGCAAAAAGTGAGACAATTAGCCTGGCATGGTGGTACACCTGTGGTTCCAGCTACTTGGGAAGGTGAAGGAGAGGGATCACTTGAACCTGAGAGGTCAAGGCTGGAGTGAGCCCTGATATTGCCACTGGATGACAGAGTGAGACCTAGACTAAATACATACATACATATTATGTGAATAGATTCTGTTTTCTTCTTCTCCATCTCCTCCTCCCTTTTCTTTAAAAAATAATCCTCTGAAGAATGTTGATTCTTTTGTTTTAGCAAGAAATCAACCAAGTTTGGCTCATGCTAGTTTTGTCTCCCCCTTTGTGGAATCTAGTGAGCCAATCTCTTAGTTCAGTTCTCTCATCATTTGCTAGGTTGCTTTGGGCTCTTCTCATTTATGTGTAACTCAGAGATCAGTTTGAAACTTGTTTGGGTGGCTCAAATCTCAGAACAATTTCAATTTCTGCTGCATTGGTTTGGGTCTGTCCTGCCATTCAGAGAGTAGTCTGAAACTTGGACAGTGGTTCAAATCTCAGTTCCGTAGTCAAAGCTTTGTTGTTCTGGTTTGGGTTAGTGTTATGCATGGGGAGCTTTAGGATTACCTTGAGACTTAAGCTGTTTCCCATCTCTTTCTTTAGGATCTCTGTTTTCTAGCTCAGCACACAAAGCCAGAAAGATGATGTGTCTTTCAGAGTTTTAGAGTATACAATGCCATTACCACTCTACTGTGCATCAGGGACCTCCTCAGAGCCAAGAGAGGAAAAACAGAAAACAATATGAAACTCACCGTTGTGCAAGTTGCTTCTCCAATTTTTGACTCCCTTATAAAATATACTTGTTTTGGAGTATTTTTAGAATCTACAGGCAGTTTTTTTTAAAAATTTTGTCCACTAATTACTTGAAATCCATGACAGAGATGGGCTGTGACTTAAAGCTATCACTTATTTCAAGTTCTTGCATTAACTTCTGGTCTTCCATAACATCCATCAAGAATGGCTACTTGACATTTTCTTTTTCTGCTACTATTTTTATCACCATTTTTAGTTAATTTAATTTATATTTTATATTTGTAATTTTTTACCAATCAAGGTTATAAGAATCATCTAACTCTTCTCCACATTTGAGTTCCTTGTAGTTCTTAGATGTTAAGCCTTTGTCAGGTATACAGTTGGTAAATATATTTTCCCAGACTGTGACTAGACACTTCTCAAAAGAAGACTTATGAACAGCCAACAGATACATTAAAAAATACTAAGCCTCACTAGTCATCAAAGAAATGCAAATTAAAACTTCACTGAGCTAACCCCTAACTCCAGTCAGGATGGCCATCATCAATAACTCAAAAAACAACAGATGCTGGAGAGGATGCAGGGAAAAGGGAACACTTCTACTGGTGGGAGTGTAAACTAGTACAACCTCTGTGGAAAACAGTTTGGTAATTCCTAAAAGATCTAAAAATCTGCCTTCCACATCACCCTGCAATCCCCTTACTGGGAATATACCTGGAGCAACTCAAATCACTCTGTAAAAAAGATACCTGTACACTCATGTTTATTGCAGCATTATATATATGGAACTAACAATGGAAATATGCTGCCCATTGAAAAAGGACTGGATAAAAAAATGTGGTAATATACATGATGGAATATTACACAGTCTTGAAGAAGCACCAAATTATGAACTTTGCAGCAACTTGAACGAACTTCGAGTCTATAATACTGAGTGATCTTTCACAGAAACAAATAACTGAGTACCACATGCTCTCACCCATAAGCAGACCTCAAACAATTATCATAATACTACAAGAAAGGGATTGGCAGTAGTTGGAAACTTCCAGGGGAGAGGGGGCGGGAAACTGTCAGAGGGGGCACACCTCACTAACAAGGGTACCTGCATAATGAGCATTTGTATACCTAACCCTGAATTGTACGACACATCTTAAAAATTAAAAATTAAAAAAAAATCATCTAAGGTCTTGAATATTTTTATCTTTCACCTCTCATTCTCCAAACTCATGAAGATTTTTCTCTAGCATTAAAAAAAAAGGGACTGTACACTTGTGTTTATTCATGCTTCAAGTACTACAATTTTTTCTAAAATCTAAAAATTTCTAGATTCTGCAAAACCATAGATGGACCCCAAAAGATAAGGCATGGATAAACTATTCAAACATTATGTTTTTTTTCAGTACCTAAAACTCAGCTGTTTTGTTTTTAATATTCTTTTCCTCTCTCTTTTTTTTATCTTTGAATTTTTGCTTGATTGTAATGGACCATGCATTTTGGTATTTTGGGCTGTGTGTGGAGACTCTTTATAGTCCTCCTGGAAATCAATGTATTTCTTAGAATGCTGCCTACATCTTCATATAAGATTATTCTATTTCTCATTTTATTCTTCTTCATCTGTGAGATGTTGCTTCCTTTGCATTTTTCCAGTGCAAAGGCATCACATACCTGTTCCAAGGTATCACACAATTCTGTGGCCTTTGACTTTGAGCACACTAGGATTTGCCAATGCCCAAAAACTTTGAGAAAAGATAAAATTACCACCAAAGTAAAAGTCAGCAGGAATTTCTCCTCAGAGCTTATTTTTTATTTTGTTTTTTCTACCTTAACTTTAATCTTCAGTATTATCTCACCTGCTTTGTGTCTTCAGTAAGTGTGTGAATCTGTCTCCTCTACAGATTATCTTTATTTTTTTAAACTCTTGTGGATTTTGGGTTATTCCTATTTATATTTCTATTCTTTGAGTCAGGGAAAAAATTGGGAGAGATGGGAAGTGAGTATGGCCTTAGGAATCAGAAGTCATACTCAATGGCCACACATTTACAAAGTGACAACATTACTAAGCTTTCTTCATTAACGACAATATCTCCAGGCAGGAGCAAGTGAATTTAGAACCTGATGAGAGGATTGGACTCATGCTCTAGAAATCAAAGAAAAGATGCATTCTGACTTTGTCAAAGGGCCCCATTTGCCACAGAGAAAGCAGCAAATTTTTCAATTCTTTTTTTTCAGAGCTGGTGAAACAATCTCTTGGTGTGGTTGTATTTCTTTCACCCCAGAGGTTCCTGTAGTTGTATTTCCTTTAGCCATAGGGGAAAATTCTTCCTATCCAGAGTTACATCTTGTCATTAGTCTCTTAGAGGCACTAATGGCCTTATGTTTTCCGTCTAAGGCTGCACAAACAACATCCCAAGGAATCATCTTTACCGTTTTCTATCAACACCACGGCAACACTAGACCATCCAAAACTCAGCCTGAGGAAATCATGAGGAATCAAAGACATTCACAGACGTACATTTAAATTTTGATATACTAACAACTATCGTAATACTATAAGAAAGGGATTGGTAGTAGCGGGAAACTGCCAGGGGATGGGGTGAGGGGGGGCACACCTCATCAACAAGGATACCCCCATATTTAAAATAAAAAAAAAATTTTAAATCTAATATGCTTTTTAAAAACTGTTTTTTTTTTTTCAGTTAGGTAACTTACTACTCTATTTTTACATGATATTTCATTTCTTTTCTTTTTTTTTTTTTGAGTTGGAGTCTCACTTGGTCGCCCAGACTGGAGTGCAGTGGCCGCTCCCAGCCACCGCAGCCCTCGACCTGCTGGGCTCCGGCGATCCTTCTGCCTCAGCCTTCCGAGTAGCTGGAACTACAGGTGCGCGCTAACACGCCCGGCTGATTGATATTTCATTTCTAAAGGATTCTAGGAATAATACATTATCATACATTTTGGAAGGAAAAAATGTTTGTGGAAATTTGATTGTTTTTTGAGCCAGAATCTCACTCTTTTGACTAGGCTGGAGTGCAGTGGCACGAGCACAGCTCATCTCAGCCTCAATCTGTTGAGTTCAGGCAATCCTTTTGCCTCAGCCTCTCGAGTTGCTGAGACTACAGGTGTGCAGAAGTTTTGATAAATTGTAGAAAATAGAAGGAAATCATGAATGGGCTCTCCGTGCTAAATGCTGGTGATGCACCTAACCTCTAGAGGGTGATGCTGCACAGACTAGAGATGTTTTTGTTGTAGATCACCATCAACTACTCAGTTACTCCTTGCAGCTGGCTGAGTTCTTTGTAGACAAGAGAGAAGAATCAGAGTTTTAAAAGCAACTCAGGAAGTTTTTGTATTTTTGTCTAAGCAAGGAGCTTGTACAGGCGAACCTTCCTTACACCTCTTATTTCCAAGGTCTTCGTATCTCTAGTGACTTTTCTTATCTTCTCAGAGGACATTCCAGAGAAGAGCCTGCATCATTTTCATTGTTCAGTCATGCTCTTGGTGCTCATCTCTCTACTGGGGATACATTTTGCCCTGAGTGAGTAAAATTTCTTTATGGTCTCTAGTTCCACAGACTCTGTCTAGAAATGCATAGGTTTTTAAAAATGCTGAAAATAGTGTGCACTGCTTTCACTAATACAATATTGATTTTCCAGGAGATGCCAGAGCCCAATCTGTGACCCAGCCTGATGTACACATCACTGTCTCTGAAGAAGCCTCTGTGGAGCTAAGATGCAACTATTCCTATGTTATAACACCTTATCTCTTCTGGTATGTTCAGTATCCTGGCCAAGGCCTCCAGCTTCTCCTGGAGTACTATTCAGGGGACTCCCAGGTTCAAGGCATTAAAGGCTTTGTGGCTGACTTTGAGAAGAGTCAATCTTCCTTTAACCTGAGGAAACCCTCTGTGCATTGGAGTGATGCGGCTGAGTACTTCTGTGCTATTAGTGCCACAGTGCCTGAGACTGCAGGGGGAGCTGAATACAAACCTCCCACGGCAGTGGAACTTTTAGAGACTCAAGATCCCATTCTACAGTGTTTTTAAAGATCTCTTGTTTTTGTAATGGCAAATGAGGCAAAGATGGGTTTAGTATACTCAGGTACTTCTATATAATTCTGTCAATCCTGATGTGCCCCATGTCTGATAAACTTCGTTTTAGGAGCTTTTTGCTCATTGTAGAATGAATTTGTTCATCTGTTCTTATCAGATAATAATCAGTTCCTCAAGGACTTGCCTTGATGTTGACTACATCAAGGGTAGTTGACTATGTGAGTTATGACATGGCTTAGGAGAAGCTTGGTTTTCATTTATCATTTCATCTGTCAGTCAACCAAGAATACCAGAGATGAGTTTCTCACGTTCTTACCTGCAAGTTTGTCTCCTTGTTGAGTGGTCATTCAAAGGCTATTTTCTTAGAATTTCTTTTTCTCCCTCTAATTGTGCTGTTCGTGTGACAAAATATTTTGTCTTAGAATAAATACCTCTGTTTAGGAAAGATTATGAGAAATCATTACTCAACATTAAGAGACTGATAAGAAGTGTGAAGGACTGAGAAAAACATTATGATGATGTTAGTTCAGGCAACTACAGAGGGTGCCAAAACATGTGTACACATTTTTAAGAAGGGAAAAATGTATGCCATTAACAAAAGATGAATATAAGTCATGTTTGACTTCTGCAATTACAAGTGTTGCTCAAAGGGGTTACCATCAGTGTCCAGACTCTCCTGAAAAGAACTTCAAAAAGTAGTATATGGATAACATCTCTTAAAATGTGTATACATTTTTTTTAGCACTGCCAGTATTTAAGAATAGTACAAGCCGGGCTCGGTGGCTCAGCCTGTAATCCCTCTCTTTGGGAGGCCGAGGTGAGTGAATTGCCTGAGCCCGCAGGTTCGAGACCCGCCTAGGCAGCGAGACCTCATCTCTACAATAAATCAAAAAAATTAGCTGGGTGTGGTAGCGAGCGCCTGTAGTTCCAGCTACTTGGAAGGCTGAGGCGGAAGGATCGCCAGAGCCCAGCAGGTAGAGGCTGTGGTGGCCGGGAGTGGCCACTGCACTCCAGTCTGGGTGACAGAGTGAGACTCCAACTCAGAAAAAAAAAAAAAAGAAGAATGAAGATCGAAAATTCATCAAAGGCTTTTTCATGGATATAAAAGTAGTTCCTATTCTTTTCATATCACAAATTCTGAAAATCTACATCAGAAATCTGTGGATGTGATCCTTTTCATTTCTCTTCTATCTGCAGACATTGAAAAAATTTGTTACTTTCACTCTGTTGTTATATGAGTTTATGATTGGAATATTCAAGATTGATAATTATATGCTAACATTGTGATAATCAACCATGTGGTAAGTTTAGCAATGCTAAACTTTACTAGAAATATTGGTAAGAATTACAGCAGATACTGGGGATCACTAGACTAGGTATAAATTTATTACTTTCTTCTGGTTAGGATAGAAAGAACTGTAAGAAGATTTTATACACCTTGTGTGGTGAAGCCTTGGAGGATCACATGTACTATGGAGAAAAAGATAGAGGAGGAATGGTCTCTTTCTTTCTTTCTTTCTTTTCTTTTCTTTCTTTCTTTCTTTCTTTCTTTCTTTCTTTCTTTCAGTAGGAGTCTTACTCTGTCACCCAGATTGGAGTGCAGTGGCACGCTCCCGTCCACCGCAGCCTCTACCTGCTGGGCTCCAGTGATCCTTCTGTCTCAACCTTTCAAGTAGCTGGAACTACAGGTGCGTGCTACCACGCCTGGCTAGTTTTTGATTTATTGTAGAGACGAGGTTTTGCCAAGTTGCCCAGGTGGGTCTCCAACCCATGGACTTAGGCAATTCACTGCCTCGGCTTCCCAAAGTGCTGGGATTACAGGCTGAGCCAGTGGGCCGGCTAGGAACAATCTTTCTAGTAGCTATTTGGCTCCCACTATAATGCGTAAGAGAGTAAGCACACAGAGAATACGTAATATCCAATAGGGCACCTTCGCTAGATGGTGAACCAGCAGATCAACAGTATTTTTTAGAATCTAGTGACATGATCATATGTGATAAATGTGTTTGAGTGATTGTTGTGGGGGTATAAGGAAAAAATAAGACGTTAGAGACATTATGCATAAGAAATGCGTGTTCATTGAATGTCCTCCTGCTTCACTCCCTCCCTTCCTTTCTATTCTTAAACCACACTGTCTCCTACTTCTGCCAAGATGGCTAATTTCATGTGACTCACTGTCATCAGCTCAGTCACATTGCCAAAACTAGCTATCATATGCATTTTGTGCAGATTGGTATGAGAAGGAGAACTGCTAGTTTTTTTTTAAATTCTGAGCTCAAGCTAGGTATAAAGGAAAAATATGTTCCACACCAAGTATCCTCAGCAGCTAAGAAAGCATCCCACTTCTCCCCACCTTTTCTCTGCCTGAGAAATCGAAGTAATCTTCTTTCCTTCCTTTCTTCTCACCTTCCTTCATTTTTAAAAAAATTAATCATTTAAAAAATATTATGAGAAACATTCTACAATGAGAAATTATATTAAGAAAGTGGAAATTCTGATTTGTTTTACCAACAAAAGTAATAAATTTGACTTTTCAAAAGAAATTCTGATTTTTTATGTATCAACTGATCTTACTGCATATTCCATCATCCAGAAGCAGCTGCCCTAACTGAAAGGTGGAATAGCTTACCGAAGACTGGATTACAGCTCCAACTGGGAAACAACATTCTCATAAATTGTTTCAAATAGTTGCTGCCTTGACATCCATTTTTAGACCTGATGTAAGTTGTTTGAAACCTAGTTATACCCTATTACCTTTGTCCTCGTTGAAACTTTCTTTCCCTGTATGGGTGTTTTCTATTTAACCTGCTTGGTCCTCATTTCACTGACTCAAAACCCAGCATACCCCACAGCCGCTAACCATAGTAAACCTCATGTTTTTCACCACTGGTTGTGTGAATAAGATTCCTCCTTCATGTTTTTTCTTTAAACTAACCAATCACAACCTTCTCAGGAAAGCCTAAGAGATAATGCCCATGGATTTTAATCACACAGGTTCTTTCTCTCTTTCCCTCCCTCCCTTCTTCGTTCCTCTGTGTCTCCAACTCCCCTTCCCAGCTGAGTTCCTTGAAACCTCTAAATTCCTCTTAATACAAGCTTACTATAAAAAAATTTCTCATAATCATATAATAAAAATTAAATAAAATAATAAAACAATAACTCAATAAAGCAAGTAATTTGACTTGTCAGACAGGTGAGGGTAGGGAGATGGAGGGTGCTCTTCGATGGCTTGAGATCCTTGGGATACGTATAAGTCTCTTGTTCAGTCAGGAAGGAGGTGCAGTCACCACTCCTAGAGTGAGTAGAATGCTCAAGGAAGAGGCTCCCCAGCTCCACCCTCAGGGATTAGACCCAGATCTTGTTGGAAAAGGCACTGTTGTGGCTCACTGGGTGACAGAGAAGTCCCTGTGGTGCTGTGAATTTTCTAGAGAGAAATTCACTCTCTAGATCTTGCCAGAAAATTATCCTCTACGGGACTGGGGAAAGCAAGTCAGAAGAAGGTGTCTCACTGGAGGTGATGTTCTACAAAACAACCCCAAACTGGAAGTGCTGGCGGAAGCTGCTGACCACTGGGCTCTGCGGGAATCTGGTGCAGGTGCACTGCATGAACTGGACACTGGAGAGGCCTCCCATGCTGCAGAAGCCTGTTGAGTGACACACAAAAGCAGGAAGCAAAACCCTTCCTTCCTGAACCCTTTATTGACAAAGCTTAAGGTGGAAGGTTCCAGATCTATCTTCACATAACAGGCCAAGGATGAATCTGGAGATGAGCGTCAATAAATTATTCCACCCTCAGACTACTCAGATTTTTATGCAACCTTCTATACACATTTGAAATACACATAACAATAAAACAATTCCATATTTCTACCTCCTTCTAGATATAGACATCTTTCTTGTATATGAAGAAATTCTCACCATTTCTCCAAAATGAGCAGATGCACAGTCCCAAGTGTCATTATATTCATCCCTGGTTATATTAATAACTTCAAATTCAGTGACAGTTCTGAAAATTCTGTTACCTATACACTAAATCAGAAAGTTAATTTCCAACAGCTTGTACATAATACAAAAATAGGAAGCAGAGAGAAAAGAAAAAATTGTTTAGCATGCACAAATAAGCACACATGTGGGCTGGATGCAGTGGCTTGTGCCTGTAATCCCAGTGTTTTAGCAGGTCGAGACTAAAGGATTGCCTGAAGTCAGGAGTTTGAGACCAGCCTGGGCAACATGGCAAGCTTCCACCTCCACAAATAAAATAAAATAAAATAAAATAGCCGATGGGGTGGCACTTGCACATAGTCTCAATTACTCAGGAGGCTGAAACAGGAGGATTACTTGAGCCCAGGAATGAGAAGCTGCAGTGAGTTATGATTGTACCACTGCACTTCAGACTGGGTGCCTGAGCAAGACCCGTCTCTAAAAGATAAAATAAATTTAAAAAACAAATATGCACATACATATAACAAGCAAATAGTAAATATGCAAATGTACTACAATCTTTGTTTCTGCTGTTCGTCAAACTGTTACTGATAGTTATACATTCTTTTACCAGTATCTACTCTGTATTTCCACTGCCAAATCCTCAGCTGATCTGGATTCTTTACCTGGTTGAATGTCGCAAAAACTTTATTCCAGAAAGATCTAAATCCTTAATTATCTGCCTTTTTGTTTGCTGCAGTTTTCCACTAAACTTTGCCGTTGGGTATGAAAGTACGAAGAGGCTCCAAACATACTATTTCTTGCTTTCTTTGTGCAAAGCAACCCAATTTCCTCTTTGTAATCAGAATCAATCTCTATAGCTAATGATTTTTTTTTCTTCCACATGGTGTCAGTGGCTAAGAAATCTACAATGCTTAGGAGGTATTCTTATCATCCATTGAGTGAACGTTTTTGTGAACACAATGGATGGAAGAATTCTTGCCTTACAGACTAAGATCTCCAAACCAGCACAGTATATAAAGTTGCTAGAGTCGGAAGCTAAAAGTCTGTTAGTAAGTAATTAGGTGTAATAATGAGAGAAGCCACTCCCATTCTGATTCCTGGACCCGTGTATTCTGACTTGATGGGAGACAGCAACATACAATGGTCTCTGATTCAAAGCACATGCTGAATCCTGCAAGATGCAACAAGGAGAAGAAGGCAAAATGCATGTACAGAAGACATTTATTTATTGCAAATCCTAGAGAGGTTAGGAGTGCTGATGAAGAGTAAGCTGAATATTATGTTTTTAATTAATGAGATTAATGTTGATTTTTCACATTTCATGCATGTTTGACAAACTTTTATTATACCATTGAGACAAATTGTAATCAGTTTTTATTTTTTATTTTTTATATCTTTATTTTTTATTTTGGTATTGTGGGGTAAAGTTTAGGGTTAGGTATACAAATATGCTTCGTTCAGGCACCCTTGTCGATAAGGGATATCTCCCCATCCCCAGACAGATATTGACTACCATTAATCGCACCTCCCTTCCCCTCCCCCCCATAGTTTCCCACCATTGTCAGTCTTTCTTTTTTATAGTATTACGGTGGATGTTCAAGGTCCGCTATATGAGTGAGAACATGTGATACTCAGATCTTTGTTTCTGTGAGAGGTCACTCAGCATTATAGACTCTAGTTCCATCCAGGTTGCTGCGAAATCCATGATTTTGTTCTTTTTTATGGCTGCGTAGTATTCCATCGTGTATATGTACCATATTTTTTTAATCCAGTCCTCTTTTGATGGGCAGCATGGTTGTTTCCAGGTTCTTGCTATGGTGAACAACACTGCGATAAACATACGTGTGCAGGTATCTTTTTTATAGAGTGATTTGAGTTCTTCAGGGTATATTCCCAGTAGGGGGATTGCAGGGTCATATGGGAAGTTGATATTTAGAGCTTTTAGGAATCGCCACGCTGCTTTCCACAGAGGTTGCACCAGTTTGGACTCCCACCAACAGTGTAGGAGTGTTCCCTTTTCTTCACACCCTGTCCAGCAACTGTTATTTTTTGTTATTGATAATTGCCATTCTGAGTGGAGTTAGGTGGTATCTCAGTGTGGTTTTGATTTGCATCTCCCTGATGATTAGTGAAGTTGAACATTTCTTCATGTGTCTGTTGGCTGCTTGGATGTCTTCCTTTGAGAAGTGTCTGTTCATATCTTTTGCCCACTTTATAATGGGGTTGTTTGTTTTTTTCTTTTCAGCACGTTTGAATTCCTTGTAGATCCAAGATGTTAAGCCTTTGTTGGACCTGGAGTTGGCAAATACTTTTTCCCAGTCTGTAGGTTGTCTCCCTGCTCTCTTGATGGTTTCTTTGGCTTTGCAGAAGCCTGTCAGTTTAATGAGGTCCCACTTGTCTATCTTCTCTCTTATGACCTGTGGGTTTTGGGTTTTGTTCAGGAATTGGATGCCAGTTCCAATTTCCATAAGGATGTGTCCTGCATTTTCTAAGGTTCTTATGGTTTGAGGTTTACGTTTAGGTCTCTGATCCATTTAGAGTTAATTTTTGTGTATGGGGACAGATAGGGTTCTTGTTTGAGTCTTCTGCATGTGGTCAGCCAGTTTTCCCAGCACCATTTACTGAATAGGTTCTCCTCTCCCCAGTGGTAGGTGGTGGAGGCTTTGTCGAAAATGAGTTGGTTGAGAAAATGAGGTTTATCTTCTTGAATCTCAATTCTATTCCATTGGTCTATATGCCTATTTTTGTACCAATACCAAGCTGTTTTGATTATCATAGCTTTATAGTAAAGTTTGAAGTCTGATAATGTGATACCGCCTGATTTGTTTTTTGTGTGTGTTGAGGATTGTTCTGGCTATTATTGGTCAAGTGTATTTTCCATATGAATTCCTGTATTGTTTTTTCTAGGTCTGAGAAGAATGTTACTGGTAATTTGATGGGTATTGCATTAAATCTGTAGATTGCCTTAGGTAGGATGGACATCTTCACAATGTTGATTCTTCCAATCCATGAGCATAGGATATTTTTCCACTTCTTTGTGTCATCTTTGATTTCTTTGAGCAGTGTTTTGTAGTTTTCATTGTAAAGGTTTTTCACGTCTCTGGTTAGGAAAATGCCAAGGTATTTCATTTTTTTTGTGGCTATTGTGAATGGAATTGTGCTTTTTATTTGGGTTTCTGTTTGTTTATTATTGGTGTGAAGAAATGCAATTGTCTTTTGTACATTTATTTTATATCCTGAGACTTTGCCAAAGTCCTTTATCAGTGTAAGGAGGTTTTGACAGATTCTCTTGGGTTTTCAAGGTACATTATCATGTCATCTGCAAAGAGAGAAAACTTGACTTCCTCTTTTCCTATTTGGATACCCCTGATTACCGTCTCTTGTCTGATTGCTCTAGCCAGGACTTCCAATACTAAATTGAACAGGAGTGGTGAGAGTGGACATCCTTGTCTGGTTCCATTTTTCTGGGGAAATAGTTCCAATTTTTGTCCGTTTAGGAGTATGCTGGCTATGGGTTTCTCATAGATGGCTTTTACTATTTTGAGGTATGTTCCCTGTATGCCTACATGTTTGAGGGTTTTTATCAAGAAAGGGTGCTGGATTTTATCAAAAGCTTTTTCTGCATCTAATGATATAATCATGTGTTTTTTGTTTTGACATCTGTTGATGTACTTAATTACATTTATGGTCTTATGAATATTGAACCAGCCTTGCATCCCGGGGATGAAGCCTACTTGGTCATGATGGATGATTTTTGAGATGTGTTGTTGAATCCGGTTCGCTAGGATCTTGTTGAGGATTTTAGCATCTATGTTCATCAAAGATATTGGCCTGTAGTTCTCTTTCTTTGTTGGGTCTTTACCTGGCTTGGGTATCAATGTGATGTTAGCTTTGTAAAATGATTTAGGGAGAATTCCATCTTTCTCAATCACATGGAATACCTTCAGTAGGATTGACATCAGCTCCTCCTTAAATGTCTTGTAGAATTCTGCTGGAAAGCCATCTGGACCCGAGCTTTTTTTTTGTAGGTAGTTTTCTTATTACGTAGTCAATTTCTTTGATTGTTATTGGTCTATTTAGGGTCTTAATTTCTTCTTGTTTCAACCTAGGCAGGTTGTGTGATATCAGAAGTCCTCCATTTCCTTAAGGTTTTCAAGTTTGTTTTCATACAAGTGTACATAGTAGTCTCTAATGATCTTTTGTATTTCTTCAGGGTCAGATGTGACTTCATCCTTTGTGTTTCTGATTGTGTTTATTCGGGCTTTTTCTCTCTTTTACTTGGTCAGTCTAGCTAGGGGACCATCGATCTTGCTTGTCCTTTCAAAGAACCAGCTTTTTGTTTCATTGATTTTTTTTTGTATTATCTTTTTGTCTTCTATGTCCTGGATTTGGGTTTTTATTTTGGTGATCTGGATTCTTCTGCTGAAATTAGGGTTTTTGTGGTCTTGCTTTTCCAGCTTCCTTAGGTGGCTTATTAGGCTATTAATTTGTGATCCTTCCATTTTCTTCATGTGCATTTGTAGGGATATAAATTCCCCTCTTACTACAGCTTTCATGGCATCCAAGAGATTTTGGTAAGATGTTTCTTCATTTTCATTTGTTTCCAGGTACCTTTTAATCTCTGTTTTGATTTCATCATTGACCCAGGAGTTGTTTAGCATCATGTTGTTTAGTGTCCATGTCTTTGTGGGTTTTGGGGGGCTCTTGTTGGTGTTAATGTCTATTTTTATTCCACTGTAGTCCGAGAAGGTACATGGTAAAATTTCAGTCCTTTTAAATTTGCTTAAGCTTGATTTATGGTCAAGTATGTGGTCAATCTTAGAGTACATTCCATGTGGTGATGACTAGAATGTATATTCTGTGGTCTTTGTATGGAGTGTTCTGTAGGTATCAATTAAGTCCATTTGGTCAAGAGTCACACTGAGATTTTGGATCTGTTGCTGATTTTTTGTCTTGATGATCTGTCTAGGGCTGTGAGTTGGGTACTGAAGTCCCCAGCTATGAAGGTGTTGGAGTCGATATCTTTTTTTAGTTTACCCAGAAACTGCTTTATGAAAGTTGGTGATCCTATGTTGGGTGCATATATGTTTAGGATGGATATTTCTTGTTGATGGATTGAACCTTTTATCATTATGTAGTGGCCTTTTGTATCTTTTTTGATTTTTGATAGCGTAAAGGGTATTTTGTCTGAGATTAGATCACAACTCCTTTCTTTTGTGTTCTGTTCTCCTGAAAATTTGTTTCCCATCCTCTTACTTTGAGTCTGTGAGTGTCCTTTCTAGTGAGGTGAGTCTCTTGAAGGCAATAGATTGTTGACTGGTTATATTTTATTCATTTTGCCATACTATGTCTTTTCAGTGGTACATTTATTCTGTTCACATTCAAGCTAATTATTGAAATGTGAGAGTTGATCCCTATCATAATGTTCTTACAGAGTTTTGTTCTTTCTGTTTGTGTGTTGTCTTTCTTTTGGTTCTGGAGTTGGTTCATGTGTGTTTTTAATCTTTTTCCTGTACTCTTGTGAAGAACGTTGTTCTTTTTTCCTTTTCTTCTGTGTTCAATACTTTCTTAAGTATTTCTTGTAGAGGTGGTCTGGTGGCAGCGTAGGTTCTTAGGGATTGGATATCTGTGAAAGATTTCAATTCTCCCTCACTGATGAAGCTTAGCTTGGCTGGGTAGGTTATTCTCAGTTGAAATTGTTTATCTTTTAGAACTTTGAAGATAGGGCTCCAAGCTCTCCTAGCCTGGAGGGGTTCTGTAGATAAATCTGCTGCTATTCTAATTGGTCTTCCCTGGTAGGTAGTCTGACCTTTTTCTCTTGCTGACTTTAGGAACTTTTCTTTTATACCTACTTTGTTTAGGTGAATTATTATGTGTCTGGGAGTTGATCTTCTCGTTTATTGTCTTGCAAGGATTCTCTGAATCACTTGTGTTTGAATTTTTGCATCACTGATGAGATGAGGGAAGTTTTCTTGAATGAATTCATGAAATGTTTGTTCCAGTGTGGCCTCTGTTTCTCTCTCTGCCTCAGGAAGGCCAATTACTCTTGGGTTTGGTCTCTTGAAGTAATCATTCATTTCTTGAAGGTTTTGTTGTCTTTTTGAGCTTCTTTTCCATGCTTTTGACAGTTTGGGTTATTTCTGTGTTTTAGTCTTTGAGCTCTGAGATTCTTTCTTCTGCTTGGCTAATTCTGCTTTCCATGCTTATTAGTTTGTTTTTTATTTCCATCACAGTATTCTTTACTGCTGTTATTTCTGACATCAGCTTCTTCCTATTTTCCTCTTGTCTCTCCTTGATTTTTTTTGTTCTATTAATGTCTTGATGTCTGGGTTTGTTTCATCTGACCAGTCATTCTGGGGGCTCTTCAATGTTTGTGTTCCGAAGTCTGTTTTCTCAGTGTCTGACCACCCAGGGGTCTGTGTGAGACCTATATTCTTCTTTTGGTTTTTCTTCATTTGTGTGTTTTTGTTCTTGTTGTTGTTTTCCCTTCCCTATTTTTTTCTTCCCTCCACGTCACTGTCTTTTTTAATTCTGTTATTCAGGGGTGGAGGGGTTGTTTTTACTTCTGTTTGTTTAATCTCCTATTCTTCTTTATGTGTGTCCTTTTACTTTGTTCAATTCTGGAGTTGCACTGTAGGTTGGGGGTGGTCCTTTTTGCAGTTTTGAGATTTACTTAAGGTGGGAGCTGTGATTCAAAATCTATCTGCAGGCTCTGGTATCCACCGACAGGTGTATGAATAATTTGAAACCCACTTCCCAGTGCCTTGGAATCTGTCCATGCAGTGGGGTTGTAGGTTTGTTCCCTGAAATAAAATGTGGTTAACAGAGGGGAGAGAATGGAACAGGCAGTGGGGGGAAGTGGGGGGTGGAGAGAGAGAGGAGTGTACAAAAACAGACGAGTGTACCCACAAATCGAGAGAGAGAGAGAGAGACAAAAATTGAAACATATAAAAACAATAGACCATGGCTACAAACTAACCAACTCCCATTAAAAAAAGAAAATATACAATGTTACTAACATACAAGCTTACCAACCTCCTTATTGGTGTGCTATACCTCTATACAAAGATATGATTTACAGAGAGAAGAAAAGAAGGGAAAAGATGGAAGAAAAAAAGGGGGAGGAACAAAACAGCAGGAATGGAATCAAGTCAGTAGACTAACAGAACCAATCAAACACACTCTGAGACTTTTCATTTAAGTCGAAGGTCCTTTCAGCTCTGATTTCTAGCTGTCTTTTCAGGCTGGTAAGTTTGTTCAGAATTAGGATCAGTTGCCCCTGGCCTGTTGTGAAGGGCAGTTCAGATCATCACTCAGTTCATGACTGCCCCATTCACCACTCAGATCTGGCTTATGTCTGTCAGGCTGGCTTCCATTTTCCCCCTTTCAGTGTTGTTACCTTGAATTGCCAGCAGGTGGTGTTATCTCTTGCTCCAGATGGTCTTTATCTCAGCTGCTACCTGCTCCTAAGGGGAGGGAGATGTTGCCTCAAGGCACACGGGACGAGATCCATGGCCTGGCAGGATGTCTCAGTGGTAGTAGACCTCAGCAGATCTTGCTCACAGGGGCTTCAAGGTCTGAAGTCGTGGATCACCTCAGGCATGGGCTGTGCGATGTGTAATGGCTGCCTTGGAGGGGCAGCTGCAGCTCACCTCAGGCACTGACGTTGCAATGTGGAATGGCTGCCTCGGTGGCGGCAGCAGCAGCGAAGGCGGTGGTGGCTTGCCTCAGGCACAGGCGGTGTGATGATGAATGACTGCCTCAGAGGTGGCGGTGGCTACGGCTCGCCTCAGGCACTGGCAGTGCGATGTGGAATGGCTTTCAGCTGTGGCGGCAGCAGCGGCAGCCACGGTAGCTGCCCAGACCACAGTGATGCCTCAGCGAAGTCTACTGCCGAGCTCTGTGTGAAGAGCAGTCTGCCAACGATGGGATCTGCAGCCTCTGGGGAGAGAACCAGAGTCTCTGTGTGTTATCCTCGGTGGAGAGTCTCACAGACCAAGTAGTCTCATCGCCATCTTGCCGGAAGTCCCCTGTAATCAATTTTTAAAAGTATTTTGTCTTAGAACACACCCAGGCTTTCATTCACCAATGAGAATATGTCTGAAGATAGTAATTTCAAGTTGCTTTTTTTGCATGCAACTCTCTTAGTCATTCTTAGTTTTGATTTTCTGTTTATTTAAAATGGAAAGAGAAGACAATAATAATTTTAAACTATCTGAGGATAAATACTTCTATCACCCCAGAAAGTTTTTATGTGTTCCCTTCCAGACAGCCTATCTTCTGAGGCAATAGATGTTCTCATTTCTTTCACCATAGATTTACTTTAACAATTTTAGAGTTTCTAATCAATACAAGTATACACTTTCTTGTTACTGGTTCCTTTTACTCATCCTGTTTTTGAGGTTCACCCATGTTCTCAGGTGTGCCAGTCATTCACTAAGTTAGTGTTGAGCAGTTTTATATGGCATTTAAATTCAGTACAATTTGTTTACCCATTCAGCTGAGTACACCACTGGCTGGACACAGAATCTTTTAAGGACCATCCTTAAAGGTGCAAGGCACAGGCTGTCTTAGATTTTTATTTTATTTTATTTTTGTTTTACAGAAGCGGGGTACAATTCAGGATTAGGTATATAAGTGGTCATCGTACAGCTAAAGTTTGGGCTTCCCTTTGGTCCTCACTTCACCTGATTTGAGATGTTATGTACCTCCTCCTATCCTCCCCTGTCAGTTTCTGGCTACTGCCAATCCCTTTCTTACAGGATTAGGGTAAATGCTCAGGGTCTGCTTATGAGTGGGAACATATAGTACTCAGTTTTTTGTTTCTGTGATAAATTACTGAATATTATAGACTCTAAATCCATGCAGGTTGCTGCAGAGTCCATAATCTTTTCTTCTTTATGACTGCATAATATTCCATTGTGCATGTGTACCACATTTTTTTTAATTTTTAAAATTTGAGATTTTATTACTCAGGAACTGAGCCTAGAGTATGAATAGGAAACTGACCATAAAGAGTCTTTTAGGCCTTCTTAAAGAGCTATGAAAAGCCATGAAGAATTTTAAGCCATGGATTGAGTTATGATCAAAAGCTCATTAACAAAATATTATCCTAGAAGAATGGATAAGGAGTTAAGCACAGATGGTGGGAGACATGTTATAAAGCAAATGCAGTAATTGCTACAGAGGTGACACTATTTTTTAACACTCCAAGGAAGCCCAGCCTCAGCCATTTTTTTCATCAGCAATGACAGAGGTCCTAATGAATGTTAGACCCTCCTAGACTCAACTTCTTTCTCTTTCTGAGCATGCAGAAACCTGTTTCATGAAGGTGAAATGTAGGTGTGATTATCTGAAGACATATTAGGAGGTTGGAAGAACCTCTTCTTCTGGCTCTTCTATTTTGACTAATATGTAATCACTTTCCACATAGTCTACAGCAGTACTATAATGAAATATAATAAAAGCCACATATATGATTTTAAATTTCTAGTAGCCATTTAAAAAAGGTAAATGAAGACACGTGAAATTAGTTTTTAAAATATGTTATTTTACTCAGCATAACAAAACATTATCAATTTAACCTGCAATTAATATTTCAAAATGTTAGAGAGGAATTTGATATTCTTCATTTTTCTTTTTTCACTGTCTTCAAAATCAGGTGTGTATGTTTACAGCACATCGCAATTTGGACTAGATACATTTCAAGTGCTCAAGAGCCACATATGGCTATTAACTACTGTTGGACAGCACAGGTCTAGTCTAGAGTTATGGAAAATGAAGCATTCCTCCTATTATTTTGTTTAAGATATAAGCTTAATCCTGGTGTTGGTCACATGGCATCTGACTCTCGAGGTGAATTCGGGAACTTCTTTCACTTGATTCGATTTCTGAGCTGACTCAGAATTACAGTTTAACGTTCTTTTTCTTTACTTTTATTTTTAAAGATGTGGGGTACAATTCAGGATTAGGTATACAAGTGGTCATCGTACAGGTAAAGTTTGGGCCTCCCTTTGGTCCCCACTTCGCCTGGTTTGAGATCAGGAACGCTTACTGGTGTTATGCCCTCCCAACTCCCCTGGAAGTTTCTGGCTACTGCCAGTCCCTTTCCAATAATATTATGGTAAATGTTCAGGGTCCATTTATGCGTGGGGACATGTGGTACTCAGTTCTTTGTTTCTGTGATAAATCACTGAGTATTATAGACTCTAAATTCATCCAAACTGCTGCAAATACCATAATTTTTTCTTCTTTATGGCTGTGAAATATTCCATCGTGTATGTGTATATTTTTTATACAGTCCAGTTTGAATGGGCAGCATGGTTGGTTCTATGTTTTTTACTATTGTAAATAGTGCTGCAGTAAACATGAGTGTGCAAGTATCTTTTTTGTAGAGTGATTTAAGTTTCTCTGGATATATTGCCAGGAGAGATTGCTGGGATGTATGGAAGGTTAGTTTCTATTTTTTTTAATCATCACACTGTTTTTCATGGAGTTTGAACTAGTTTACTTTCCCACCAACTGTGAGAAGCATTCCATTTTCACCACATCCTTGCCAGCATCTGCTATTTCTTGTTTTGCTAATGATGGCCATTCTTACTGCAGTTGGGTGGTATCTCGATGTGGTTTTGATTTGCATTTCTCTGATGATTAATGAGGCTGAGCATTTTTTCATGTGTCTGTTGGCTGCTCGTATGTCTCTTTTTGAGAAGTGTCTATTCATTCTATTCATGTCTTTTCCCACTTTTTAATGGGGCTGTTGTTTTTGTTTCGTTTTGTTTTGTTTTCCTTTCGGCACATTTGAATTCCTTATAGATCCTGGATGTTAGGCCTTTGTCAGATATACAGTTGGCAAATATTTTTTTTCCCATTCTGTGTGCTGTCTCCTTGCTCTCTTGATGGTTTCTTTTGCTTTGCAGAAGTTTTTCTGTTTCATGAGGTCTCACTTGTCTATCTTATCTCTTATAGCATGGGCTTTTGGGGTTTTGATCAGCAATTGGTTGCCTATTCCGATTTCCATAAGGGTGTCTCTTGCGTTTTCTAAGATTCCTAATGTTTGAAGTTTTATGTTTAGGTCTTTGATTCATTTGGAGTTGATTTTTGTGTCTGATGATAAGCAGGGGTCCTGTTTCATTCTTCTACACGTAGTCAGCCAGTTTTCCTAGCACCATTTACTGAATAGGTTCTCCTCTCCCCAGTGGTTGTTATTGGAGGCTTGGTTGAAGATGAATTGGTTGAGAAATTGAGGTTTTACTTCTGGAATCTCTATCCTGTTCTATGGGTCTATGCCTGTTCTTATACCAATACCAGGCTGTTTTGATTATTGTAGACTTATAATAAATTTTAAAGTCTTGATGTATGATACCTCCCACTTTGTTTCTTTTGCTAAAGATTGTTTTGGCTATTCATGATCGTTTATGTTTCAATATGAATTTATGTATTGTCATTTCCAGGTTTGAGAAGGATGATGTTCGCAATTTAATGGGTATAGCATTGAATCTATAAATTGCCTTTGGCTGATTCTTCCAATCCATGAGCATGGAATATTTTTCCATTTATTTGTGTCATCTTTGACTTCTTTGAGCAGTGTTTTGTAGTTTTTGTTGTAAAGGTCATTCACTTCTCTTGTTAGGAAGATACCAAGCTATTTCAATTTTTGGTGACTTTTCTGAATGGAATCATGGCTTTTATTTGGTTCTCTGCTTGTTTGTTGTTGGTGTATAAGAATGAGACTGTCTTTTGCACATTTATTTTGTACACTGAGACTTTTCCAAAGTCTTTTATCAGTACAAGGAGTTTTTTGACAGATTGTCTTGTATAGACTTGTCTTAGATTTTTATATCCTATTCATGCAAGGGTAAGATGTGTCTCTAAAATACTTTAGTTGAAAACACTATCTTAAATGCCTTCATTTAAAAACCTATTTCTAACATTTACTATGATTTTTACAATGTTACTAACTTTGTTGATAAAAGCCCAATATTTTATATTCCCTTTGCTGTTTAGCAAAGCTTCAGTGACCATCAAGCTGTGTATAAGCTGTCATGGCTTTCTGCAACAGCAGTAGCTAACCACCCTGGAGTTTGCTTTCTTGACTAGGTCAACTGACTCGCCTTAAAGTTGAGACTTAATTTAACTAGCATATACTGATTTTCCTTGAAACCAGTTGAAAAGGTGAAATGTTGAAAAGGTGTAAGCTGTGTCATATATCCTAGCACAATGATATGTTTATTCTTACTTGGTAGCTGAGATATAGATATTATGACCAATATTTAGTTAAATTTCCTGTGAGATCCAGACTTTTATAAGTCATGAAATTATATTTCTTGCTCAACAGTTATTCCAGATAACTTATTTAATATTTGAAAGTACTTTTCTATTTACAGTAAATACTATATTTTAATGTTGTTAGATAACTTATGAAGAAAATGTCACTAATGTATAATTTAATATCAAATATACAACATATTGAATACAAATTTCCAGTCTTTTTAGCACATTAACAAAATTGTTAGGATATTAGACCTTCATACACAATTCTTATGGGGATATCTAAATAAATTTATTTTATTTAGAAAACAAATGCAAAAAAACATGAGTATAAAAGGTAAAAGGTTAAAATGTTGAAAGTATTTTACATGTATATGTGTGTTTATGAGTTTAAATAGCTTCTTGTGATATGTTTTACATAATAAGATATTAAAAACTGAACTTTCTATTAATTTTATAATGTTGTCATAACAAAATACCACATTGTGTGGGGGGATATAAACAACACACATTATTTTCTCTTAGTTCTGGAAGCCAGAAGTCCAAGATCAAGGTGGCAGCAAGATTAGTTTCTTCTGAGGCTTGTAGATGTTGCCTTATCATTGTGTCCTCATGTGGTCTTTCTTTTAAGGGTGGACACGGTTGTGTCCATTTTCTATTCTTGTAAGAACACCAGTTATACTGAATTAGAGCCCACCTATGTGACTTCATTTTACCTTAATTACTTCTTTAAAGGTCTTATTTTCAAATACAGTCACATTCTGAGGTACTGGGGTCAGGGCTTCAATATGTAAGTGTTCGATGGGACTGAGTTCAGTCCATAACAATCCTCCAAATAAGCACATGATAAATTCACAAACAAGACCCTCGAAGCCTCCCTTGAGGGAACACTTTATTAATTTCTGGTGCACACAATGATTCTAGATAATTCTGATTATGAAGTTTTTCTGTCTTCTCTGAAGAGAAGTCAGACATGCGCAGTTACACATACAGATAGTTCATAAAATATTCCAGATTGTGAAAGAAAGTAGGTAGAAGGACCAGTGATAGAAATTTAAAAACTGTTATTTAGACTTGATCTCTTTCTTCTCTGCTACATTAAGGTATGGGATTTCCTCACATTTAGATTTGTTCTTTTCTGCAGCTAGGTTGTAATTTCTTCTTGGTATTTCATCTCTTCCAGTTTTCCTTTCTCTTCCTATTTCCCTTTTTCTCTCAATGTTAGTCTTCTTTTATTTTTTAAACTTGTCTTATCTTCCTCATCTTAGATTTTCCCTTTGCTGGAGTCAGTTTGGCTGACTAACTTACTGTTCTCTTGCAGTCCTTTACTGCCCCATTAGCTGAATTGACATTTTTTTTTTTTTGAGTTGCAGTCTCACTCTGTCGCCCAGACTGGAGTGCAGTGGCTGCTCCCGGCCACTGCAGCCTCGACCTGCTGGGCTCCGGCGATCCTTCCGCCTCAGCCTTCCAAGTAGGACATTTTAAAAATTATTTTTTATTATAAAGATGTGGGGTACAGTTCAGGATTAGGTATAGAAAGATTAATCATGCAGGTACCCTTGTTGATGAAGTATGTCCCTCCCTCCCCTAGCAGTTTCCCTCAACTGCCAATCCCATCCCCTCTCTCCTGACAGTCTCCCATTACTGCCAAACGCTTTCTTATAGTATTATTGAATTGACATTGAAGAAAACAGTGACATTCTTTTGGAAGCTCTCTTTGGTAGGTGTGGTGGTGAAGTGGAGGAGGGAGGGGGCTTCAGTTCTTGAACACAGAGCAACAGGAAGAAGTCCATCCTATACGCTCAGATTTCTTGGGGGTTGTCTTCTGCTTTCTCAAGCATTATGTAGCAAGATCTTGAATTTTGATTAAATCAGACAATATCTTTCTATACAAGTATGTTTTGTGATTACTGATATGTTTGGATTCATTTTTGATATTTTGGTTTTACTCAGGATGCTTTTACTTTTCTTCTTTCCTTTTTTAGTCTGTCTTCTGTTGCATTGATCAAGTTTTCTTTCTACTGTTTTTGAAAAGTAAATGTATTTATGTCTTATGATAAGTACCCTCTAATTATATATACATATACATCTATATATCTGTATCTATATATATTTATGCCCAATGTTATTCTTTTTTCTTTTCTCAATGCAGTTTTATAACCTTTTTCCTGTATTTACCATGCCTGCTCCTTGGGCATATTTTTCCTCCTGCTAACTTGTTACTTTTCAAATTACCTCTGTGACTTATTAGAAGAAACTACAGATGATCTGTATATAACAGAACAACAATTTCAGAGTTTATCAAATCAGCTGATAAATAATTGTACTCACACACACTTAAAAAAATAAAAAAGAAAATTATCCAACATAACTGGAACATAAATTCACTTCTTTTTTTTTTTTGAGTTGGAGTCTCACTCTGTCGCCCAGACTGGAGTGCAGTGGCCGCTCCAGGCCAACACAGCCTCGACCTGCTGGGCTCCGGCGATCCTTCCGCCTCAGCCTTCCATACCTGTAGGCTGACATGGGTACCTGTAGCCGGAATTATAGGCATGTGCTACCACGCCCGGCTGATTTTTTTGATTTATTATAGAGATGAGGTCTCGCTGCCCAGGTGGGTCTCGAACCCGCGGGCTCAGGCAATCCACTCACTTTAGCCTCCCAAAGGTGCGGGATTACAGGCTGAGCCACCGAGCCCGGCATAAATTCATTTCTTTCTTCCTGAGATCTTTTGTCCCCGATTGTCCCTCTGCCTGGAGCACTTTTCACTACTAGACACATGGATCCCTTCTCTTGCTCCTAGTGTCTGCTTCTGGAGAAACATTAGCACTTCTGCATAAAGAGGAATGCTTTAAAAGGTATAATGCAGTATTTTGTTTCATAGTTAAAAAAGCAGCATCTTAAGTGTTCATCCATAGGGGAAGGGCTATATAAACTGAAGTATGAAGGGGGATCCTAAAAAAACCTAGAACCTATTTATGAAAAATTACGTATTTATTCTCACATATTCAAACTGCAGTCACCTTCAAAGTACTCTCCGTTTGATATAATACACCTACTGAGATGCTTTTTCCTCTGCTCTAAACAGTTTGTGAACTCATCAGTTTTGATGCTTTTTAGTGCTTCTGTCATTTTTTGTTTCACCTTTTCCACACTGGCAAAACGTTTTTCTTTGAGGACTTTTTTCATCTGGGGAAACAAACAAACAAAAAGTCACTCAGGGTGAGACTGGGTGAATAAGGAGGGTAGGGCATGAGGATCTTGCCGTTTGGGGTCAAAAACTGCTGAACATTCAGTGCAGTGTGGGCAGGTGTGCTCGTAAATCACCCATCATGAAATAGGTAAATGTGTTCAAAGAATCTAAAAAAAAAAAATTCACTGAAGGCAAACAAATCCTCTTACAACAACAATAGCTGATACACTGATGTGGAGAAGTTTCTTGAACACTTACTTAGTAGAGGAAACCTGCGCTACAAGGGGCCAATTCCGGTTTTTTTTTTTTGAGGTCCCCCTCATATATGCCTCATGTGGTGCAGTGCAGCAGCAGCCCCCATAAGTGTTAATCTGAGAAGACCCCATAACATTTATTATTGAGTTTATAAAGTGAGTTTCCAAAAGATATGCACAAGATGTATCAATTTGCATTAAATTTTAAGCTATAAATGAAATTCTACGTGCCTTAGTTGTTTCATATAATTTGTGCATGCATGAAAATCTATCATAAAACACCTGAAAAAAGACATCAACTCCAAATTGATAAGATGAAAGAAGAATTAGAGTAATGAGTGTTGAAAGAGCGAGAATTGGGAGTGGTAGTCAAAGGGGATTTTAGTCTATATGTGATGTTTTCTTACTTGTAATAATCATATATTCATGCACTCTTCCTAATGTTAAAAGCTAATAAAAAGTCATAAATCCATTAGAAAGGTTAATCCATATACTTTTCTATTCTTTTAAAAAATCAGAAGAAGGAGAAAATGACCACCTTACTCATAAGGCTTTTTCCAACCTTTCTAAATATAAGTATTTCTCCCACCTCTTGGTTCATATAGCTTTGAGTTTACATTTGTCTTTGATTTTATTATACATATGTGTATTTTTGTCTTCTCCCGTAGACTATAACGTAGTGTCTCATCCCCTTTCAAATATTTTTAAGAGTGAATAAATGATTCACTTATGGTAAAACTTCAATAAATGTTTTTGGATTTATTTTGTACTAAATTAAAGAAATCAAATAAATAACACAAGATGAGAAACGCCCAATTATTTTAACATATCAGTTTTTATAAAAGGGCATTTTCATTTCAAAATGGTAATTAGTTCATTTTTAACTACTATGCAATCTAGACAGTCGTTTTGTTTTCTGACTACCTGAATTTTCTTCATCAAAAAACATAAAGTGATTGGAGCTGGGATTTTATAACTACTGTTTGTTGGTCCAAAGCGGTCTTTCTTGATGATTTAAGTCCTCTAGGGGGCACTCTAGGATTTACTGGAAATTACTTTTTCTGATGGTCCCAGAGTGTTGGACAATTAAGACAGTTAAGGCAATAGACCGCTATGCCCATTGAATGTGAACTAGATAAAGAAAATGTGGCACATGTACACAATGGAGTATTATGTAGCCATAAAGCAGAACAAAATTATGGCCTTCGCAGTAACTTAGATGCAGTCGAAGACCATCATACTAAGTGAACTATTACAGGAACAAAGAACACACGGAATACTGTTCTCATACATGTTCTCACTCATAAGTGGGCCCAGAACACTAGTCACATTCGCACAAGAGTGGGATCCGCAATCGCTGGGCACTTATGCAGGGGAAACATAACAACACAAAGGGTACCTGGTCCACGAACCAGGGAGAGTGAGGTCACTTAGAAGCCCAAACTTCACCTGCATGCAGCCTACTTATGTGTTAGATTCTTACGTGTACCCAACAATTCTATAAAAAATCAAATTTTAAAAACAGACAGAAGACCAGGGGCATGTTAGCAAATCAAATCACAGATTGGGAGTGAGGGCTGTGGGTGAGGGTGTTTGTATAAAGTTTATCTTAGATTTTCAGTTCTGACATTCTATATAAAACCTCCGAAAGTTGGAGCCCATATGTCTATAAATGCATTGTGAGGATGATTCTCTAACAGAGGTAAAGGCATTGTAGTGCTACTGGACTCTGGGAGCATAAAAGTTCAATAGAAAACATTGTCTTCAATAATTTTTATGACTAAAATCCTTAAAATTTCCTGGACTCGAAATTATTCCAAATACCCCTGATATTTTATCTTTTCATATATCTCCTCTGAGACAAAAGGAGCAAGGATAAATAGAAAAGAAGAAACGTGAAAAAATATCAAGAATATAAAGAGAACATAGAGAGGGCAATAATTAATTTTACCAGCAATGTGTGACCTGATCAGAACAGCTGTGTGTGCCTGCAGGGTGTATGGGGAAGGGGTTGGACAGAAAAATGAGAGGGCTAGAGAATAACTCAGGATGGACTTTAATGTAGGTTCTGTTTTTCTCTTAACCAACTAAATTTTTGCTGGAAACATTTTCTGTGCAAACTGTTAATATATGTTGTGAGTTTCTAGAACTCTTCTGATTTCAATAAACTGTATTTACTTCTTCAGTACCCAATGCATGCTATTAAATAGTTTTCTTTTATCAGGATTTTCACACAACTGATTTCTCAAATTCTCTGTCCACATGTGCAATTTGGGATACAAAGTTCATGCATTCTGTGATTCTTCAAGGCTCTACTTAACATAATTGAGACACAGATTCTTCTCATACAAACGTCTCTTATATTACATGTTTCTTGAAAAACTCGTATTTTCGTACCTTCAAAATTTTTCTTTGATTCTCCTGCACTGATTGAATACACAGTTTTGAAGAGATTACTGGGCATTCTCACTGGGCCACTGTGGGTAGAGTTTCCTGTGAAGAGGAACAACAGAGCTCAGGTGTGATTGGTGCTCAGTGAGTTTGGTGGAACCTATGGACTGTAAGAACAAACTTGGACCTAAGACTTGACATTCTCCAGAGGAGGGGAGAAGACGTCACTGCAGCAAGGAAAGGAGTCATGGAGAGGAGACTGGGGACACTCCTGGGGCTTCTGTGGGTCCAGGTTTGCTGTGAGTTGGGTTAATCCAGAGGGGGGACTGGGAAGTGTTCCACAACTGACAGGGGAAGGGAGGGTTGACATCAAGCTCCTGGTCTGTCCTACGTCCGCACAATGGGTGTTTCTTGGAATATTTTTCAGGTTTGGAGACTGCATCAGTGATTCCCCAATAACACCATGTGTTT